>JAHLSL010000038.1:12651447-12713792 GCA_025920805.1 Petroica traversi | reverse complement strand
ATATAAATATAAATATAAATATAAATATAAATATAAATATAAATATATCTATTCCATTGATTCATCAAAGCAATTACTCTTTTGCAGAGAAACTGTCTAGGCAAACCACAAACTTCCGGCTATACAGAAACCTTTGTATTTGGTACAATTCCATATGGAAGGCACTTTTTTATGTGAATCTGATATTTTTTCTCCTTTTCTGACATGAATCACATGTTCCTTCTGACCCATAGGTCCAGCACCCAGACCTACTTTTTTATTAAATCAAATTTTTCTTTGCTGACCTTCCTTGCTCTGGGACAAGAAGCACTCTTTCTGCTGTAAAAAAGAAGACAACAATGCCACAAAGATCCCCTGGCCACACATCCATGGCACTTGTAAGATGTGCAAGTGTATTGGGAGAAGAAAACTCATTCTTAGCTTTGTGTATTGTGACATTTCCTAATTTCTTCTCTAACACTTTTTAGGCTGATCTCACTGTTTCCCCAAAGGACGTAGTGTAGTGAATAAATGTTTTAAGGTCTCTCAAAGTATCCCCACTAAAGGCATTGGCAAAAACAGATTTAATAAAAAAGTGAAAGTGCAATGAAGTTTGTTGGCAAGGTTCACTGTCCTACTTAACTGGATGGTTAAGGCTCACAGAGAAAAAGCAAAATAGAACTGAAAATCAATAAATCTAAACCTGAAACTCATCCAAAAATTATCTACATGGAGGCTGATGGGGAGTCTGTGTAGGGGAAAAGAGTAAGGATATAAAGGACGAAGGAAGACCTTCCCACTGAGTCACAAGGTTTCAAGTAGATCCCCTTGTTAAACTAAGCCCTGGACTTGACCATCAGTATAGGCCTAAATGTTTAACAGCACTGAAATTTAACAGCACCTAGGCTATAGCTTAATGTAAAAAATTTAACAAAACATTCTCATAGAATTTACTACAGACACAACAATAACTTACTTATAGGCCTAACGTACTTAAAAATCTAAAGTTCTTGAGCATCTAAGAGAGCCACATTCAGTGTATTTGCATATTCACACACACACAGACCTACAAGATGGTGTACAAGGTACATACCTGTGAAAATTTCCTGAATTCAGGGAGGTACTGATGCTGGAGGTCTTTGCACATTCTCAGTGGGTTAAGGGTTGAGTCTCAGGGAGTGGGAGATCTCAGCCCAGGATCTGTCACTGCCATTCAGCTGTGGCACACCAGGTATATCTCCAGCCCCCATGGGAATTGTGCGTCTCAGAGAGGCCCCACTCATTGGGAGGTGCTGGTCTCAGCCCACTGCAGCCTGGAGAGCTCAGAGGGTCTCACTTTGGACCACTGACTAGAGAGTCCCAACAGAGCTGGCTTTGGTCACAGTAGTTTTCCATCCTGGCCACAATTCAGGTCGGTAACTTTCTCAGAAGGTTCAAAACCAAAAATGTTCCACCTGGGTGGTTATTCAGGCAAGAAAAATAAGTTCCCAAGGCTGTGAAAAACCAGGGCTCCTTAACCAGCACAAGTTCCTGGGAGCAGACAGTGTTTCTGATAAGCTCAGAGGAGCTCAGCCCAGAGGCTGTTTGTCAAGGCTGAGTTTTAATGAGCATTTCTGAGACCATGGTGAATCCCAAGGGGGTGTGTGGATACACCATCGCATGGACATTTTGCCATTTCTTGTAATCTCAAAGTTAATAAATACCTACGTGTTCCCCCTCAGGGCCAGGCTGAAGAACAAACATCTAAAAGACAAATATGTTTAATTTTGCTGCTTAGAAGCTGGATAAGCTGTCCAGATAGTCAAACACAGTGAAGTCGTTGCCAACTATGTGGTGAAGACAGTTGTCAAGCCAGCAACCAGACTGTGCTAGGCAGGAGTCATGTGAGTTGGGTGATGGTGTTAAAAAGGGATGGAAAGTAAAGAAATTAATTGGAGGCACCATTGGGAGGTAAGGGATAGGTCTATTGGAAATGCAGGAGAGAAGTGGGAATAGAGCCTTAGAGAGGACACAGAGGACTAAAGCAGAGTGGGGGGAAGGCGAGGGGCATGACTTTTGCTAATGGTGAGTATTATAGGGAATGTGGTGGGACTCCAAGGTCTTGCAGCAGAAGGTGTTAGAAAGCTGGGGGGAAATTCCTTACTTCTGTGGTTCATATAACTACTTTTTCTTTTTACAGTTCTATGTTAAGCAGGTGGGAGGTTTGCTGAAGGGTCCCAATTGCTCCTGTACCCTGAGAGACTCAAAGGCCAGTGGGGTACAGCAGAATGTGGGGCACAGCAATGAGCCCAAAGCCAGAGCAGCAGATAAAGGCACCCTGGCTCCACTGGAAGAGCATTTAAGCAGATTTTTATCTGCATACTGGAGGTGAAGGGGCAGTTCACCTGGATTCCCACCTTCTAACAGATTTCCTTGTTTGCTTATACCGTTATGAAATGAGGAAACTCTGCCCTGTAAGAGCAATAAGGAAGGGTAAAGTTTATTTTCTTCATAGAGTGGAAGGAATCTGGTACTATTTTGCTGACAAAAGCCTCTCCCACTCCTCCCAAGAGGGCACCACCTGGTAGAATTTTTGCACTGGCATGTTTGTGTTGGATAAACTCCCACCAAGAGGTTTTGCTTTGTGCCTGATCCGTGATGTTCATGAGTCCATTTGCTGATTTTTACTCGAGATAGGTGAGCCATAAGAAACTGAATTCTTATGGCAGAACCACCAAGAGATATCCCAAATGCTGGACACCGTGTTACCCTGCACCTTCAAGTGCTTTTCATTGGCAAGGAATCTCCAGCACCTCTCCTGTCTGACTTGCGACAGCATGTTCCCAAGGAAGTTTCAACCTTGGGAAACCAGTGAAAAGGCATCTTCTGAGAGACCTAGAACTTGGATTTCAGCAGCCTGTGTGGGTGCTTAACCCACAGGGGAAGGAGAGACCCAGTGCCAGGGAGCAGAAGAAGCTGGCTGCTCTGCACGGCAGGAGCAGTGCCCTAGCTGATGGGCACAGCCCTGTGGCACCTGGACAAGGAAAGCAGAGCAGCTCTGCTGACCAGGTGAGGCCTCAGTCCCACCCCACACAAGGCCATAGTAAAGCTGCAGGTCCAAGGTGAAGCTGGGAGGTCACGCCAGCAAATCCCTGTTGTGATTAGCAGGGTATAAGGCTGGGCACATACAGATACACAATTTGGCTTGGCCCAGGACCGAGGAACAACATAAATGTGGCTCTAAGCCAAGGCAGGGTTCCCAGTGAGGTGTCTCCCAGCTCATTCTCACACCTTGGCTGTCTTCCCAGCAGTGTGATCCCTGGTTGCACAGCTGTAACCTTGCAGGGCTGACCTTGGGCAGGGGGAAGCCTCAGAGGAATAAAGAGCTTGCAAAATTTGTGTTCTCAGAGCCATGGCAGTTATCCTCAGACAGCTGAATCTATAGGGAATGACTACTAGAGGTATTTCAGTGTGTAGAGATGCAGGCAAAACTCATAGTTATCCAAACCAAACATCTCAAGAGGCAGCACCTCACTTCTGAGCACCTGCTCTTACCATAACACTGTGCCCTCAGTTCTGTGTCCTGTCTTGCCATTACATATGAGAGGGACTGGTTGCCTTGGGGCTCAGATCCAGCTGAAGGAAGAGTAAAGTGCTGTAGGACAGGTATTTGAGTACCAAACCACCTATGCCTTGCTAGATACAAGATCCTTTTCTCAGAAGCAGCACTTAGAAGCTTTTCCCCGGGTGGGAGCCTCATGGCTCTAGTTTGCTTTCCGTGATGAAAAAGATTAAAAAAGGAGAGTGGCCAATAGGGAAAGACAGATAAGAACAGCCAAAAAAAAAATAGTTTATTAGCAAGGACAACATTCAGTGTCAGAGAACAAAGGAGTAAAACCAAAGGGGTCAAATGCCATGCACAACCCTGATTTACAACTCCGTTCGCCAGACTGAGACCAAAGTTCGGCTTTTGTTTGGCCCTTCTCTGTTTGCCAACACAAAAACACCTCTGTGGTGTGGAGTCACCCCAGTCTGATCCCTTAGGCTAAGCTTGGCATCTCTGCCACCCATGCAGAGCTGATGTAGGGGTTGCTGAGATGGAACCTGAAAGGGTTTGGGCCAGATAAGGATGGTGGTACAGACTCATTCACATCCCTTGGATCTGCTGGGACTGCACTGTATTGGTATTTCTAAGGTGAAACAGGCATGGGGGTGAGGTGCTGTGTCCAACAACAGCTTTGGCTGGAATGTCCTTGTGCTTTTCAAAAGAAACAACTCCCTGGCCAAAACTAAATCCCTGTAGGGATCTCAGTACTCAGCTGTAACTTCAGGTGCCAAGTTCTGTGTCCCTTATCAATAATACCACTCTTGACTACTCTGAAAGTCCTGACCAGCCATTGTCCAAGCCTATAGACACTTCTGCCTGCTCAGTACTTATTTGTATAAATCCATGTTCAGCTGTGCAGGTTTTTGAGAGTCCCTTCCTGAGGAGCTCCACCAGATCCAGATGTCATCCATGCAGGGGGGCATTTATGTGGATTACAGACTGACCCTGGCCAAACCAGATATCTTGGGCTGCATCTCCCAAACTTGTTTTACCCCAACAGCCTTTCAGATCTCACTTCTAGAGATGACTGGAAAGCCTGTGGGACTGTGGCTATGACAGAACAGATCCAGACAAAACTCTCACTGCACATCCCAAAAAACCCTCCAAGACAGAAAGGGGAACACAGTTCAGGGCAATACCAAATAATCAGGTTAACACATCCAAAAAGTGCCATTTATGGATTAAAAATGTCTCTTTGTTTGTTAACCAACACACCTGTCCCTTTTCTTAGAGCAGAACGGAGGTGGTTCTTTCTGAATGGTTAGTATGGAAATGGAGTAAAAATATCAACAGTGGACTGTGTATATGAAAATAAACCCCAGTCTTAACTTACAGAGGGCATTCAGCAATCTCAGCTGACATTGGGCATAGGTTTGACCTTCTTACTGGTCCCAGTTGAACAGAAAGGATAGAAATATTTAGCTTGAATTTTTCTCTCACTCCACTTTTGTGCCAACATAACTTCATTGGCACCAGTATAAATCCTTCTTTGACAAGGGTGGATGGAGAGAACTATTGCACCTGTGGACTGGCAGGTGGAGCTCCTCCTCGGGACTCTTCCTCCTCAGTCCCATATCATTGAACATGCTGATCCTTACAGAAGGGCTGATACCTCACAGGCTCTCTCTCAGCCCAATTTTTTGAGTGTCCAATCTGTCTGAAGGACTGGGGAATGGAGACTGAAGGCAGTTGAGATTAGAGGTTTTTGAAAGCTGGATTTTTCCTCCAGCTGAAATTCATCACAGACTGTAAAATATATATCCTGCTCTGGGACCTTAAAAAAGAATCTCTAATAGGGCGTCTAAGAAAAGGAAATAGAAGAAAAACATTTTTAAATAAAAACCCCCTTTAATTATCTGATAAATGATACTGGGATTGAAGCAGAGCCTTATCCAAGGGTGTGGATGGTTTATCATCTTTTCCAGCTGGTTTCTAGCACCTGTAATCCTGCCAGTGTTCCATCCATAGTTTTGTGGAGTCAGACACATTTCCACAACACTTCATTTGTGACAAAATAATATTTCTCAGCTAAAAACATCCATGAAGAAGACTCACACGCTCCCAGCACTGGCTTTTCTCCTTGTTCCCATCTGCACACTGATCCAGAGCAAACCTCCTACCTTTGCCTGGGTCAGTTGCACATTTCCTGCATTTATTGTTTGCCCCCTATCCTTCCTGTTATGAAAGGGAAGCTGGCAAGATAAATTTATTGGGACTGGTCTGCACTTAAAAGCACTGTCCCTGTCCTAACCCCAGGGAGGGACATAGAGGACACTTTCTGTCCCCTGACACCTCGGAAGGGTCTCACGGAGGGGAGGCTGTGCTGGTGGCAGCAGCTGGAGGGGATGTGGATTAGGGGGATATTGCTGGGTGGATGTGGCACATTCCCTGCTCTCTCTCCCCAGATCCCCTACAAGGCACACTGCAGGCTCCGAGCAGAGCCCCTCACTGTTGCTGCTGGGCTTTGGTCCTGCCAAGCATCACACAGCACTCCCAGCCAATGATTCTTCATCTGGGCAGCACCAATCTGTGCACACACAGCCACGATCTCCACTCCCATGCCCAAAAATCAAGGTCAGGTGGACAGGCACCAGACCCCTCGCCCCCCCGACCTTGATGGGAAGAGCAGCTTTTTCTTCCTCCTTCTGCTCCAAAGCTTTACAGTTGGTCAGCTGCTCCAGGTGGAGCACAGCCCAGCTTTCATTTCTTAGAAATCCACATTGATGCAGCTCAAAACATGGCAAATCTGACCAGCTGAACTGTGTGCTCCTGGTGGTTGCAGGTTGTCCAGTTTCAACTACAAAGGACGCTCGTAGGATGTCTCTGAGAGGCTTCAGATGAGCAAACTCTGATTGTGTTGTCTTGAGTAAACAGGTGATTCTCTCTGATAAGCAGGCAGGATGGAAGCAGGAAGGAAAACCTGAGGTATGGGTGTCCAGCAGCATTGCTGGCTGAGCAAAAAAATAAATCTTGCCCTTTTTTTTGGGGGGGGTGGGGGGGGAAAAGAGTCAGGGAAGTCTTTCATCCAGCCTGCTTGTTTTAAAGGGAAATGTTTCCAAGAATGGAATATTTATTTAATACTAAAGTGCAGTCTTTGCCAAGCATTGAAATTGATAGGTTTAGCTGCAGTTGTCTAACAAGAGCCTGTCTGATTTCTTTTATGTTAGAACTGCTGCAGAAATCCTGAGAGTTTTGTACCAGGCTCAACATTTGCAAGGAACTCCAGCCACCCTTTTTGATTGGGAG
Source organism: Petroica traversi (assembly GCA_025920805.1). Taxonomy (NCBI): domain Eukaryota; kingdom Metazoa; phylum Chordata; class Aves; order Passeriformes; family Petroicidae; genus Petroica; species Petroica traversi. Next base: position 12,706,981 of record JAHLSL010000038.1, on the reverse strand, counting down.
AACTAAGACATTGGGAGCAGAAAGTTACCAACAATATTCAAAGTCCTTGGAGGACACAGCTTTTCCAAACAGCACAATCATTGCTCAGTCTTTCCTGAACCCCTGTCCCAGTTTTCAGATGAACTTTTAGCTGGCATAGCCCCATCAGGACTGTGTGGCATGTTCCAGTCAAGCTGCCCTAGCAGCTCATCACTGCTGTAAGTGAGCCCGGCTGCTCTTGCTCCCTTTGGCCTCCCCTTCCCTGGCACCAGAGGATGCCCTGCTGAGGCAGTGGATTCAGCCCATGGAACTGGCAGGCACCTCGTGGATGTTTCCTGAGATGGTTTGTAGCCAGTGCGGCAGGATGCAGCAAAGTGGCAGAGGGAGGAGCTGGTCGAGATGCCACAGGTCAGGGACAAGAAAGGGACCTCATTAAGAGTGTGAGGGGATGATCAGCTCCATTCAACCCCCATGTGTCACGCAGAGGAGAGGAAATAAAGTCTAGTGAACTCACCCTTATGAATTTTCCTGTTTGAGTGCTTTCAGCAGAAAATTTGTATCCTCCCATTTAAATATTAAATTTAGAGAGGAATTTTCCCAGTCTTACCAAGAAGTCCTTGTTTTATTCAGACAGGCAAGATGTTTGCACAGATACTTCTCATGGGACCCCAGGCACGGCTCCAATGACTTTCTTTAGATGTGGAAGGACAAATCCTTTCAAATCAGTTCATTCCTCCCTTTAGGAGCTGTGCAATTCCATTTTGCTCCCTGAGCAAATGAGACAGCACTCCTTGCTGTCAACCCAGGGGACTGCTTTGTTCTGCAAATGAGTTTTTCTTCAAAAAGGACCCTCTAACTCCCCATAGTACTGAGGGAATTTATGAATTTATGACTGGCCCTTTGTGCCAGTCTCTGAGCGATGCTTGTTCTTTGCCTCCCAGGGATGCTCCATGTGCCCTGTGATACCTGCAGCGACCTGGCTGTGCCTCCAGGTCTCATCCTGCTCTTGGGAAGCTGCATGCAGTCTTCTGTTCCCAGGGTGAGCAGGAACTGGAGTTTTCCTGGTGCTGCAAGTCTGAAGCACCTTCGGGCACAGAGGGACCCTGGGGACAGACAAGGTGCCCGTGGGAGTCGCGTGAGCTGATTTGTGTTTATGCAGCAGCACAGCTGTGCAGGGGCTCTTGTTTCCAGGGAGCAAAATTCTCATTAATTTTATGAGCACAGCAGCTCTTGGCACACAAGAGCTAAAATTCCCTGTGCACTCACAGGGAGGGTGAGTACCCCAGGCTTTAGGGCAGGCAGTGGTTAATAAGATTTAATAGGTACCCACCAGAGATGGGTTCAGATGGGGTGGACCACTAGGAAACCACTCATCTTGAGTCATCCCAGCCAGAAATCTGGGAGAAGGAAACCAAACTGGGCACTGGTGCGCTGGCAAAAGATGAATCAGTTGATTTAACAAACAGTGGGTTTTCAAAGGAAGAAAAGGAAAATGTTAACAGGAAGATAATGAGTTACACAGGATACCTAATCACTTCTGCAAAGCTTGATCTTAACTGGTGACTGTCCTTATCTCAGCTTCCCCAGGGAGGCAACAGTGAGATCAAAAGCCCTGTAGGTGGAAGGTGGGTTTCTAGTGCGATGAGCTGCGCAGGTCTCTGAGGTCTCGCACGGTGTGCAGGGGCTGGAGGGCACGGGCTGCAGGGGAGGGAAGGACAAACAGACCCAGCACAGCCAAAATCTGCAGTCTGCTCCCACAGAGGGGTGTGTGGGGAAGGCAACTCCTGCGAGCAGTCTCTCACCAGTCCTCCATCAGTGAGGGGCCGTTCTGCCTCTGCTCCCCACCCTGACCCCGCAGCTGGCAGCCAGGGATGGGCTTGGTCCAGTGTATTTGTTCCAGCCTGCTTAAAGCAATTCTTGGTATTTATAGCTGATGCAGAGCCAAAAATATGTCCAACACCCAGTCAGCCGGCTTTACCCCGAGCTACACAAATCAAATCAGCCCTTAATTGAATTCCCCTCTGCTGAGGCAGACTGGAGCTTGAGCACTGGGATTTCCTTGGATTGTTCCCTCCGGTGAAGCTTTCATGATGTTTCACTCATGTGCCTGGCACTTCCTAACGGCCTCACATGGAGCTGTATGCAAATCGGCTTAATGAGCTGGGGATGCTCTCAGCTGGCAGGAGGAGCATCAAGCCATCAGTGCCGTGTGTTCAGGTGCCAACACCGGTGCCAAGGGCAGCACTCTGGTCTCCCACTGCCAGCAGCTACGGTGGATTAGACTGCTCTTTCCACAGGCCCACGGTGCTTGCATTCTTTACAGTGTAATGTAAATTGCTCTGTGAATAAACCACAGCACAAGGAGCCCCACGAGCCACGGGAAGGTTCTGCCCCTCTGGGAGCTCTGTGTTCCATGTGTGCTGCTCTCCTGCAGGGGAGCACCCGGCCCTCATTTCTCCCCTGCAGAAATGGCTGGTGCAGGTTTGGGTTCCATTTGAAGACAGTGGCCAGGTTCAGTCAAGAGTCCAAGGCCTCAGGCAAGCTGAGGTGATGAGGCAGGTCCGAGGTCAAGCTGCAATGTCAGCTTGCGGGGCAGGGGCAGGAGCAGGGCAATCAGGCTTAGAAAAAGCCCAGTGGTCACCAGAAAAATCCATAGAAACATTAAGGTTGAAAAAGACTTCTAAGACCACAAAATCCATCCATTAATCCAGCACTGCCAAGACCACCACTAAAACAGCTCCCTAAGTACCACTCATGCCTTTTGAACATTTCCAGGGATGCTGATTCCATCACCTCCCTGAGCAACCTGTTCCAATGCCTGACCACCCTTTCCCTGCAGAAATTCTTTCCTGATATCCAATCTAAATCTCTGTTGGCATAACTTGAGGCTGTTTCCTCTTGTCCTATTGGACACCCCTGTGAGTGAGGCAGGTCCAAATAATGAGATCAACTCTCAGCTCTGCCATCTCCAGTCTGACCCCAAGCCCTGGGGGCCAAACCACTAAAGTAGGTGAGCTGAGGGTGCTGCCAGTACCGAATTTCAGGCAGCATCCCACCACCCCCACGACCAGACAGTGGGCACCCTTCTCTCAGCCATCCTCTTTCCAAGCTGGAGGTACTTGTAGGAAAGGTCTTTTCACATCTTTTCACAGTTTGTGATCATTCACCTCTTACTCCTCCCTCTAAGTGACTCCAAGACCCACAGGAACCTTTTGCCCTTTCTCCCTTCTCTGAGAGGTGACAAGAAGGAGGCGAGCTCCCGTGTCACCACCTTTCTGTGGTGAAAAGGGACCATTTCTGGCCATTTCAGCTGCCTTGGCTGCTCCCCATCTTGGGGCCAGCCTGCCACCTCGTGTTCAAAACTGGGGATTTTCAGAGTGGTTTTGCACAGGGCATTGCAAACGCCCCAGGCATTAGTTAATTGATTTGTATTTAGGACTCCTAGAGCCCAGAAGAAATGAAGAAAACCTTGAGGAGCTTCGCTCTGTGGGGAGCCAGAGTGCAACAGGAACCACCCCAGTGTCCCCACTGCTGCCTTTAGTGGCACAGCTGATTTCGGGTAGGTTCTTGCCTGGTGTTTCACTACCCAAGCAAGGGCGAGCACTCCTGGATCCCCAGCAGCTGTTTTTGACTGTCCCTGCTACAATGTAGGATTTGGGTCCATTCTTCGTGTGGCATTCCCTGCAACTGGATGTGATCTTCTTGCCTTGAGCTTGGCCTATGATTTGCAGCCACCAGACAAGAAAAAGCCCATGGAAGTTCTGTTGCTTTCTTTTACTGAAGCTTAAGCTTTATTGAGGTGCTCGTGGGCATCAGAGACAGATATGAGCTCCAGGTTCCACTTGTGGGGCATCAGTAGCCACGGAGGGGTGTTTGGGGGCCAGGACAGATGCTCAGGGTGCCTTGCACAGCCCTAAATAACTGTGTGAGCCAAGGACTCCAGGTCCTCACACACCTCAGGAGCTTCATCTCAAACTGGAGCCTGCTCGCCTCCCACTTGGCTCCTTTTACTTCCATCACTTTTAATAAGCATCGAGTGTTCATTAGAAAGGAAATATGTTTGTAGGGTGTAAGATTTTTTCCAGATTATTTTTTTATTTTCCTCAGTACTCCTGAGAGTGTGGCAAATTCTTCTCATAAATCCTATTAGTGGTTAATGAACCCAGAGGGACATGTGCCATCATCCTGTTGAGCTCTGCTGTAGCTTTCTACAGAGATTCTCTTTTATTGCTCCCATCTTTCATAGCATCTTATTTCTCTTTTCACCATCACCCTTTCTACCCTTGGGATGCCATTTTCCTCCTGTCCCTGTTCTCTCTCAAGCAGTGGGATGTGCCACATATGCCCCACTCATGGGACAGGCAAACAACACGTGTGGTTCTGCAGGATGGCAGGTACAGGAAAAATATTCACCAAAAATCTCATTTGCCCAACTGTATTTACTTTTGCAGCTCACAGGCAAGGGGTGATAGTTGGGGTAGCTGTTCCCCACCCATGGAGTTGGTACTAGATGAGCTTTAAGGTTCCTTCCAACTCAGACCATTCTATAATTCCATGATCCCAGGAAGGCAGCAGTCTTCACTCAGCTTTCTCAGTGGACACGTAGGGACAGCTGCAAAACAGTGATAGGTCAGAAACAGTTTAGAAATGGGGCAAAATATTGTTTTATCTTCCTGGTTCTGGATTTAATTTTTCACACAGGCCTGATTCCTCTTCTTCTTCCACAGGCAAAGAACTTTCCAGCTGAGAACTTTCACCTGTTTGATCACAGTTATCATTCACAGATACACACATGGCTACCAGTGGGTGATGATTCGACCAGGCTCAGCATGACCGTGCCAAAAGTCAGTTTCTGGGGCTAAGTGGAGGCGCCAGCTGCTTCCTGAGATGTGCTGGACATCAGGTGGCACGTCTGTGTCTGCTGTGACACGCAGATGTCACGCTGAGATGGTGCAATTCTGCCTGGTGAGTCACCCTGGGCTGAGCAAGGCAGGGCTGGGCTGCTGTGCCTGAAGTGAGCTTCCCTTTCCTTGTCCTGCAGCTGGGCCAGCTGGAGGCAGCCTGCAGGACTGGGAGTGTCTGGGAGTGCTGAGATGAACAGAAGGAGAGCCTGACAGTGATGATTGCTCCCGTTAGCAGCAGGCACAGCCTGGCACAGCAGCACCCTTTGGATTCTGCCTGGGAATTGAAGACCCTCCTGGCAGCCTGGCTGGAGGATGACTTATGGAGCTTTGTTCCCTTGCTGGGCCTCCAGCTCGTCTTGGCTGAGTCAATGTTCACGTTTTGTTAATATGGCATGTGCACATCAGGCATGAGGAAACAGGCTGGAGCTGCAGAGACCCAGCCGTGTGTGCACCCCTTGGGTTCCTTGCTCCTGCATTCCAGTGCTGCTCCAGGCAGGGGGTAAGGCCACAGCAGACCCTGATGTTGGCTTGAGCCTTGGCTGCTGACCTGCTTATCCAAGTGCAAAATGGTGTGTAAGATGATTAAATCATCTTTCAAGGAAGGCCTGGAATCCCAGCTTTTCCAGTAAACAACCAGGTAACTGTTTACTGGAACAATGTGAACCCTGGCCAAGAAATTGTGCAGAGTGCTAAAAACATTGAAAATGACCCCATATGTCCTCATAGCAGCAAGTCCTTTAATAAGATGAAGAACCAGCACAAGGCAAATTTCCAATTACTTTAACATGCATAAAAAATCAGGTTGTGCCTGGTCACGGCTCTGTGATCTTAGAGTGGAATTGCTATTTGGTACTGACTTGCTCTTGCATCTTTATTGCTTATTTAAAATGTGCCACTGCTTGGACTGGAGTTTTGTAATAGAGGCACTTTAGGCTTCCACGTCTCTTGCCTCGGAAAACATCACATTAAAACTTGCTCAGCTGTACAAATCCCAGCCCTGCAGACAGAATGCAAAACATCCCTGGCGCCTTCCTGGGCTCCCTGCAAAGCACTTGCAAAGCTGACCCCGAATCTGCAGCGGAGCTCACACCCCTGGGACTGTCCCCTCTCACCACACGCTGTGACAGTGCCCTGCTGGCTTCTGCTCCGATGTGACACCCTCAGCATGCACCAGGTGCACCCCAGCACTGGAATGAATCTACCTCCACTCCCCCGCCAAAGTGTGTTTACCTCTGTTCTAGAGCACAGTTTTAAATTATTAAGCAATTTCCTGCCTCCAGGAGCTGGTGTTCCTGGCATGAGGAGGTGCTGGGCTGCACAGGTAGTGCAATAAACTGGTGCTGTCCTGCTCTTGATGCTGTCTGTGGTACTCAGAACTGCTGGTGGTTCTGTGACAAGTGTCCCCTGTCCCAGCTTTGTCCCACTGCTGTGTGGTGACATTTCTCTCTCTTTTGCTAAAATCCAATGTGGTTCATGGACACAATAATAGCTTTGAAAATAGGGGGAAGTCTCTTCTCTCAGCTCTCTCCCACAACCAGTGCCACACCCAGGGAGCCAACCTGCCAAAATTGCCCTCAAACCCCCTAAAATGCGAATCAGGACAGAACAACCCCAATAATGCACAGTAGGATATGGTCTTGCTTTTTTTATTGAAACAGAGCTACAAGTGAATTTTTAAAAAATTTTAGTGAGGCTTGTAGAATGCTTTATCCCAGGTTCAGGCCTACCCAAACATGGGAAGAGCCTCTCTTGGACATTGAAGAACAACTCCCCAAGTCCTGTAGGAAGACCCAGAGTGCTGAACTCTTGGCTGTGTGGGTTCAGGTGCTGAGGGACTGAGAAACATCGAAGCCTGTTGAGCCAAGACCTGCACAGGTTTGCTGGTGCTGGCCCCAGGGAGCCGTGGTGGCTGCTGTGGCCCTGGACAGTGATGAGATGTTGGCCCAGAGCAGCCTGTGAGTGACTGAGTGACCCTGGACCTTGTACTGGTAGCAGTGCAGAACCTCAGCCAGTCAGAAATGGGAAGTCAGATTAGACCCAGAGAGAAGTTAATTGCCAACCCAAGCCTGGTCTGTAGGACTGGCTATTTGGCACTGCATAAACCTTCGTGACTACTCTGGATCAAGGACCAAGATTGTGGAAAATCCCATCTAGGTTTTCCTTATGATCCCACTCCTGTCTGGACCTAGTTTTCCCACAATCTTTGGTTTTCCTGTTGGAAAAGGCATGTGCCTTTCACTTCAGCCCTTTGGGATGGAGCTGATCCCAGGCAGAAGTGTTTAATATTGCTGAGGTGGAGGGTGGGCAGTTTGCTGGTATTGGGGATTAGGCTGGGCAGGGTAGGAGGGTGCTGCTTCATGGTGTTGCACACCTTTTCTCCCAGCCATGGGTGGTGGTGTAGAACTGTGACATGTTGGGAGAATATGGGAACTTTCTGAGCCCTTGAGGTGTACAGACCACAGATGGGCATTTCCTTCTTACAGGTGAATGAACAGAAGGTGTCAGGAGCAAAGGGCAAAGGCTTCTGAGGCTGTGGAAATCTGATAATCCTTGGTGCCCCTCATATCTGTTACATGCATTGTGTTATAGAATTACAGAATGGTTGGAAGGGACACTTAAAGGTAATTTTGTCCAAGGTCCCTGCAATGAGCAGGGACATCCTCAACTAGATCAGTTTGCCCAGGGCCCTGTCCAACCTGGCCTTGAACATCTCCAGGGATGGGGCATCCACAGCTTCTCTGGGCAATCTGTGACAGTGTTCCACTACAATCATTGTGAAGCACTCTGTTTAATTTAGCTCAATCCTCCTTTAGTTTAAAACCATTATCCTGTGTCCTGTTCCAACACACACAGCTCAAAATTTTGTCCCCAGCTAAAAGCTTTGTCCTTCAATTGTGTTCTAGACAAAAAGATCCTGTCCAAAAATACATTTAGAATCATCATTCCTACACAGGCTCCTAACATGTGCCAGCACCAATGAAAGTTCCTGTCCCTGGTAAGATCTAGGTGCTGGCTATTGTTCACACATCTGGCTCCCAGCTGGTTTTTTGGAAGATGTGCAGGGACCTGGGCTGGCTGGAAGAGAGCAAACATAAAATACAGGGTGTCCTGCATGAGAAAAGGTTTGGGAAGGGATGTTCTGTGTCTCTGCCTGCAGCTCACTGAATCACATCACCCGTGCCTGGACAGCAGCCTCCACCAGGCACATTCCTGTCATTGTGCCCCCATCTCAGCCCTCTGTTCTCCTGGGGCTCTTGACAGAGAATCTTGACAGAAGATGTAGAGAGGCAGACAAGAAAAATCCATAGGAACAGGAGGTGTTCACAGGCTGTCACAGTTCTCAGGGAACTGGGATGAAGTCGTGGCAAAAATACACAGGGAAATAAAGTCAGACAGATACACAGATACTGCTAAACCAAGGCTAGTGCAAAATAAGCCTGAGTTTATGTTTTCAGTGTCACCTTTTTGCTCCTTCCGGTGCCTAAAGGGAGCTTATGAAAAAGGGGGAGAGTGACTTTTTACAGGGCAGATAATAATAGGACAAGGAAAGATGGGTTTAAAATAAAATAGGAGAAAAATAGATTGATTATTAGGAAGAAATTCTTCCCTGTGAGGATGGTGAAGTCCTGGCACAGGTTGCCCAGAGAAGCTGTGGCTTCCCAGTCCCTGGGAGTGCCCAAGGCCCGGCAGGATGGGGCTTGGAGCAACCTGGAATAGTGGAAGGTGTTCCTGCCCCTGGCAGGGAAGTGGGAAATACATGATCTTTAATGTCCCTTCCAACCAAACCATTCTGTGATTCTGTTACTGCTATGAGTCTGTGCCCAGCACTTTGGAGCCCACCAGCTCTTTGCCCATTTATTCTCATGTGGGCTGCATTTCTTCAAATGAAAGGTTTGAGCCTTTTTTCTCTTTAAATTTTGCATTGGCTTTGCTAATGTCAGCCTCCAGAGGGCGAAATCCGTCGGAAAGACGCTGGGAATCTCTGGCTGGAGGGGATCTGCTCGCAAAACGGCAGCAGAAAGACTCGTCGTAAGGAATTCCCACCCACCCCCAAAATCCTGCATTTTCCGACTAATTTCTGAGATGACGTCTCCGGCTCCCAAGCCTGAGCACTGCTGGGAAAGCCAGGGCGGTGGTCGGGGTGAGGGAAGGGGAACTTGAGTTCCCGAGTCGGGGCTTCCTGGAAAGCTTTGGGGCTGATGAAACCAGGCTGGGCCTTCTGTCATGTGGGAAGTTTTTGGGTGGCTGGTCCAAGGGCTGCTTCACACGCCAGAAACCCCGGGCGATGCAGGAAAAGTCCTAATGCTGGTGATGCAGAGGTTATTTGCTTGCAAATATCCTTGCAAAGTGCTGGGGGGAAAGGGGATCTTGCCAGCTTCAGAATCCTGCCAAATCAGCACATCCTGGTGCTCTAACCCTAACCCAGAGCCCAAAGCCATGGAGAAATATGTCCCAGAACACCCAGTTCTGGGACATATTAAAAGTTAGTTAAAGCAAGGGCGGGATGCTTTTGAAACAACACACACATTGCTGCTTGTTGAGGACACCCAATTCCTGGAAGTGCTGAGTGATTGCTCTGAAAAGAAAACCAAAAACAAACAACCCAGATCTTTTGGGCATGTCTACAGAGAAACTGGGAAAAGTAGGAACTGGTGGGCTTATCATAGTCTTGGACAGTGATGTTATTATTGAAAAAAAGTATTCTAAGTGGGTGTGTTGATAAGATGGAATGAGACAGGAGCAGTTTGGGAGTGAGGAGAAGGGAAATGGTGCTGAGGAAGAAGACTGAAGAAATAGGATTGCTGGGGTCCTCAGTGTAAGGGATAATTCAGTGTATACATACACACACATCGGCCTTACCACTGATAAACCTGCTCTAAATAGTATAATTAAATTCTGGATTATATTTATGGTCACAAGCTGCAGGCTTGCCCCAGGCGTGCTGCGGGGCTACGGGAGGATGTTGCTGACAGCAGCAGGGACCCAGCACTGCTGCATCCATCCTGACACCATCACTGAAACAGGCTGAGTAATTAAATAATTTACTGCTACATTTCTGTCAGATCTCATTACACGGCACCTGAGTTATTTTTCCAGTTGAGTGATTGCCTGGATCCTACCGTGGTGATGCTAAATATCCCATCCCTGATGAAGACCCTGGCAGTAGTCTCAGAGGGGATATTTGGTCAGGGCTGGCATTTTCTTCTGCAGCAATAATGCTGTCAGGATATAATCCTGATGTGGAAGTCATCACAAGTCACCATGGGCACAAGGGGAGAAGTTCAAAGAAGGGATGCAGGGAAGATCAAACATGAGTAGGTCAGGACTTCTTGTCCTTGAAAAGAGATGGGTGGAAACACGGTGAGGCTTATGGAACTGGGAGAGGACAGGCTGTTCAGTGCTTCACCCAGCGACAAAAATAAATTAATAGGTGGATAAGGGCATCAGCTGAGGTTGCCAGCCTCAAAACAGACAAATCAGCCGGTGTTTGGTACAAGGTCTGATACAGAAGCTTTGGATGGCAAAGGCTTGTCCTGTTTCTCCAGAGGACCCTGGGTGATCAAAGGAGAGAAACCCTCAGAGGGTCACCCAGCACTCAGAGAGCCCAGGAGCTGCAGGATCTCCCCAAGCCACAAACAGTCTGAGACAGGAGGGTTTGCAGAGGAAATGACATTACAATGCAGGGGAAGTGACTGTGCCTTTCCCAGAAATCTTCTGGAGCCAGGGACAGGCTCGTGGGGGACTGGAACATGGGGCAGCCTGGCATACCAGCCCTGTCCCATTGCTGTAACCCTCAGGCTGATGGAAAGCAACTGCAGCAGGGACAGCCCTGGCAGAGCCTTTGCAGCTCACCTCGGCTGCTCTGCTTCTCTCCCCGCTTTTGTAGCACAGGTGTGGGAGGCTTGTGCCAAGTCCTGATGCCAGTGCAGGCAGAGAAACACCTGGATTCCCCATGTCCATCCATCTGTTATGTGCCAAGCCAAGGGTCTCTCTGCCTCAGCTGTCTCTTGTATCCAACAAAACCTGAGCTGTTTTTTGCACAGTCCAGCATTAACAGCACAGATGGAGCAACTATACTGGAATATGCATGGCTTTTAGTCAAAAGGAATAAATTATAATGGACACAGAGGCCATTTGCTATGGCTAGGAGTGGCATAAATATCTCTTAAAAAAAACCCTCCATCCTTCTCCCCTTGTCTGCTTTCCCATCTGAAAGAATCACCCTGGCCAAAAGCTTGTGCAGATCTGGCTTGGGCTCACAGCAGAGTTTTTAAAAGCTCCGTCTTTCGGTTTTTGATTTTCATATATCTGACATTGGAGGGGCTAAACACGAGCACAGCAAAGCTCATGTGGTTTTTTTCATTGCCACTTTTCAGAGCGTTTCTGTGTTTCGAAGTGGTTTGTGCTGAAGAAGTGTCAAACACAGGAAGCAGAAACAAGGCTGTTGTCAGTGCAAAACCACCTTCACAGCATTTCCCAAATCTTTCGCATGTGTTCTGCATTTTGTGTCAATGTTCAGCATGCTCCTTTCATTTCTTTTTCTTCTTTATTTTTTCTCAGGAAAAAATAAGCCAGACAAGGTTTGAAGGCAGAGAATATGCCGAGTGCTACAGAGAGCTTTTCTAGCAAAGTTTGTCACGTCCTTCTCCTGGACCTGCTCGGCTTGACAGCCTGTGAGCTCTCATTTCTTTAACCAAAGATCTGAAAACACGATATTCTGCTTAAACTACCCTAACCCTTTAAACTACTCTAACTCTTTATAGCTGTTTAAGCTGCTTAAGAGTCAGCTAGGGTTCAGATCAATTCAGACGCTGAAGCGTGGCGGAGTAGCCAAACGCTATAAACTCTCCTGGCTTTGAAATGATCTCAAAATTGAAAATTGTTCAACTGGTAGTATTTAAATATTCATTGCTCTAAATCTCAGAAAATTTGATTTTAAATAGGATTGAATTATGAGCCTCAGAGAGATTTGCAGCACAAAGCCCCATTTGCAGAGAGCCTGAGCAGCAGTTTTAAAGTTATTAACTTGTGCAGTTAGGAAATTCCTCCTTAAGTGGCATCTTTAACAAATGCTTCACGAAATTGCCTTCAACGATCAAAAAATGCAGACGCAATTAATTTGTCTTGAGTTTTAAACCTCACTGGCATCAACAAAACGAGCTGTATTTTATCTCCCTGGCTCCCAAGCTGAGTGCAAAACCTGGCAGTGACATAAAATCAGTACAGCTCGATGGTTCTGTGCTCGTTTCCTCAGATTCATTACAGCAGTTGTGGTGGGGATGTGCAGTCACACATGTGGACAAGCACAAACCCAAACCTGTCACTGGGGTGAGATGGAGTGAGCCTGATCCAAGGCACAGGGCAAGTTGTTTTGAAGTCCTGAGCACCCTGAGGGCCACCCTTTGAAACTGCAGCAGCCCGGGCAGTTGTGTGCATCAATTACAGAGCCCCTGGGCTGGTGACAGATTTTGGCCCTTCGTTGCAGGGGTCAGGGGAGGTGACACCAGCCTGGGTGAAGAGCAGATGCCTCCATGTACAGCATGATGCGATGTGTTTGTGGCCAAGTGTTTTTCCAGCTAAAAGAACAGGATGTGATTTTCCAGGCTGAACCAGGGCGAGACCTTGTTGAGTCACCTCTCCGGCCCCTGCCTGACTGCAGGAGCGAGTTAAATATCAAACTCTCCAGCAGAACCCATTAACCAGCAGAACCCATTAACCAGCAGAACCCATTAACCAGCTCCATTGCTGCCGAGAGCCACTGGGGAGCAGAGGGAAGGGATGGGATGTGGGGCATTGATCTCCTTTGAAAGAACTCCATGGGGACCCAGGTCTCAGCTGGGGGGTGCTGGGGAGCCTGCTCACTGCAGCAGTGGGGATGGATGTCCTCAAAAACACCACATATCCCATGTGGGGCTTGGTGGGACTCCCCCTGTACCATCAACCCACCTCAGAGCAAGTGCAGGGCCTTGGCTTGGAACTTGAGCACCTACATCCCACAAGGAGATCCTGCAAACCCCACTCAGCCCTTTCAGTGATCACAAAATCATAGAATGGTTGGGATTGGAAGGGACCTTTAAAGGTCATCTAGTCCAACACCCTGCCATGAGCAGGATCTTCAATGAGACCAGGTTGCTCAAAGTCTCACCAAATGTGGCTTTGAATGTTTTCCAGGGATGTGGCATCCACCACCTCTCTCTATTCCAGTGTTTAACCACCTTAATTGTAAAAAGAGTGTGGTCTGAATCTATCCTCTTTTAGTTTTAAACCATTACCCTTTGTTCTGTGACAAAAGGACCTTCTGAAAAGGACCACTTAACCTTTCCAGACTCCAGGCTGGAACTGGTGCCCAAGCTGGTACCACTCATGGCAGTGTTGGGCATGTGTTGGGACAAAGGGATCATCCCCAGCCTTTAATGAGGAATTTCAGGTGCTTTGGTGTCCCTGGATATGGAGTTTTCTAGAGTTTGCGGATGGGGAATCTGTGGAGCAACTTTAATGTGGTAACATGAGCTTGCCAGATGCTCCAAAAACCAAGAAGTGCAGAAAAATAGCTGCTTACTCTGGTCAAAATAACATTTCTTTTATCTTCAGAAAAAATGTCTCCTCTGACAGGAAATGGCTGCACATTTAGAGATGGGAGGTGTAAGATACCAGCATTTCAGTGCTGAAAGTAACACCTTGTACTTCTTATCTGGGCCTTGGGGAAAAATGTGAAGGAATGATGCAGAGGATGGGGGCTGCAAACATTAATGTCACACTGTCACCCCTTCCCTCCCTCCTGCTGGAGCTGCCAGTGGGGAGCATCTGGCCTTCCTCTGAAAACCACCTGTCATTTATTGCTCCAGCATTGAAGGCTGAATGTGAGCCCAAACATCACCCTTGGAGCAGCAGGGTGTAAATCTGTGCACTGACCATGGGAGCACCACCGTGGTGGGGCACCTCTTGATGGCATCCTGCTGTCACCTCCAGCCTGGAGGAGACCTGGGAGAGCCCAGCAGCTCTCATGCCTCATCTAAGAGATGTTAATTGTGCTGTGCTTGCTTGAGCCCCAGCTCTATAATTAAGAGTGCTGCATCAGCAGGTGCTGACGCCGCAGTGATGATCGTGCAGCTCATTTTCCAGGAGCTGCTGGGACTTCAGACAAATGAGGGGTTATTTCAGGTGATTTGCCTGTCATGGAGCATCCCTGGGTCTGTCCATCCCCTCTGAGTGCAGGTTTGCCATGTAATGGCAGTGGTGGATTTTTTTCTATGGCAATTAAGCAGTTAGTCTGATTGGGAAATGCTCCTAGAGCTTGAAACACGGTTCTGTAGGGTTTGTGTGGAGACTCAAGTGGGTGACACTTGAGAAGGGAGATGGGACCTGGCCTGGGGACCCAACCCCAGGGCAGCACTGAGCACAAAATCACAGAATTATCAGGGTTGGAAGGGACCTCTGGAGATCACCCAGTCCAGCCCCCTCCCAAGGCAGGGTCACCTGGAGCAGCTGACACAGGAATGTGTCCAGGTGGGTTTGGAATGTCTCCAGAGAAGGAGAAGTCATGACCTCTCTGGGCAGCTCTGGAGCAGTGTTAGAGGTGCTAACCCCAAAGGGAGGGTGGTAGATGTTTTCACATCTTCAATCACCCCAACCCCAACCTGTGGAATTGAATCCCCTGTGGTTTTTGTACGCTGGGGCAAATGTACCAAAAGAAGTGAAGCTGAGAGCTCTTTTAGGATGCACACCAGGTGCTGAATCACTGCCTCTTCCACTGATACACATCTGTTCATTTAAAAATCTGGAATGCCATCCTAGTTTGGTTCCTCCAGAAGTGTCTGGAATGGGACAGAGCACCTGTGGTTCCGGGTCAGGCTCAGTGCAAGACCCACATGGCCATCCTTGGCAACAAAGCACTGCTGGCATCATTCACTCACAGGGATTGTGTGCAGCAGTGCATCACTCTGGAGGTGGATGCAGGGAAACAGCCCCCTCCAGCCCTTCCACCCCATATCCTCCCACTCCAAGGTCCTCAGGGATACAGGTCCTCCCACTCCGAGGTCCTCAGGTGTAGGACACAGAGTAGGGGAAAGCAGAGCAAGACAAAGGGAGTGGGAAACAACAGCAATGACTTGGGAGTCTCTTAGTATGAGGCACAGAAAATCCAGGTTACTTTTATTTTTTACTCCTAAACAGCTTTTTTTTTAACCCCAGCAAGGAATTGCTGAGGTGTCCTGGGGGCACACTGAGCTTCTTCCACAGCACGTGCCCACACTCGTGAGTTCAAAGACTGCGTCTGTCAGGGTCCTGCCAAAATTTGGTCCTTGCCAGACCAGCTTTTATTTCCCTGACAGATCCAGAAAATCTCGTTGATTCGACTCTTTGGCTCTTCATCCCTCACGCTCATGGCACATCTGAAGAGCTGCATTTGTGAGCAAGTGTCACCCCCAATTTGTGTCACCGCAGGAGGGAGAAGAGCCAGGGCTATTACGTGTTTATTATATTAATGTCTCTATTCCTAGGCTAACAGCAAGACCAAGGGGTATTTTTCAGAATCCTGTGCACTTTATACCAGACGAATCCTGATTCAGCCTGTTACATAAATTATTTATCACAATCACAGAAAGTTAGAGGAGGGGAAGGCTGGATGAGTCCTGACAAGGCGGTTGATGGAGGCACAGTGAAAGCAAGCCCACAGTGGGGAAGGCTCCTGATTTCAAAAGGGCAAAGCTCACAAACTCAGCATCACCAGAGCCTGGCTGCAAATGCCACCAGTGTGAGGGCAATCATGGCCTTCTCAGCCTGGAGAAGGGAAGGCTGCAGGGAAACCTCACTGTGACCTTTTGAGTTTAAAAGGGGTTTATAAAAAAGAGGGACAGTGACTTCTTACAGGGGCAGATAATAATAGGACAAAGGGGCATGGTTTTAAACTAAAAGAGGAGAAATTTAGATTAGTTATTGAGAAGTTCTTCCCTGTGAGAGTGGTGAGGCCCTGGCACAGGTTGCCCAGAGAAGCTGTGGCTGCCCCATCCCTGGAAGTGTCCAAGGCCAGGTTGGATGGGGTTTGGAGCAACTTGGGATAGTGGGAGGTGTCCCTGCTCATGGCAGGGACTTGGGACAAGATGAGCTTTAATGTCCCATCCAACCCAAACCATTCTGTGTTTTTCTGATTCTGCAAGAGCCAAGGTTAATGCAGAGGTGGATGTTATTCCAGCTTTTATCAGTGACGTGTGCTGATGGCATGTGGCCATCTTCATGCATTGGGTGTACCAAGGAGGACCAAGGCCCAGGGCAGCAGCAGCAAAATGGGATCCTCTTAAATGCCCAGTCATGACACAAAATCCTGAGAAATCCGGATGTGAGCCCAGAAAAATTAAAAGCAAAAGCTGCGGAATGTGATTATAGTCTTCAAATACCTCCAGGAAGGAGCCAAGGGGCAGCCAGGGGAGGATAAATATCAGGCAGGGAAAATATTTAGTTTAGCTAAAGGACCATATTGACACTTGAGCAAAACAGGATTATCTGTCCACAGATACATTTAATTAGAAAAACATCCCATGTATTCAAGCAGAAGAATGTGGAGGTGAGAGAAAAAGAAAAAAGAAAAACAAAGAAGAAAGCCATTTTCAAGTTTAAATATCATTTTTAAAAGGGAATTTTATAAGATGGCAACAGCAGGGGTAGGGGAAGGGGTTGATGTCCCATTCTTGCACCTCCTTAGGTGGTGTGATAAATGTGTGTGGGTTAAGTTATCTTTACTCTCTGGACTGCTGAATTTTTGGTGTGGTTCCCACGCCTGATTTCCACTCAGGACAACTCACAGGCTGCCAGCCTGCTTGCAGGACCCATCCAGGGAGCAGAGGGAGGCTGCTCCCTGCTCACAGAGCAATTTGGAGGTGCCACCTGCCCTGGAAGTTGGCAGAGCATCAGTGCATCCTCTTTCCATCACTGCCAATCCTGCTCCACCATCCTCCTGCCACAGAAATGTTGGCCAGGTGCAGGGGAAGATCCTTGGGAAAGAAAGAAAAGGAGAAAAAACACAAAAAAGAGGAAAAAAATGTGGACAGCTGTGATTTTCAGGTGTGAATTCCTTGGCCCCGTGGAGTTGTGCTTTACAAAGCCCATTGCTCCATGCCCCAATTTTGTGTCCTTGTAACGGGCATTACTGCCCTGGCCCTTGCACAGGGCTGAGAAAGAGCATCCCTGCTCTGGGGAGACAGGACAGCCTGGGGGAAATGGCAGGAGAGGGTGCTTTTCTCTGGGAGGGACAGGGGTGAGGACAGAGTCCAGCCAGTTGGCTCAGCTCTGGAGCTGGAATTTCCTCCCAGCTGCACTTGCTGAGATGGGGCAAGAGGAAGGCAGAAGATCTAACCACGGAGCCAGCATGGCCATAGATTTATTCCCAGGACAAAAATCTCATTTAAAGAGCAAATTAATTAATGGAAGCATGGCTTGGGAACATTGCCTCCACACCCCAAATCTCACCCTCAAGGGGCTGGTACAGGAGCTATTGGGGCAAGACTTTTCTCTGAATTTCACCCTGATTTATTTTCTGATCAGTTTGCTTATGATGAGTTTCATCCCTGTCCTTCAAGGTTCCCCTTGAATGACAGTAGCACTGCCAGCTTCAATAGAAAGGCACCTGGAGCTCTGCTCACCTGGGAGGGTGGTGAGACAGCTGGTTATTCTTAAAATAAATTATCAGTAAGAGAAGAAGCCACAAAAAGCATTCACAATCAGCTGTTGAAGGACCCTGGAAGATCAATGCCTCAGTTAATATCATTCTTGCCAAGTATTAGGCTAGAAAGATCAGAGCTGCCAGAAACAAACTCAGATTAATGTCCTGCCCCATTCTCAGTTTCCTGCTGAGCCTGACAGGCCCTGGCAAAAACTCCTGTACCCAGAAATATATTTTGAGACTAGCATGTTTACAGATTATTTCCTTCAAATTAAATCTAGGCAAAGTTAATCTCATCTGTAGAGGGTAGAGAGCAGACAGGTGAAGCTGGTGCAGCAGCCAAGGGGTCCCTGAAGGGATTGGAGCAGAAATTGGGGACAGGAGCAGGGACACAGGTGTGCATTGGGTACAAGGGCTTGGGGTACGGTGCAACAACTGTGAGCTGCCAGAAACACCCACAGCTGCCCCAAGCTGCCCCAACAGGCAGGTCCTCCGTTATCCATCCAGCCCCCTCCACCCCAGAAAGTAAGGAAAATTGAATTAGAGTATCCCAAAAGAAACTATAAAGCTCATGGATGCTCACACAGAGAAGCAGCAGCTGCATCCTAAATGGTGTGATAAACACCTCAGGGGTTGCCATCAGGCAGGTACTTAATGAGTACAAAAATGACAGTTCCTCTTATTTCTCCTCCATCTTCCCATTTCCTACCAGTTGCCCTGGAAACTTCCCCCTCGAGACACTCAACAGGAGCAAAGTCCAAGAGGAGACAAAAACAGCTGCAAACCCTTCGTGGTGTAAAGCTTGTGGCCAAGCAATGCCAGGGGAGGGTTTTGGGGTGAGCTGTGCCTGTACCAGCTTGCCTCCCTCCCACACACTGCACAGCTTGGCCTGGGGCCCCAGTGATGGGCACAGACCCCCCAATATCCCCCACACCCCACAAAACTCCCACATCCCACACCGAGCCCGCAGGGCACCCTCAGCATCTCTGCCCATCTCCCCACAAGCTGTTCACACAAAGGCTGCACAGACCATGCCTCCTACACAGACACTGCTGCAATCCACAGGGAATTGGCTGATGTACAAGGGGCCAGAGGGGTGAATGTGGGGTGAATGGCCTCCCAGAAGACCCCGGGGTGCTTTTCTAACTGGGATGTGAGCAGCCACACCCAGAGCATTGCAATTAATTCCCCATTAGGAGAAACTCCAATTTGGCTAAGGTAGGAGGAAAGTGCACAAGATGTCTTGTTCTTCTGCAGAGAGCACCTGCAATTCATGGGGACGGGGAAAAAAAAAAAAAAAGAGAATTAAAAAATACAGTCCCAATGCTCATTTGCACTGGAGGAATTAAAGATCCTGGATCAGCAGAGCCAGGCCATCCTGAGGGTGCCAGGCCATGCTAGAGGCATGTCTGGAGGGGTTTGTCCCAGCAAACACTGTCACCCTAAGGGTAAATGCAATGTCCACACGTCCTGTCCCGGCCCCAGCACACAGACAGGGCTGGGGCAGCAAATGTTTAGTGCAACCACACCAGAAATTTCGGTCTCTGCTCTGATGCAAGATGCCCACAGCAGGCAGAGGAGGCTGTGCTCTCATCATGCTTCCTGTGCCCCCTGATTTCACAGGTTCTCCCACCCAGGACTGCCATCCCAGCACCCAAATCCCACCCCTCAAACACCAGGTTTGAGCAAGGCCAGGCAAGAGTCAAACCCCACCTCTCACCTACAATACACTGTCATGTACATTTTCAATGCAGATTTCATACAAAATGTGCTTTTATGCATATTACATACATTTATAAAGATCTTTACATTCACACCTTTACCTTTTTAGCCAAAGACTTCACCCATTTGAGCTGCACGTCACATTTTGTGCATTGCCCACGATGCCTTGAGTAAGACAAAGAGGAGAACAAGTACAATCTCTGCTCCCGTGGATTTATGCCTCAGGTCATGAACCCATTGATCCCACCTGCCTGGTTTATTTTCTTAAGGCTTAAGAAAACTGGCTCAAGGGAAGGGTGGGGGCACAGGGCTTGTGGCTCCTCACACCACTCATGCTGCCTGGAAATACCCTGCCTATACACGGGGCTCAGCTGCTCTCAGATATTTTTCCCTCCACACCCCCGGAGAGAAAAAATATTTATATACCATGCACCTATAAAAATACATAGTAATAATATAAGAAAATATGTAAATATAGTAATAGCACAATATATTATTTATGTAGTGTACCTAAATATATAACATTTAGATAAATATATAATAAATAAATATATTGTACACACTTATACATATGCATACAACAAGAAGTTGGAAATCTTAAATGATAGAGCCAGGGAGAAGGTGAATATCCAGGTGAAATCAAAGAAAGGAACCATGCTGGAAGTGTGCACAGAGCCAAGGATTGCCCAAACCTTGGCCTGTTCCATGACCTGCCATCAAGGTGAATTAAATGCATCCCAACAACCCAGGGACCAAGCACCTTCATTGTGCCTCCTCAGCAGCTTCAGGCCAAGACACCTCCACAACATGCCTGCTTTGTGGTGTCTCTTCAGCTGGCTAAATCCTCTTCCCAGGACTGTTTTTCTTTTTGCTTTACCTTCAAAGTTCATCAGAAAACATGAGCAGCTGCCAGGATGGGAAGTGCAGCTGCAGGGTGGGGTGGGTGGTTCCCTGGGAGGGTGGTTTGCTTACAACTCATGCATTTACCTGGGAGAACCTGGATCACCAGAAAAGGACAATTCCTAATTTCCCAGCTGGATTTGCTCCAAGAACCTACTAAGGATAATTTAAAACCAACTATTGATTGAGCCCAGATTTGCAGACAGATTTCCCCTTATCAATTCTTGCCCAGGTGGATCAACCACCACTGCTCCCCCCACCTCTTGCCAATAGGCTGATACTGGGCTCCACCTCAGCACTGCAGGCACCAAGAGCTAAATGTTTCATTGCCACAGAGGGAAAACTCCCCCCCAGAGCTCCCAATAAGAGCTCTTGCTATGTGACACTATATTTCATCCGTGCATGTGTTGAAAAGTTTTAATCGTGTACCTATGTATAGTCCTGCACCAGCAATTTCCAGTGCCAGCCAGAAGGAAAACACAGCACCCTCGGTAACAGAAAACACTCTGGAGCCAAGTAAACAAAATGACAGTCTTATAAACCTGAAGCATTTGTTCCATTAAGGATTCAATTCGTAGACAGAATAACAAGGGATGAGTTATTTGGAAGTGCAAACTTTAAGGACATGGGCAATGTACCAGCGACAGAAACGCTGTGACTGCAAGACCTTCACTCAGGAGTGACTCAGCACAGCAGCTGCTTCCTGGAAAATTAATACTTCAGCCTCCCCAAAATGACTGCAAAGCCTTTGAGAGCTTGCAAAAACCAACCCTGGAAGCCCCATCAGCGCTCTGATCTGTCTCTGCTACGGGGATTCACACAGGGCCCCCAACCCAGCACAGGGCAGGGACCTGCAGGGAGCTCCAGCAGCAAGTGTGGGGACTCAAGGCAGGGCTGCCAACAGAAAGCAATCACATTTTGGCCACAAAGCTACCTCCTTATGACCTCCAAAATCCCCCTCATCAGCATGGGCACCCCATGCAAGTCCCTGCTCCAACCCAGATGTCCCCAAGCAGAGGCAGCTGTTAAGGAGGTTAACACAGAATCATGTCAAGTAACAAACACCTAGTATTTATTAATAAATTAGTACACCGGAAGGCAATTTTTCAATTCATTCCCCTCTTCCCCCACTCCCACCCCTTCCCACGGGGCAGCTCATGCCACCCTCATACCATTAATTCTTCAAATTGAGCGTAGTACAGACTGTTCGTTACGGGAGCATAATAATTGCAAATATAATCAGACAGACTTCTTACGATGCAGCTTTTTGTCCCTCGCACCCCCCGCCCCCAACCTCTTTTAATAAAAAGTGAAGTGTGATTTGAAGAGACTATTGAGACCACATAAGGTCTTCAGAGAACTTATCGGCCACGTCTGTATAAAAAACAAGAGACACGAGTGTAAAAGCATAGCTTGGTTTAAGTCTTACAGCACGAGGAGGGTGGGACCACTGGCGGCCTTCGCCTCCCCACGTCCAGCACCGGCTCCCTTCAGGGCCCCACCATTCCCACACGTGGCAAGGCAGGGTAACTCCTTACATTCGACTGGAGGCAAAGGACCTTTCCACTGCCTCGCAGGTTGGTGGGGCTTGACCCTTTTTCCTTGTGGTTTAAGCACTTCTGCTGTAGCGGATTAGGAGCGCGATGCGTTGTCCAGGTGAAAACCATACAATAAATAACCGTGCTAGTAAAATCTCAGCGAAGGATATGAGCCAAACAAGAGTACATTAAAAAAAAGAAAAAAAAGTCAGCTCGGGTGGGAAGCTTAGCTGCGTTAAGAGACAGTAACCAGCAACAATTGGGGTGGGATTTTTGTGTGTTTTTGCCTTTTACTGCCCCGAGGCGAAGGGAGGTGGTGGGAGACGGTCACTCCGAGCGACAGCTTTGACAGAGGAAGGGGGTTACAGAGCAATCCCCAATTTGATGTGTTAGATTACACCAGATTCATGGTCTTTTAGTTCATTAACTGCGGTTTTGGATTTTTTTTGTTTGTTTTTTTTTAAAGTGCATCGGCTGATCTGATTGGAATGAGAACAAGGAGAAGAGAGGCTCGGGGAGGGGGCAGAGGGTGTAAAGACTTGGACTGAGCGATAGAGTTACGGCAGAGGGGTGCAACGCTGGCAAACTGCACCCCCCCAAGAAACCAAGGACACCTCAACGAAAATACTGGCCGTATATTCTACAACAAATCCTGCCTGCGTATTGTTGGTCATCTTAACGAGTGCCAAGCTAGCTCTAGCAGATATTCGGAGAGCGTGTGGTGACCCAGGGCCTACAGTAAATCGGGAAGGTGGCTATAGACAGAGTCCAGGAGGGTCTGGCTGGCTTCCTGGCTCTTGACTCCGGCGATCTCAAATAGCCTGTCCAGCTTGTCTTCGGCCTGCGGGATCTCCTCGATCACGTGGAGCTCCTCGGGGTTGAGGATGTGCAGCATGTCATCAAAGATGGGCTGCAGGTCGCACGGGTCCAAGCGCACCTGGCGCAGGACGGTGTCCTTCTTTTCTGTAGGAGGAAAGGGCATTGGTCAAGAAACTCCTTGAGAAACCTCTGGTAACCAGGGCTTGTCTCCTCCGTCCATCCCCTGGTGCCACCTCTGGAGAGGGACATGGCACAAGGAGAACTGAGGTAAAAGATGGAGGATGGCCAGTGATGGGGAGGAGAGAAGATGGAGAAGGCAGTGCTGCTGAGGCACCTCAGCCAGGATACTGCAAGACCAAACACAGCACTTGGAAATGCTGAATGGCCAATTTGGAAAAGTGAGGGCAGGAGAGGAGCCAAAAAAGCTGAATTCTGCTCTTTCAAGTTGTTTTTGTTGGGTCAGCTTTATTTTCATACCCAAGTATAAATTTGGTAGATTGACTGAGCTCTATGTTTCACCTTTATCAGAAATTAAAAGATTATTAAATGCAGCAAGTTAAATAAAGTAAAAAAAAAAAAAAAGCCCCTAAAATAAAGGGGCATGACTAACAGTACTTTAACGTTACATCTGCAGCAAAGAGGACCAAGAGTGAAAAAAAAAATTAAAAACCCAAACAAAAATCAGTCTGGAAATTACATTCTCTAGTTTCATCTCATGCAGAAAGGCACAGGCCATTGCAAGAGCCAAAAGTCAGGAGAAACAGTCCCCAACACCCAGGGATGCTACAACTTCCCTGGCAGAACTTCAGAGTTAAAAGCCTTTAAAGACTTCTTTTTGTCTTAAATCTTTATCATCTTTGCTAACAGGATATTCTGGCTGGGAATGAAGATGTGATAAGCGTATCCTGGAGAGCCAGTTCTCCCCAGTTATTTACTTTAATGATATCGTGTGTTGCGTAGCTCTACCACGTGTGCTGACCACATGGGACAGGTCATGGTGTCCCTTGTGCCCACTGTGCCCTGGTTGGTGCTGGTACCTTTGGTAATAAAAGAGCCTGTCCGGCTGAGTGCGGAGGAGCCGCTGGAGGTGGAGTCGCAGCGCAGGAGAGGCTCGGCTTCGTCGACAAAGAAGCATTTCTTCTCTGAAGGAGAGGGCTCCACGGTGAGCACGGCCGCCTCGGGGGGCTTGGGGCTGGGCGTGGGTGCGGGGCTCACGGGGCTGGGGCTCACCGGCAGCGCCAGCTTCTCACCTTCCAGCTTTGGGGGAGGGAAGAGAGGGAAAATTAACTGGGGGGACGCTACACAATGGGTAACTCCCAAACCCACCTGCACCCTGGCTTCTTAAACATCCCAGCCCACCCTCAGCAAAGGGTGACCTGTTCTGCTGGCCCACAAGAGGCACTGGAGATGACCCAGGGTGGACATCAGAACTGGCATTTGGCACATCAGACAGGAGGGGCAGCCCAACCCACACCCTTGGAATACCTGGTAGGAGCAACCACCACACCAGGATGGCACATGAAACCACAGCAGAGCGTTTTAGCTTGGTTTTCCTTCTCAGAGTCAGTTTATTAAAGCCCAAAGCACAGCTCTTGGGGGCAAGAGGTGATGATGCCCAAACCCCGCTCCACACCTGTTCTTTGCTAAAAGCAAGGCACAGCTGGCTCCACAGCTCCAACCAATGCCAAGGCAGCAGGGTGATGGCTGTGAGACCCTTCAGGGATCTCCAGTGCAGCACATGGCTCTGACCAGCTCCACATCAAATTAATGATTTGTTTGTCCCACTCACTTTTGCTCCTGTGAGCACCCCATTAAAGCCTGATGTAAAAGTCCATGCCACCAGACTCCAAGTTCATAGCAAGGCAGGACAAGCAGGAGCTGACACTGAGCACAGTGTCACCCAAGTGCCCTTGCTTTTTCCTGTCCTGCTGTGAGCCAAGGGCATCAGGAGCAGTAAGCACTGCTGGGAAGCACTGCACTGGAAAGGAGCACCATTTGACAAGTGACAGGTGACAAGTGACAGGACAAGATGAAATGGCCTCAAGTTGTGCCAGGGGAGGTTTAGATTGGATATTAGGAAAAATTAATTCACTAAAAGAGTGGTCAGGAATTGCAATACGCTGTCCAGGGAAGTGGTAAAATCACCATCCCTAGAGTCATTTAAAAAAAAGTGTGGATGTGGCAGCTGGGGACATGGTTTAGTGGTAGACTTGGCAGTGTTGGGTTAAGAATTGGACTTGATAATCTTAAATGTCATTTCTGACCTTAGCAATTCTATGATTCTATTATTTGGGCGCTGGTGTGAACCTGCTTCCTAATTTGACTATACTCTGCATGTTTCTTCTTCAACTCTTTCCTACCTCCAAGACAGCAGCCAACATTATCTACCCTCCTCCACCTCTCAACATCCCCTCGGGGTGCAAATCTCATGCAGAGGATTTCTATTCCCCATTCCCTGCAGGGATGAGATGCCTGGATCAGCATTCTCACATCCCTGGCTGGCAGCCTGGGCACCTCTGCAAGTCACCAGGTCACTCTAAACAGGTTATTTTAAGGGCCTTCCAATATTTAACCTTTTTCCCAAACCTTGTGTCCCTGCATGACCTGGAAGGGAAAAGAATTGCAATCCCTATCCCCATGCAATTCCCTCTCCCAAGAGCATTTCATAATCTCTGTTTTCTCCTTCAGAGGGAAGACCAGGCTATTCCTGCTAACAGGCTTTTGCCTACGACCCAGGGATAAAATGCAAAATTGGGATTAAAGGCTGTGGGAAAGGGAGCTGCTGAGCCACCTCTGCGCCGGCATGGATGTGCCTGAGCATTCCTCACCCGTGTCGAGGAATTCGCCACCCACAAATCACATGTCTGCTGGGACGCCCATTAGTTCACATTAAATTAACATTGAAGCCTGTTCCTGGTAGAATAAAAGGGTTTTTTTCTCCCCTCATTGAAAATAAACAGGGGAGGATTTGTTCTAGCTCAGTGCCTTACGCAATACGCATGTTAAAAATAAAAGTCAGCTTTAATTTTTAATTAAAAGAATCTGCCTTCTCTTCTGAAACTCCCTTTCCAGTATAGCTCATCACAGAGAATCAGCTATGGCCATTAAGGGGGAATATCAAGGGAAGGACCAGGACAGCAGCTGGCCATATTCCAAATTGTAATATGCTCTGATAACCCCTTTAAAAATAACACAGGCTGTAGGGGTTAGTTTTTCCTTGTGCAGCTCATCTACCTAATATCCAACCACAAACCCACCTACCAATTCCCAAAACGGAACCTGATGACCGAGCAACAACTGGCCAATGGAGGGCAGGGAGCAGACAGCTGCCCCAGCTCTGTCTTCCCAGAACCAACTCATTTGGAGTTTAATTAAACAGCTGCTAAAACACGCTAGCAAAGACAAAATCACCCGAGGTTATTTGACTGTAGCCCTCCCGGGAGCCCAAAGCTTTCCAAATAGCTGAACAGTTGCAAGCTTGAGGCAAAGCAAACAGGATGCTTGGATGTGTGTTAATGTTTAAACCACGGGAAGAAAGCAACTGGGAATGAAGGCTTTGAAAGACCAGGGAATGGAAAAGGTTGCTGCGAGGTGAAGTCTGTGGAATAGGTGTAAAAACACACTATTCATAGCCTGTGACTCACTGTGCTGAAACCACCTTGGCCATTCCTATTTTTATGAACGGCAGTGATTGAGTGAAACCAAGCTCTGCCTGGGAAAAAAACCCACAAATGCCCCTCTTGCAACCCTTTTGCCTTTCCAGAGTCAAGGGATTTCTCACCTTTACGTCCTCGTTGCCAGGCTCCTGTGCTTGCCACTGGGGCTGCATCTGCACCTGCACAGAGAGACACATGGGACACTGTTAGATGCACAGTCCAGCATGGAAACCAAAGGCACTGCAGAAGCTTTGTCATATCAGCAGCCTCCTACAACCCATCAGGAACGCTCTGCCAGGTAATTTTTTTAGTTTGGCTTTTTTTTTTTTTTTGAGCACTGCACCAAGAGATTTTCAATGCCAAAAAATATTAATAAAAAAAAATCCTAAAAGCTCCTGTTTACTTGCAGCCCTTTAGACTGCAGCTCAAGGAGCAGCATTCTCTTGGATCCCAGTGCATCTGGGAGGGTGCTCTAAACAGCTCAGGGGTGTCTGAAGGTCCTTCCTAAAAGGAAGAAAAGGAGACAGAAGGGGATAGGGGCAGGAGAAGACATAGGCTTGGCTTTGTTTTCTTTCACAGCTGCTCTCACTAGCTCTGTTTGAATGGGTTGGTCCCATTTGCTGCCTCCATTTTACTGGACTGCAATAAAAGCTTAGCTCAGACAAACAGAAACTGCAGCTGCTGTGCTAATATTAGGAAGGAGCAGCAGCAGGCACTGAAAAACACCCTTCCCTCAGGCGATGCTTCCCAGCAATTCCTCCTGCCGCAACCAGAGAGGAACAAAAGCGGGTGGCAGGTTGGCTGCTGCTGCTGAGGGTGGCTGTGCACCCTCCAGGGTGTGGGGGGGATAAATTTAGCACCGAGGCAGCCACTTCCCGGATTCCCTGCCAGAAGATGACACCCGACTGACAGCAGCCTTTATTCCCAGGTCTGCTATGCCTCCGTGGGGAATGCAGCAGGAAAAACCCCGGCACACAGAGCAGGGTGGGCTTGGCAGTAGCCTGGCATGGGTGATGCTGCAGGCACAGGCTGGGGCTGGTGTGGGATGCTCTTGCTGTGGACTCCACAGGCATAGAAAGCGTCCCTTTGGATCAGCAGCCTCATGGTGCACGGGTTGACTGGGGATTCACCCTGAGGGTGGAGAGGCCCTGGCAGGTTAAACAGCACTGGCAGGGCCATGAGGTCTCAGCGAGGTGTCAGAGGTGGTGCATGGTGCTGCAGAGCAGGAGGCAGGTCCTCTGCCAGGATGGGAAGAGCATGAGGGTGCTGGGGTGGGAAAGCCCAAATTTCCTCTCTGAGCCCTTCACCTCACCCATGTGGTTTCAGGAGAATGCTTGACCCATCTCTGAGGTGGAGCCTCTTCCCCCAACATAAGAAGAGGGGAAGAGCTACTCAAGTCAAGCCTCACTCAACTCAGGATGGGCAGTGCTGGTGTGGGGAGGGTTTAGATGCCACAACCAAAACTGCAGCCACCCACGGAGGAAGCAGCTCTTCCCCGTTGGCCCTGCCCTGGCTGTCTGTGGGCTGAGTGCTTCTCCAAGCAGATATGTCACCAGGACAGCCTCTGGTGGCTTCTCCTTTCTATGGATTTGCCCACTCACTTTTTCAACTCAAAGCGTAATGAAGAGGTGATGAAGCCCTGATGAAGAGGTTCCAAACCCGATTACAGGCTGAGTTAGTCGATACTGAGTTTGGCTAGTAGAAGAAACCATCTTCTACTTTCCTCTTATGGTCCCAAACCCATTACACTGCAAACACAGAGACCCCATGAGATGTGGCCATCACAAGCAGGGAAACCTCAATGTCACCACATAGATAAGGTTTATATTTCTATGTTTATGTTGTTTCTATTTGCATTACTTTATGAATTACTACATTTTGTTTATTGCACATTCTCCAGCATAGTTCAAACTTAACCTCAGTTTGCTAAAAACCAAGCCATGGCTTAGAGCAAACCTGGAGAAATGCCCACTCCAGCAAAACCCAACCAGCCTACGCCTTCCCCAGGGCTCTGGCCACTTCACCCTACAGCACAGTGCCTCAAATAAAACCTGATGCAAGTCCAGAAGGCAGTTTTGTTCTTTTCTTGGCTGCCTGGGTACTTCCCAGCCCTCAGACCACAGGTCCCTCTGGCTGGGAAATCCATCCAAAGCTTTACCCTCACTCCACCGCTGGCACGTGAACTCAGCACAAACTTAATTCCTAATTACTGGGCCCAGCCCAGTCCTGCACTGTTGGAAGAGGAAGTGAAGGGGATGGTGAGCTGACAGGGTCTGGGTCTGAAGAATGCTGCTCCAGGCTCTTGACTACCCCTCTCAGGGTTTTGACCTGTGAAACAGCAAGAAATGGAGCCTCAAGGCACTGCCACAGCCACGTGTCTGGGGTTGCTTTCACATCCTCTCTCTGAAATACCCCCAAACCCCACAGCTTAACCTCTCACCAGCCACTGCCCTGACACATCTGCTGACTCATGGGATTATATGCAGCATGAAATTAGCCACAAAACTAAGCCTTGCTGGGCTTGGGGCTGCAGCCTTCCCCTCTCCACCTTCAACATCTCTCTTATCCATGATTTCGGTTTGTTTTTCAGCTGTGCTGAATGCCCTGAGCGAGGCTGTTTGCTTCTCTTCCATCCAGTCCCTGAAATACTTCAGCTGAGGCCAGCAGAGCCATAAATAAAATGATAAGAGCTTAAAGCACTGCTCACAGCAGGACACTCAGGGGAGTCAATATGGCCCAACCGTGCCAGCTCCACCCCAGGCCAGCCCAGGTGAGCACAGAGCCCCTTGGCAGCTGCAAAACACTGTAATGCACCACAAAAAAAAAAAAAAAATCTCACTACCCAGTGGATACTGGTAAAAATTTTTTTTTCTGATTTTAACCCCAAAAATGGAGAATTTCAGTTTGCTGCGATGGCAGGGAGAAATCTCTCCCTTCTTCCCCCTCTCTTTCCCTTATTTTTGCTGTCAGCACCACTAATTTCAGATATGCCTGTGCTCGTTAAGCAGTGCCCAGTGCCTGTGAGGGTACAGATTTTGCAAACCTTGAATCCAACAAATTTGTGGCCAGGGCCAGGCTTTAACAGGAACCCTGTGAATTAAATGCACCCTCAAAAACCTTCCCACAGCTTCTGCACTCACTGTGTTTTCTGGCTCAACCGCAAAAAACCCCGAGCAAAATGATTCAGAGGGCTAATCTCGGTTTAACCTAAATTCATCCAGTGCCATGCAAAACCAGCATAATCTTCCACAGCTAAAAAAGCAGGCAAGTCTGCAGCAGAGCTGTTCTTCACCTGAAGGAAAATGTTGCCGTAACACTCCAGGGACTCCCATTAATTCCCCTATTCCTATCAGGGGTTGTAAATATTTGGAGCACAAAAGACTGCCGAGGAAACAGGGCACTACAGGAGAGAGCAGCTTTACTTTCATAGTTTTTACAAGCTGAAGGCAGACACCAGATAAAGCATTTAGGACAAGGATGCAATAGTGGGTGGGATTAAATGTGTTTGGGGTTCTGATTTGCCATCTGAGAACCATGGTGTTCAGTAAGTTTTTATCCACGACTTGGGGATGTCAGTGCTTTCTTATGACACAGGGATCATGTAGAGAGATGGGGAAACTCCGCTTTGCACCCAGGGAGGCTGGGCAGAGCCAAAGGCATCCCAGACAGCACAGCCATCCAGGCATCCATCCCTCCTGGGCTCATGCAGGACACACCAGCATGTGTTGGAGACTTGCTGCTGGCTCAGGTCAGCCTAAGGGCATCATGCTGCTACTTGGACTCACAAAATGGTTGGGTTGGAAGGGACCTTAAAGCTCATCTTGTTCCAACCCCACTGCCAGGGGCAGGGACACCTTCCTCTAGACCAGGTTGCTCCAAGCCCTGTCCAACCCAGCCTTGAACACTTCCAAGGATGGGACATCTACTCTCAGGGCAACTTAGTGTTTTCATTGCTTATGAGAGTCTTCACTCCCCCCACAGCACCAAAAGCTCTTTTTATTCTTTTTTGCTAGTTTGGGTTTTTGTGTTGTTTTTTTTTTTCAAGATTACTTCTGCAGGGCTGGATCAAACCAGTTTGGTACAGAGAGAAACTGCCTCGATTTTTCTGCATTTGAATAGATAAATCATCCAGAGTCAAACTTCAATTAGCTCTAATTAAAGGCTTTCCAAACAGCAGATTAAAAAAACCATAAAGATCAACCTCCATGCCTGCTCTTGGCACTGAGCTCTTGGCTTCCTGGACTGATGCGATGATAATGAGACACCAGCACAATTCTCCAGGGATTTGGTCTCCCCTGCACAAGCTGCCTCCTGCATCCCCCGCAGGGCCACTGTATCACCACCCACATCGACAGCACAGGAGCCAGCCCAGGGAGAGGAGGCAGGCAGGTTCCAGCAGGTAGCACCTCACAGAAACACAATGTGCTGCTGTGCTGCATCTGCACCCCAGGGTGCTGCCATGCTGTGACATCCCATACACAGCTACGGGATCTCCAGGGCAGGCGAATGGCAAACTCCTAAGTTGATCATGAGGGATGCTCATTGGAAAAAAACAAACCAATCAGATGAATAGGGAAAGAGGATGTGACAGCTTGGGTGAATTTGTTACAAAACAACTTCTTTGATGAAATAAGCCAAATTTCTCATGTGGACTCAAACCACCTGCTCAGAAGATCAACAACCCAATTTTAATCACTTCTAGAAAAGTAAGTGAAACTGATGGGGACCACCCCAGGGTCCAGGTGTGCTGGACACTGGAAAAAACAACACCCTGTTTTAAAAAACAAAGAGACACAAGAAAGTTGGTTGGGAAGTCCAGGCAACTTGCATACAGTTATCCTTTAGATTTGGGTTTGCTCATTCTCTGGAGCATCTGCTTGCTGTATTTTCACTTATGGACACAGCTTGTGATTATTCCTGAGTATTATATCACTGAGAGTCCTCCACCCTGACAGGTCACCCCATAAACCCTGCTCCTGGAGCCATCACCTGCATTCTGTGCTGTTTGGTAAGCACAAGCTGATGGTGTTGGCCAAAAGAGCCAGGGGTGTTCAGCACTGCACAGCCCAAGTCTGTTTATTACATGTGGTACCGAGGAACAAGCCCCGTGTTTTATCAAATGTCCTTGACTAGAGCTTTGTCACAGTGTTGAAAGTCAAAGCAGTAACTACAAGGACACAGGTTACTACCTGCTCCAGGAGAGCAAGGGGACAACCTGTCCTTCTGGGGCACTGCACATGCCAGAAACTTTAATTCACATGTGCAAAATGGCAATTTTCTCTGCCTCTCTTCTCTCCCTAAACATAGCTTTGTCTTGCGTTTTTTAATTTTATTTTTTCCATCAATGAGAAGGCCACATGCTGCTTAGTTACCAGGAACTGAAAGGAAAAAAAAACCAGCAACTGAGCAGGAGAGATCAGACAGCTGGCAAAGCCAACCTATCCAAGGTCTGGGCACACACCTGACTCAGGGTCTCTCAAAAACACAAGCCCAGGGCTCCTGCCAACACATCCCAACTTCTGATTTCTCACAGTAGTCACAAGGGAACAAGGTGTTTCATTACACTACACAAAACAATTTATGTGACACAGTGAAGTGATCAGATGAAATAATTAAAGATATACAACACAGTGAAGGGATCGCAGTCCCTCATACAGGGTAAAGTTTGTGATGATCAAAACAGGATTTGGGAATCCCCTGCCATGACAAATGATCTGCTTCAGAAGCCTCATTGTGAGTGAAGGTCCTCACCAAGAGCCCAGAGAGGTTTCCAAGCACCCACCCGCTCCCCTTTGGGTCTGGTCACAGCTAAGGCAATGGGAAATCTTTCACCAACCAGTTTAGGGGGAAGAGCTCTGCCTCAGCCACCCTCACCTCCATCTACATCTTTTTCCTTTGGCAGCGTTCAGAAAAAAACCCACTCATCACCTTTACAAACACTTCTAGCAGAACACCGAGTTATCAGAGCCAAAAAACTGAAACAAGTAAGGTAGCAGTGGCCAAAACGATCTGTAAAGGTCACTGAAGCATCTCTTGATGACTTATACACAGCTGAGAACCTACTGCAGGATTTTCTGCAGCAAATTATTTATTCTCCCAAAATATGGGACAGTTTAAGGCCAGAGCTGCCAAAGAAGAGCAACAACTCTGGAGGACTGCAAGCATGGCCTCACCCATGCCACCAGTCACCATCTTGGAGGAAGCAACATTTAGTGCTCGAGGGTACCTGGCCCTTCTCATAAATTCATGGCATTTGAAAGCACGTTTAAAGGGGGATGCTTTTTCCTCCATGTCCCTGGCACAAGGGCTCAGGTGCCAGATCCTCCTGGTGATTTTCAAAGATACATGCAAAGCACAGGGGGCTCTAGAGCCCACCAAAACTTCGACTGGGATTTGAGCAATCATTGGCAAAGCCTTGCTCAAAAGCAATGCACAGCTTCAACACCAGCTTCCAAGGAGCTCCATGAAGAGAGGGAGCTACTTGGCCACGAGCTCAGCTCAAGCCTCATCCCATGCCACCGCATCTCCCAGGGTGTGGCCCACGCGCCAAAGCCCAGCCCGGCGTTACCGGCGTGGTGTCCTCCATGAGGCCGCGGATCTTCTCCACCACGTCGTTGCGGCGGTGCTGGCGCAGGGCGCTGATGAGCTGGGCCAGGCTGGCCTCGGGCCCGCGGATGGTCCAGTGCTGCAGGGCGGCGTAGGCGCGCTCGTGGTCGGCCGCGTAGCCGTTGGAGAAAGCGGCCACCTCCCGATCGCTGGCGTTGCACAGGAACTGGTAGATGTCCTTCCACTGGCTCCCCACCTGCGCCGCCACCAGCTTCAGGATGTCGATGCCTGCGGGGCACAGAAGCCACAGGTGAGGTGGGGGGTCTGCAGACTTAGCTCTGGCAAAGCTGCTCTCATCACCAAACAGGCATACTTTGCTTTTCTTGGGTAGGGCTTTGAGATTTTGCTCCAATTATTATTATTATTTTAAGACCTTTTATGAGCTCAGGCTACAGAGAAACAGCACCCATAATGTGCTCAACAGCGGCTCTGCATGTAAAGGGTGATAGACCCATAAATTAATCCAACACACTCTAAAATCAATAATTCAACTGTACAATTTCCTGCACTCTTCAGCACAGGAAGACCCTGGGTACTCAGCCACCACATGGCTGCAGGAACAGGGCAGAGGAGCACGCGCTCACCCACATGCCTGCATTGCAGCCACTGCCTTGAAAAAGAGCTGGATTAAGAGGTGAGTCACCAAAGCACCTCAATACAGATGAGTATTTCCATAACAAGCACATACAGCAGCTAGGATTGCATTCAGAGCCATTTCCAGTGCAGACTGGTGGGATGACTCAGTTGCGGGGGGGGGAGATGCTGTGCCAGGTGAGCACTGGGTGAATGCAAGACGTGGTAGGAAACCAGAGAGCAAAAAGGCAGAGTTTCCCCCAGAAAAGCACTTGAGACATCATCCTGGCTCGAGACAGTGAGACTTTTCTCCAGTAGGTCAGGGAGCAATACAAACAGCACACTTATCCTTGAATCTACTACAGGTCAGGAGTTAAGGATTGAAATAAAGCCATTATCTCCTCCAAAATAACTAATTAACCCTGTTTTATCAAGGTGAGCAACGCCTTGTTTCAAACAACAACATAAAGGGTCAGCATCTCTGAGCTGCAAAGGGAAACTCACTTTTTCCAGAGAGATAACTACACCTCAGGCTTCCTCCTGAGCCAGTGTGCCCCCACGGCTACAGGGAGCATTTCTCTTTCCCTCTGCAGGCACAGTATCAAAAATAGCTACTTACAGAAGAATGTCATAGCTGGGGTTTTTCCAGCTAAAATGTAACAATTTCTAATGCAGTTTAGATCAAACCTCCCAACTGTACCTTCAGTTCACAGCTCTGTATACATACAAAAAAAAAATCCATAAAAGCTAGGGTATAGATACCTTTTTTATACATGTGCATGTGTAAATACTCACACACAGATATACTGTACCCATATTTATATCTCACTATGTATTACACAGATATTTTATAAAGATTGGTGTGTATATATGTATTCGGCCTGAACACCAGATACCCACCAAAGCTGTGCTAGCCCTGCTCTCCTGAGCTGGGCTGGGGACAGAAAATATAACAAAATATAACGAAAGGCTCGTGGGTTGAGAAACAGGTAGAGAGAGATCCCTCACCTGGCAAACCAGACTCAGCTTGGGGAAATCAGTCTGATTTTTTGCTAATCAAAGCAGAACAGAGTAATAAGAAACAAAATCAAAATCACTTCCCACTCACCTCTCCCTTTTTCCCAGGTTTAATTTCACTCCTGAATTCTCTCCCTCCTCCCCTCAGCAGTGCAGGGGAACGGAGAATGGGATCTGTGGTCAGTCCATCACATTCTGTCTCTGCTGCTCCTTTCTCCTCATGGAGAGGAATCCTCACACTCCTCCCTTCCTCCAGCATGGCTCCCTTCCACAGGTCCTGACAGCAAACCTGCTCCAGCATGGCCTCCTGTCTCTCCCTCCTTGTTCACTGAGCTGTTGCTCTCACATGTTCTCACTCCTTTACTGGCTTAAGTTACCAGCTTCTTTTCCTTCCTCTTTAAAATCTGTTGTACCAGAGGCACTCCCACCATCCCTGATAGGTTCAGCCTTGGACAGTGGTGAGTCCATCCTGGAGCTGGCTGGCTTTGGCTCTCTTGGACATGGATGAAGCTTCTGGCAGCTTCTCACAGAACCCACCCTTGTAGCCCCCTACCACCAAAACCTGACCCTACACACCCAATACAATATACACACACATGTATAAAGTATCTATTGAGCCTGATATATTTTTAAATGTATTTGTGTATATCTGTGTATATATTATACAGACTTCTGTATGTATCTATATATAACATAGGTATTTTACATATATATGTATATATAATTATATAAAAAGAAGTATATAAAAAACCATAAAGCTTCACAAAGGTATTTTTGACCAAACCTCTTCTCACTAAAGGAAAGCTTATCAAACCTGCTATTTATAGTCTTTAGTTTTCACTTCCAAACTAGATAACACAGCCATGAGCCCACAGTTCTTGGAGCATCCACAGATGGTGCTAAACCTGCTCTAAATCAGGAACACCAAAGTGTAAACCACATTTGGTACTTCCCCACCCTCTTCCCACCACAACCTCACCTCCCTCTCCAGCTCTTTACAGACACGTGCTTGTACCATCTCACATGGAGTTTTGAGAGCTGGGGCTTCTTCTACCAGAAAAGCTTGGCCCACCAACCCAGCATGGGGCATGCAGCCCTCCCAAAAAAACCAAGCCAACTGCAGGGCTTGGTTCTAACTATGGAGAAAAGGCTGTGAACCTGCTATTGGGATTTACCCTGAGGTTACTGATATGGCTCAGATAATTAGATACTAGTACACACTGCATAACAACAGAGTAGCAGGACTTAAGCCCGGTTTTGTTAATGCTTGCCATTACTCAGAGGAAGACTCAGTTCAAAGGACTGAGCTTCTAGGACTGGGCTTCTGTGTGTTTCTAGCAAATCCCAAATTCCTCTCTCTCCATGACCTTGCATACAGGTTGGCATGCAGAAGGACAGGCAGCCCAGACCACACTGGCAGCCAAGCCCTTGTGCCTTCTGATATCACACACCCGGGTTGGTAAGAAGCCCAAAAGACAACTCAGGTTTGGAGTCAGGTTCTTTAAAGCAGCAAGTACAACTGCTTTTGGCATAAAAGCAGCAAAAGGTCAGATTTATGCAGTGCTGCTTGATTTTATCCAGGGGATTAAAAAAAAAATCTGTGAATACAAGGGTGGAAAAAGCTCTGCAAGGCTTGTGCTCCAAGGTAATGACAGCAATGCAAAGAGGATGAGCGTGTCTGGTACTGCCTATTAGATATCCATATATAGATATATATAGATATATATAGGTAACGACTTATGCACTGAGATATAGAGATATATATAGAAAGCGTTTAAGTCGATATCTCACTGTATAAATCTTGCAGAGCTTCTTTACTCTCATTTTTTGCTAAGTTGATATATATATATACACACGCAGAGAGAGAGGGATAATGCTGCCCATTTTTTTATGTACACACACACATCAAATGAGAAGCATTTGCTCTCCCTGCCAGTGCTGCCCTGCAGTGAAACAATGAGCTATGGCTGGGTGGGAGCTTTGCCCACTCCCAGGCACATCAAACACGCAGAAGCATTAAAACATAATTTGCTGGTTTATGACCCTCGTGTGGCACATCTTGTCAGCCCAGAGAAGGAAAAACCCATATACTACCTGCTCTCATGAACGAATTTAATGCTGACAAATCCCAATGTTCACAACTGCTATACTGGTAAAAGAAGTTTTGAGCTGCTCACAACTTGATTTGCATCGGTTTTATGCAGCAGCACGACATTTATGTCCAAATGTTCTTGCTCAGAATTTATGACAAAGCGCTCATGCTTCTACTGACATTTTCAAGTTTAGTATATTTAATCTCACCGTTCAATAAATTGGGCCCATAAACATGTTTATATCCCTTGGCAATAACATCCCTGGGCACAAGAACACCCCAGGCAGCAGAGGGCTTAATGGCGCGTAATAATCTTTGGAGAACAAATGTTCCATTAAAAATGAATTTGGAAATGTCTACCTTAATACTATAAGAACCTTAAACTCATTTTCTTGCAACTATTAAATGAATTTAAGGCCCATATGTTCGCTACATCCACTACAACATTGTACAAACAAAACCCCAGAGAGATATGAAGAGACGCAGACGAGAGTGCAGATTTGGCTCCAGTCAGTAACAAAAACACTGCTCCCTCCGTTCTTAAAAAATAAGATTAAAATCATTATATGACAAGCTGCAGCTGCACGCCGCCAAGTATTACTGCTCACACTAAAATAAAATGGTAATGCTTATAATAAGCTTATCATCCTACTACTTCCATATTTCCAGAAGTCCTACAAGTTACTCTGCAGAGCACTTAAGAATGCTGGAGCATCCTGTTGGGATAGGAAGGTGCCTACCACGGTGCATGGAGCATAAATCCCAGCTCCACCACAGGTCCTGGATCTTCTCCCTGAACCATGGGGACCTTCTCCCACCATGCCCATCTGCACACCAGGGCTGGAGATAGTGCTCAAAGACCTCCAGACAACAGCAATTCCAAGTAAAATGGCCAAGCTCAGCAGAGATGGTGCTTTAACCCGCACATTTCATGCTGCCCATGTGAGGCTGGTCACAGCCATGCTGGTGCTATGCCAAAGCTGCTCCACGCTTGCCACAGCCTGAGTCGTCCTTTTTTACAACAAGCCACAGGAACAGCCTGGGAGAACTCTCACCATCCTGCTGCCAAAGTGGGAGACACCTCCACCCCTCTCCATCACCATGTCAGGAACCATCACCACTGATCACCCCACTTTGCTCATGCCTCAGACAATGGAATTAAAGAGGAACACCCATGGCTGCATCCAGTTGAGTTGCACTTCCCATGGTCAGCCCAGAAGAGGCAAGGACAGATCTGAAGGATCCAGGACATCCATAGGTGTCTCAGGCTCCTGGGCAGGTGGCATTTCAATTGCCATTATCTTAACACTGCAAGTCACTAAATGCTGTGATGGGCTACTCCATGTAGCCTGCTAATATTTTAAAGTGGTGATAACCAGACCTTCAAGCCAGGACAAGGCCAAGATGTTGTGCACAGGCCAGTGAGAAGCCCAGGGGAGTATGTACACACATGGGAACACAGGCACAAGCAGGTACATCTACAGCCAGGGCAAACTGGGACAAATGGAGACAACTCTGGAAATGGACAGATGCCTCCAGAGTGGCACAAGCGAACACAAGTCCTGCCTTTTCAGAATGTCCTCCTTCAGCTCATCTACAAAGATGCTGAGCTGAAGGGAGGACCTTCCTGGAGAAACAGGGTCTCCACTTCTCTATAATCTCCTGTCAGTGAGTTGTAGAGAATGATAAGGTCTCCCCTGAGCCTCCTTTTCTCCAGGCTAAACACCCCCATCTCCCCCAGCTGCTCCACCTCAGACTTGTGCTCCAGTCCCTTCACTCCTGCTCCCCTGCCCTTCTCTGGACACTGCTCACCTCTGTCTTATCTTCCCCATAAACACAATTTCAGTTTATTCAGTGACTTTCACTTGCTTGTTTTGAATCTGATCCAAGATTTTTCCCATCCATTTCCTGCTCCTTCAGATGTGCCCTGCCTCACTGCGGTATAGTTTGATGTAGACGGAGCAATCAGTCCTTCCACGTCACCAAGGTGGTCATCAAACACGCACTTGGGACTTGGCTGAGCTTTAATGCCTTGTTCTGGACAAGCCTCACTGGTCTCCCAAGCTGTGCTATTTGCAGGTTGGACACGGACCCAGTTCTTCAGCATCATTTGGCCTCAAGCAGGGCAAGGATCCAGTGTGGTGTGGGGCCGTGACCAGCAGTGCTGGCATACTCACAGACAGCACCTGCAAGGCTCCATTTCTCTTCTCTGCCATTATTTTTTCACATCTTCAAGCAAACTTGAGAGCAGAGGAAGAGCTGCCCCGCCAAGGAAGTGCTAGCCCAGCACCCAGCAGCAGATATGGGGAAGTCAAACCACAGCTATAAAGGTGCTGAGGCTCCTTCCTCTCCCCACCCTCTCACAAATGAGGTGTAAGCATTTTCATTCTCAAGTCAAACAACATCTGGTGTTTTTCACAAGACTGCTCCTCAAGAAAATGCCACCGTTAAGGGGAAACCTCATGCTCAGAGCATCCCCAAACAACATGTCCTTTCACCCCACTAGTAATGAAGGGACTCAAGGCACAGAAAAGGATTAACACATCGGTTCAAGTTTTATAGGTGCCTTACACAGCTGGGAAGGAAAGCTCAGAGATCTCCCAGGACCTAAAGCACACATAGTTTCATGGAGTAAGCTCAGCAGTCCAGGGTTCCAGAGACAGCTCCATGAAAGGCTGAATTTCAGGAGACTCCATGCTCCAGCCCTCCACCATCTCAGTACCAACCTGAGCTGGAGCACCTGGAGCTTCCACCACCTACATACTGACAGAGGTATTCCAGAGATGGGCAATTTTAATCTGTGCACCACATGCTGTGACAAATCCTGACTGTGACAGGCAGGCTGGATGAAGCATCACAGACAGAGCACAGCCCAAGGGCACACGCAAATCAGACAGAAAAACCACCGTGCGGCAGCGCAACCCTCCCCTCCACCCAGATAAAAGCTCCAAATCACTGCAAAGCCAGCTCTGCTCCTAAGCTCAGCCCACCTCCCTCCTCCAAATATCCTCCTGACTCATGTGAAACACAGCCACAGCAGCCTATTTTTATGTCTGAGCACACACTGAGAGCCTGTACAAGAGAGCCAGGATGCGGCACATCCACTCTCCAGCTGACAAGATACCACAGCTCAGCCAAACCAGGACTTAGAAAACCCAAGTGCACAACATAAATACCTTTCCAAAATGCAAAAATTCCACCAACCGCTGCCAAAAAGGGGAGATATTGGAAACTCAATTCCTTCCCCTGTCACTCAAAATATACTTCAGGTCCTACATGAGGAAGTTTGAAAACGTGCCAGGTCCTGCACCTGGGTCGAGACAATCACCAGGCTGGAGGATGAAGGCACTGAGAGCAGCTCTGCCAAGGACTTGGAGGTGCTGGTGTGCTGCAACCAACTCTGGGGTCCCTACATAAAAAGGAGGTAGAGCTGTTAAATCAGGTCCAGAGATGGCCACAAAAATGTTCAAGGGGCTAAAGTACCCTTAAGAAGGCAGTTTGTTCAGTCTAGAGAAGAAAAGACTCCAGGGTGACCTTCCTGAAGCCTGCCATTACCTAAAGGGGCTACATGAGAGCTGGAGAGGGACTTTTGACAAGGGTCTGCAATGACAGGACAAGAAGGAAAGAAGGAATGGCGTAAAACTGAAAGAGGGCAGGGTTAGTTAGATTGGACATAAAGAAGAAATACTTCCCTGTGAGGGTGGTGAGGCCCTGGAACAGGCAGCTCAGAGAAGCTGTGGCTGCCCCATCCATGGAAGTGTTTAAAGCCAGGTTGGACAGGGTCTGAGCAATCTGGTCTAGTGGGTGGCTTCCCTGCCCACAGTAGGGAGGTAGAAACTAGACGATCTCTACTTTTTTTGTCAGACAGTTGGAAAGGACACGCTCATGAAGGCTTGTTAGTGACAGAATAGTTTTCCCAACCATGGAGAACAGTACTGCAATCAGACCTTCCCAGGACCCAGTGATTCATATCCTTAGCAAGTGCTGTTTGGGTAACAAACCACAAAATGATATGTTTGGAGTTTGTTGGTTTGTTTTTTTTTTTAAAGACAAAACTGAGAATCTTGCAAAGCAGAAAGGGACTTCTAACAATCATTTCCCACAAGCTGTCTGGAAAATGACCAAGCCAGGCAGTGGAGAGAGTTCTGTGATCAGCCACATGCAGTTATGAACATGTTTCCGATCTGGAAACTTGAGAATCATCATGAGACAAGACTTCCTCTCCCAATACATTATGTGGAAATTACCTCTGTAACAGCCCTTTGGTCCAGCTATCCCAGGACCCATCTGAACTCTTGTGCACCACCACAGGACACTACACCAGAGACCCACAGAGTGGAATTGCTGTTGCTTTAGTTGGTGTGAGAATGGCCAGCGTAAGTATTTTACGTAATTATTAAATTTTAAATGGCTTTTGCAGAGTTAATCTTCATTATAGCCCTCTGGGACAGCTGGTAACCCTGAACACACACACTGCCACAGCCAGAGCCATATAAATATCCAGACACCCATAGATGCCAACCTGAGGATTAAATTCACCTCCTGCATTTTTTTTTTTCTCTCAGTCTTGGCGAGCGAAGAAAAAACAAAAAAAACCCAACTTTGTTATTCGGGGAGTGATGTGTGAGAGCCTCACTGATGTGAGAAATCACAGCCCTCCCGGAGCTGAGACTGGTGTCGGGTTTTTGGCAAAAACACCCTAGGCTCAGAGTGGTTTTCTACAAGGACAATCCTCTCCTGCAGAGCTACCCTGCTTCCCACTCTTGGCCCTACACCTTAACAGGCAGGCACAAATCCCAATCCCTCATTAAATTAATACAGGGGCCACCCAGGAATTTTAACCATGGGATAATTTGTTTTTTCTTTTCTGAAGCAGATTTGGGAGCAAATGTTCCAGCTTCCAAGGGGAGCTCCCCACAGCCCTGCACATGCTGCAGGTAGATGGCTCACGTAGCAACACACATTAAAAGTGATCAAGCACCAGTCTTGGGTGCTAATGCAATAAGGCTGAGGAACAGGAGATGATAAAACCTGCACATGATTAGGTTTCTTCCTCTCTAATCAGAACACCAGCCTCCCACGTCTGCACTTTCCAAGGCTCCCTTTCATCATGAAGCCATAGTCAGCTCTTGCATATGCCCTTTGGAAATCACACAGCTTCCCAAAAGGACAAAATGATTTTTGGGCAAACCTGATCAATGTTTTACTTGGGGTGGTTTGAGGAAGATGGTGTTCTGAACTTGTCAGATGCCACCCCAACACTCCCATGGCAGAGGTTTGTGCTGCAGATGAAGTGCTCCATCCCACCCGAAGCAGAGAATTGTGCCTGTGCAGGAGCAAACACAGCACAAAATGCAGCAGAACAAGCTCCAGTGAGGGAGCATCCCTACTCCTTGTGGTGCTCAGCACATTCCTGCCTCTTCCAATGTAACCAGCCCCCCTTCTGCCTGGGTCTCTCCCTGCGGAGGTGGACAGTCTGTCATCAGAGGACCAGCAGCCATCTGCACATCATCAAGCTGCAGATGCCAGAGGAGAGACTGCTTTGGAAAATAAAAACAAACACAACACCTTCCGCCTCTCCGTTTTGGCAGGTGGACAGACATCAATCCCTCATCTCATGCTCGGCCTGGCAGAGCCGTATTAGGGTTTGTACACAAGCCCAGGGCTGCTTCTCTCCAGGCGTAGCTGCAATTACCAAATTATGTCAGCAGC
Organism: Petroica traversi; assembly: GCA_025920805.1. Taxonomy (NCBI): domain Eukaryota; kingdom Metazoa; phylum Chordata; class Aves; order Passeriformes; family Petroicidae; genus Petroica; species Petroica traversi. Next base: position 12,664,808 of record JAHLSL010000038.1, on the reverse strand, counting down.
AATGGGCACACCTGCCCCCCTGAGTCGCTCTGGGCATCTCTGCCCCACCTGTGGCCTGGGCACAAAACCTCCAGGCCATCACAGCTTAAGGATGGTGAAGTTTTTAACCCCATTGCTCCTCCTTGTGCTCTCCAGAGGTGCAGAAGAGTCGCCAGGAGGGTGTTTCTACAGCAGCTCCTCCTCCCAGTGTGATGCTCCTGCCACCAGCTGGGACCTATTCAGGAGCTGATCACAGGGAAAACTACCTCTACCAAACCAAACAACTTCACTAAGTGTATTTCATCTCACTTACCCACACAAGCACTAAGGAGGGGTCCTAAGGCAGCATTCAGCATCACCCTGTGGACCTGTGAGTGCCAAGCCTGCAGCAGTTTCCTTACTCAGAGCAGCAGTTAAATAGGCTTGAGGAATAACATCCTCAACTGGACTGTTTCCATGCACTTGCTTCCCTTCATTAGGTGATGGAGCTCTAGAAAAAGACTGACTTTAAAAGCCCACACATAACCCTAATGTGCTGCCTCTTGCAAAGAAACACGTAATTTTATTCTGATAAGCATCTTCCAACTAACCATAAATGAGCACCTGATTCCATTTGAGAACCAGCCTGCAATGACCCTGCTGTCCCCACACCCCCACAGGTTATATTCATGTGGGAATGCTTTGGAGCTGCAGCATCAGGCTCCACAAGGTACAAGATGTGGTCCCCCTTCAACACCCCCAGAGAGTTCCTTGGGAGCAGACCAAGGTAAGCCTAGCCCTGGTCCCTCAGCAACCTGCATGCAAGCCAAGAACTACTCCCTACACATCACCAACCAAGAATCCTGGTCCTCAAAGTGCTGACACCTGACCAACCCAGACCCCCATATCCCAACACTTCCCGTCTCAACTGCCCACTTTGATTTTGAGCCATTTTAAGCACATGCTCTTCTACATGCAATCAAGCCTCAGCTCTACCCCAGCTGCAAAGAGCTTTTGCAGAACAGTTAATTTCTCTGATTATTTAACCAAAGGCTTCCTGGCTTTGCTCTCACCACCCACTGCAATAATGTGCAATTACAAGAACTTGTGGAAAAATAAAAGGGAAGTGGCATCTCCTGCCAGGCCAGCGCTGCCAAGATTGGTTCTTCAGTCTTTTGACTCCAAAAATCACCAAACTCTTTTCTTGCCTCCTGGCATATAATTTCAGACAGCTGCTTCTACATGCAGGTTTTACCCTAACATTTTGCAGTTTTTGTCTTTCATCCTCTGCTACTAAATGGATGACAGCCAAAGGCAACAGTATCAGCAATTTCTGCAGAAAGAATTCATGCCCATCTTCGTATTTGGCAAATGGCATGTTTGGCATGATGGCAAATTTGGCATTTCCAAGGCATTTGAGAGACAAGCTCCAATTCCCAGTTTTTATTGAAAGGTTTCTGTAAGCTCATTTTTCTCACCTCCAAAAACATCTGAAGAAAGGAAATGGGTGTTTGCTAAAATAAAGACGTGAGCCCCATGTGAAGGCTGTTCTTGATCTTCTAAAAGAAAGAAGTCATACAAGGTTAAACCACAGAGCCCTATCAGCCCTGTACCCACGTCACTCAGGCACCACATGGATAATTTCTCAGGAAAACTTTGACAAACTGTCAACTGTTGGATTCCTATCTGCAGGGCTGCAAAGGAAGAGGCAGTATGAGGCAGCAAGAGGTCCAGCTTCTCCAGCCACAGCTACACTGTTCTAACTTCTCAATCTCTCTCTGCACAGCCCATTGTGAGGATGGACACGAGGACAGACATGGAGGACAGCTGGCTGCTAACTCAGGCCATCAGTCATTGCAAGCTCTTCCCAGACCTCTGAACCATTTAATCCAGTGAGAAGCACTGGCATTTGCTGCCTTGGCTGGAACATATCCATGCTGAGGACACGGGTCTACTTCTAACACCAGCCTCTCGAGCTACTTCTATTTTTATGTTTGGGCTGTTATTTAAGGCATGTATTATGACCAGGGAGAAGACAGGGCACAGATACCAGCTCATGGGGAGATGAGGACAAGTGAACCTTCTCCTGACGGCAAATGCTGATCAGGATCACACAATTATTTAAACAATTCAGGAATCAATTCCTTTCAGGAACTGGGTAAGAGTTTGAGCCCCTGCTTCCACCCTAACCCCTCCTATTTTGGTAAGGAGCCCAGCCACAGTGCTATGTCTTTGCTCCAGCACTGAGCAGTGCTAGTGCCACCCTAATCATGCTTCACCCAGCACCCATGGCCTTGGAGCAATCAATAATAAAATCCCCCAAACAGGCAAAGCCTTGGATGCCCACCTGGTACCATGGGGGGCTCAGGGGGTTTGCCAGTGTGAGGGCAGGAGCCCAAGGGCACCTCCTCTGAGGAGAGGCTCCAGTGCCTACGTCACACCCAGACTTTCCTTTCAAAGGTTAAAGCTGTTTACTGAAAGGATTAGGAGGGAGGAGATGGTAAACTAGGAACAAGTGGGGGAAGACTGTTTGAAAGAGCTACGTATAAAGGCAATAAACACACCCCAGCCCCTTGGGGTGCCAGCCAACCTCTGAATGGAGGTTATACAGATGTGGGTGCACTGCGAGCACCCAGCCCAAGGGCTTCACCCCCAGCCACAATGACAGTTTACATTCTAACTGATAGCTCTCTACACCCCTAGTGCAACCACAAACCAGGCTGGGATCCGAACCTGGGGAGCAGCTGTGGTCCTCACATCTCAGGAGGCTTTGCTCCGGTTGCCTACCGTGGAGGGATCCGCACAGCAGCACAGGAGGGGAAAGATTTCCCCTCTGCAACAGCCTGAAGTTTGTTCTGGCTAAACTCATCCCTGTCTGAAATGCTGCTTCAGGATGAAGCATGATTTGGGAACAAACACTGCTGGAGCAGCAGAAGGCTAAGTCATGACGCGGCAGCTCTGCAGAACATCTCAGCTGTACAGCCAGTTATTAAATAAAAGGTCAATTCCTTTATGGCACTACACCTCTCCTTTCAAGTAAACAGTCTTAAGAGCCAGACATTTCAACAGGAAAGGCAGAGAGGGATTCATGCACCACCACAGAGGAGAATAATTTCCATATCTGACACGACAGAGCAGCACCACGAAGTCAGCGCTAATGAGCAAGGCCCTTCCAGCTAACACAACACGATCTGGTTTGCACTAAAAGCAAGACAAAGCATTAATTGGTTTGTGCCTGTTTGTCTGCCTTGATTGCACAAAGTTCATCCGAGGACATTCATTCCTGGTGGCAGGAGGAAATCACCAAGCCACCCATGCCAAGGAGGAACCGGTGTGACTACTGCAGGAATGACTGGGAGTAACGGAGTCATTCACCTTCAGATCGGAGAGGTTTGATCACACCAACCTGGTTTAGCACCTAAGTGTGGATTTGCTATTACATCCAGCTTATTTCCCAAGACAATGTTAAAACTTAGCAAGGATCTTGCAAAACTGATGCAGCTGTTAATGTGACAGAGGAGGCTGGAACAACTCACCCTGGGAAGCACAGGATGACACATGAATGATGCCATCCCTCAAATGACGACAAGATCTGGGAGGTGAGGATTTATCTAAATGAGTTAAAACAGGTCATTGCTCTCCATGTGAACCTTCTCTTACCTGCATGGTTTCTTTATCCTGAACCATTATTAGTGACGCAACACATGACAGTGCCCATGAAGGCAGCTCTAAGGTGGCTTCCAAAAGGACCAGATGCAGCATGGGCACTTCAGCATGGTCTGAAAACACCAGAAACCAGAGCTGTGCCCACTCAAAGCAGCACTGTCTGGTCACGGTCCCTGCACTCAAACATTCCCTGTCCCATACAAACTGCCCTGCCCTGAGGTGCTTCAAGAAACGGAACGCATCAGAAATCCAACCAACTGTTAATTAAGGTCTTGGGGGAAAGAGTTACTACAAGTTAGCAACCACTCGTTTTTGACCTATGAATCATGGCCAAACCCACGTATTTCTGGTAGTGCCCACAAACAAGGACGTCTAATGAGGCTCTGCAACTCCACTGCATATCACTCATCACAGTCTTACAGACCATGCTTTCGCTGTTACGGATTTTAGGGACAATAGGGTGCAGGGGTTATGGGAAAAAGTTATAAAAACCAGAAGATAGTTTAAGAAACTGCAGCCCAAGAACACAAAAAGAGTTAAATGGAAACTGATAAACAACACAAACACAAGAGAAGGCAGAAAACCAATTCCAACAAGATCTTACCGGTTGTATAAATGAATTAATGAAGGCAAACAAAGTGTAGGTCTATTATCAGTAGGAAGGTGAAGAGAGTACATGACAGAAAACACCCTATTCAGAACTTCTTTGCTTTGTACTTGAGCACTCAAGGATGACTTTCATCAAGGACTGATCTCTCTTAAACCTTCCAATCTTTGTTCAATCCATTCTTTGTTTGCCCCCCTCCCCCTTGTTAAATGTGCTTTTCTAAAGGTTAACTGTGAACGGATGTTTAAGGTTGAGCAACGTCAACCCAAAGTAAGGACTTGTCAAGTCTGCACAGGATAAGGGAGGGCCAAAATTGCCACAGGAACTTTGCAGAGGAAGAACTATGCATTCCACTAAGGAGATCATGGCTGATCACAGTCTCGCTACCATTAGTTTATCGTTGATTTTTATAAATTTCAACTTGAAGATCACAGCATGTCATCTCAAAAGTCTCAGAAAGCTGAGAGAAAATCATCGACTAAAGGAACAGAAAACACTACCAAAAAGAGAGTCCAGGCAGACCTGAGGACACTTGTGGAGTTGTACACATCCACAACTCAGCCTTTAAGGATAACCTTTCTGGCTCCTGTGTAGGCAAAGGGCTTGAGACACAAGCCAGCACTTGGGATTTAGGGCTAAGAACTGAAATTGAGGCAGTGCCAAAGGTGGGGGATGACTCAGCCTTCCAGAAACAGAATGGGATGAGGGGATAAAAGACGACACGAAAGACAACCAGATCCATGCCTGAGTCACTGAGAAAATAAGGACCATCTGAAATAGAAGAAGAGCTGAATGGGAAGGAAACAGGGGAAAAAAAGGTGCCTTCATTCAAAATCATTCTACCAACGGAAGAAGGGTAGAAGCTGGAGAAGCTGGGTGAGAAGAAGAGAAGCTGGAGCAAGCAAGTGACATTCCCTCTATTAACCCTTCCTTCAGGAGCAGGGACACACCATGGGAACTGGAGGGAGGAGAAGCCAAGGATGAAGAAACAGCTGAGGAACTGTGATGGGCTTTGTTCTCACTACAAGACCCACCAAATGGGGAAAGCCACAAGTCACTGGCTGTGGGGATGGCCCCTCCACAGCCCTGGGTTTGAGTGGGGAGGATACCACATGGCCACTACTGCTCACCGTGCCCGTTGCAGTAATAGATCCACTTCTCCCTGTTCTGCGTGGGGGTGGTGGACTTTTTCATAATAGCTTTTTCCACAATGGCACTGGGATCTTGCCGGGGTCCCTTCTTCAGAGTCCGTGAGCTCTTCCTGACGCTGCAGACCACGATCACCACCAGGACCAGCAGCAGGAAGAGGACGATCATCCACGGCAAGTGCTCGTTGATGTCGAAGTGCTGGTGGACGTTCTGCGAGCCTCGCCGGGGGGGCCTGTATGGGACGCTGGGCTTCTCGCCCCCCATCATCTCCAGGGATGGCTGCTTCTCCAGGGCTTGGCTGGTCTGCTTGTGCCGGTAGCTCTGGGCCTGGCTGGTGGTGCCGGAGCCCACGAGGGTCCCGCTGATGCCGTCTGTCTCGTTGGCTGAGGTTTCATTGTAGTACCGTGCCCGCTCCACCATGCTGCTGGACGCGCGCGGCGCTGGAGAGGGGACAAAATCGGGAACTGAAGAGTTCAGACCTGTGGGAGGAGAGGAGAGTTGAGTGTCACGGCCCCGGAGACGCGATATGGCATCACATCACGGGCTAAGACCTGCCTGAGCATCGGCTTGGCCAGCAGACAGAAACCCAACGCCAGGCAGCGAGAAAGAGTAGAGGTGAAGTTGAGGTTTGCCTCTGGGAACAGATGGGTACGGTTACAGAGGGAGCTTCAAGGTAAAACTGACCCTTGCTGGTAAAGGCTAGAGGCAGCTAGCCTGTTACAAAAAATGAGTTACTAAAGGCATGTTGTCAGGCTGTGTTTGTCCCACACTCAGCATTTCTCAGAAAATCAACAACTTTGAGCGAGTTGGTTTTTCTTTCTTAGGTTTATGAACATGAGTTTTAGATCATTTGTGGAATTTCAAATTTGGGCTAAAAGTACAAAAAACACATGACAATTTGTAGGCTTAATATCTCTCCACTGGGTTTGTTAAGGAAGCAAGAACATTTTTTTATCAGCCCTGCAAGCAGCTGCAGATTAATCAATTACAAAATAGCTCTCTGAAGAAATCAAACTTCCCCCTAAGAGCTACCTTCCATCTTTATTGAGTTTCCTTTTCAACCAACATATCTCAGGTCCCAGCCAGATGCAAAATGTGAGCCAAAGCCTGCTGAGAAGAGGAAGAATGGCTGTTGTGGCAAAAACTACAGATTATTTTGGGAAGTCATCTTTGGAAGACTGTGTCTCATCCCAGCTGAGACAGAGAGTGGGTGTACCCATCTGTACCTGGTTTTGCTCCCAGCTTGGCTACCCAAAACACCCTAATCAGGACATAAACAGGGAAAAACAGTCAACTTTTACGTAATTGTCGACAGTTGATTTCAAAGTTCAGGAAACACCCTCCTGTACACTCCCAATGATACACCAACGTCAGGGCAAGCTTTGAGACCTAACAAAGGTGAAGCACTGGAAGCCTACCACTGTCAACACTTCCCTGCTATTATATTTACCAACAATGTTGAGATCATCAAAAACTGTATTTTTAAATTAAAATGCCTCATCTGAGACACTGTAGGGAAGTTGCTTTGCAGGGAGTGCAGAATACCACCCCAAGTGGAGTCCTACAGCACCCCGGAAACCAGACACAGCTAAGGCATATGAGGATGAGCCAATTCAGCAAGAGAAGGGGGAATTCCACATAGTAATCTTAAGAGATTGAAGGAAAAAAAGTTAAGAGGACAGTCCAGGCTCCTGCAGGGTTTCAGCAATGCTCCCATTCAACCAGTACTGTGACACAGTACTGACTGAAATGCAGCAAAGAAAGCACAGGCACAAAAGCAGTGAATCCATCAGAGGAGGAGTCTCCCTGCTGCAGGGAGACTGCAGCAGGGGTTTTCCTGCTGCATCCCAACCCAGGTTCACCACAGCTGCACACAGACTTGTGCCAGCACATCACAGAGACAGGAAAAGAGGTTGGGGAAAGTCACGCTCTTTCAGCCCAAACAGCAGGACAGCCAGAAGTCCAGTCAGGACTGCAGTCTCAGTGAAAATGTTATTAAATATGGTTTAATACAAGTGAGAGCAACCCAACACCATGAAGCAGAAGCACCACGCAGGCTTTAGGTTAGGTTGTTTTTTAACAACTTAACACCAGCCCTGACCAAGGCAGGAACACAATCCCTGAATCAAAACCCTGCCTGTTTCTGGGGTGGGCATTACCTTTGGGAAGATCAGAGGTTGGTGGAACTTCATAGGGCTGCTCACCCACTTCAGTGCTCGATGAAGCCAAAGCCGTGTTCGGAAGGGACGCCGGAGAACCGCAGACGTTGTCACTCTCCTTCGTCCCCGGCTTGATGACCACCATGTTTTTCCCAAAGCAGTCAGTGTAGGGTTTGCACTTCATCACACTAGAAGGCACATCAGAAAAGGTACCACGAGGGCACGGCTTGCACCTGACGTCTTCGGTCTCGGTTCCTTTCTTTCGAACACCCCAGCCGACCGGGCACACCGTGTAAGGGACGCAGGTATCGTTCGTCTGAAACGTACCAGACAGGCAAGTGCACTCGCGGTCAGTCAAGGCAGTACAATGAATTTTCTCAATCATTGGCAGTTCACAGGGTTTCCTACAAGGGTGGCACCGCTCTATGCCGTTCTCATGCTTGGTAAAGGTCCCGTCTGGACAAGGGCTGCACTCTCTTAAGGTACTCTTCGTGCAGTGCTTAGACACGTAGGTTCCTGCAGGACATTTGTCACAGGTCAGCTCTTCATTGGTGGCACGGTCGAGGTGGCGGTACTTGCCAGGGGAGAGGCTGATGGCATTCTGCTCAGAGGTCAGCTTCAACTGACCATCGGCGGTGCCAAGGAGCATGAGCAGCTGGAAAACAAGCAGGAGGTATCAGCCAACAACAGCGTGCAAACAGAGCCCTCCTCTGTCAACGACCTCCTGTAGGATCACAAGGGATGTCCCAGAGCTGTGGGACCATGGACTAATGACTACACCCACGGGAGGGACCTCAGCGAGGCTGGAGTGGAATGGAATCGGTGCAGGTGGCAGCACAGTCTCCAGACACATCCCCAGCTACAATTATAATTGCTTAAATTTGACACCACACTTCTCGGTGAAACTAAGCATCATTTACAGTGCAACCCTGCCAGGGTGGTAAATACTGCTAATTGTGTTTCAGCAGTACGTGCTACCTGGCCACCCCAGGAGAATTCAGACCAGCTTTGCATTTCAATGCTGAGAGGCTTCAGCATGAGACAGGCGCTTGCCGACAAGACAAAACACACATGCAGATGGCAGCTCTGACCTGTAAAACTTTCCTTCTCTATTTGTTAGTCTGCACTTGTACAAATAGTTACCTTTCTGAGTAACACAAACCAGGATGAAATCCAGGCTAGCGGCTGTTTCTGGACTATTTCTCAGCTCCTCTGCCTTTCCACGATTTTTTATGACCCGGTACAAGTGTTGGTTTTGGCGAGACCGCAAGGGATGTTCTGCTTTGAGCCTCCAACCACATCTGAACCCACTCTAAACCAGCTGCATTAGCAACAGGAGAGAAAACCTGGTGCTATTTTTACACTCTTCAAGGAACTCTGCTGTAACTCAGCTCCTCATTGCATCAGACATAGGTAAAAGGACACTAGTTTTTAGACACTGAACTGGAAATAACTGGGCTTTGCTACAAATCCTTCTATCTCTACTAACTTCCAATTCCAAAGCTTTATTCCCCTAATGTCTTTGCAGCGATGCTGCTCCATCCCCAAGAGAAGCTCCATCTACCAAGAAGTATCTCTGCTTCCTCCAGAAGACCTCTGGCCCACAGATTTAATGTCAGCTGTCACAGTGAAGATAAGTCACCAAGAACAAAAGGCATATCAAAAGAAAGGCTGACACAACCTCACACAGCGTGCAAAGCAATAGGAAACACTTTTCCAAACAGTCACAGGCTAAGTTCAGAAGGAGAGAGGGAACAAATCAACGTTATCTTGAATTTTCAAACCTTTTCTACACTGACGGTAAAAAGACCAGAGACCCTAATGCTGCTCAGCTGCAGAGCTAAGCACATAAATCACTTGGCTGTGTTATACAATCCCTTGCCTCTTGCTCTGCTACCTATTCTGGGCTATCAGCCAACAAGAATAAATTCAGAAGGAAAAAAAAAATTAAAAAAGGCTCCCAACAACATGACTCTGCAGAAGGCACATTGCAGCAGAGCCGCAAGCTGCACCGCATCATTTTTGGTGCAGTCTCTTGCTTCCTGGAAACACACAGCACATTTCTGTTTCACCTGCTAAATAATTTACGGCTTGGGATTTGTACAAAACACTTCACAATTTTAATTTTTTTTTATTTATTTAGTTTTCTCCCCCTGAAGCAGCAATTACAGAGCAGGCAGAAGCAGGCAAGCCCGCAGGAGCTGACGAGGATCCTGCAGCGGCCAGACTAATTACGGCACGTCAAATTAAAAAGCAGGGCTGCCCTGGCAGGCAGCAAAGGCTTACAGGATGCATTTTCCTTTTCCCCTCCCCTAAGACATGATTTAACAAAGCACTTAGCTGGCTCTAAGGAAACCTGCCACCCTCCCCTGTAATCTCCGTGACGCATCCCTGAATTAGCAAACTGTCCTCTTAAGGTGGCAGGAGGGGTCACCTGTGTTACTCACCCTGCTCCCGTGCCAGCGCCGAGCAGGACAGGGTGACGGGAGAGGCAGGACAGGCAGTGGTCTCCTGCCTCACCAGGAGTGAGCTGTGTGCTGCTGTCTCAGATCCTGATTTCTCGCTCCACATCAAGTCGGACCTCGGGAAACCCATGGACAGCCCTGCTACAAGCATGCGCCATTGGTTCCCTCCTGTTCTCCCTATTCCAGCATCTTCCCATCCCTCAGCCGGGTAACTAAAGCCTGGAATAGCACTAGGTTTGAGTTGGCTTTTCTGAGGTTTTTTTTAAACCCTATCTCAAGAAAAGCACTGCTGATATTTTTGAACATCTCAAGATCTTCAGCTGCACATGCACTTCCAAGGGAGAACAGCAAGTTCCAGTGGGGGATGGCTAAGCAGCACTGAGCATCTGCTATTTATTCAGACTGGCATTTCTGCTCCCTAAAATAATCCAACTGCTCAGGTTTTGCAGCACTTAGATCTCTGAGAGCAAGAGTCTGAGGACATCTTCAGCAAAAAGGAATGTCTGTTGGTTTGGTCTCTCACCCTCAAGGCTGGCCAGCAGACACAGACCTGGACCTTTCTGGCTGACACTCCCAGTTCCAGTGGAAAAAGCTACCAAGTAATGAAGTGAGCTCTGCTGAGGCACTGCACTTCATTTCAGTACTCAGGTACCAAAGGAAGATAACAGGGTAACAAAAAAAACACAGAAAAAAACAGAACCAGGGTGCAAGACAACACAAAAGAGCAGACTTGGTTTCAGCAATGCTCTCTGTGCCCAATGCAGGAACACAGAAGGGTTTCTAATGGGACCTTGGGTCCCTTTCCAAAAGGGTCAAGCAGGACATGGTGGCCGTGAGCCCTAAGAGCATCTCCAACTCAGCACCCATACCCTGCACTGAACAGGTAAAGGCACCTCCCAGCCACCTTCACTATTTCAGCACATGAAGGCTTTATGGTGTGAGGAAGTCAGACCAGGCTGGGAGACACCAACATTCTGACATCCCCACACCAGGAAACACTCAGACAAGGGGACCTTCACATTCAGATGCAAGCAAGTCCTCGAGGCAGCAGCACCCCACAGCTGGTGTGGGCACAACCCACCTCAGCACCTCCCAGCCCCATGGCTCCATCTCAGGGGTGCCTCTGTGCTGTGCTCCCATCAGCCTTTCTCAATAACTGTGCTGCAGGGAGACCTGGCAATCTGCATGGGAATCAGCTCTGAGGGAGCCTCTGGCATCTGCACAGAGGATGCAGCTGCAAACATCTGAGAAACCTGGTCAAGTGGCTGGCATTACTGCCCATGGCAGGGTACTGGAATCAGATTATCTTTAAGGTCCCTTCCAACCCAAAGCCTATGATTCTATGAATACAGCATCTCATTCAGGGACCCAAACTTGCTCAAAACAGCAGCAGAAAGTTGGTGAATCAACTTTCTGTCCTGAAATTTGTGTCTTAAAATGCTGTGATACCGAGACTGTCAAAACCTGAGGTTATGTACAGTGCTGCCCTGCTGCCAGACTTGTGGGGACATGGGAATAAACCTAAAACTAAAGTAAAAATTTTTAAAAAAATTTTAAAACCCCAAATATGAATGGCAGCTAAACACAGGACACTTGATCCTGATAGAGAAGAGCAGGGGCAGAGACATGCAAGTGAGCAGGGACCAACAGTGTTAAACTGATACTCTGGAAATGGTTTCCAAGCAAAACTAGCAGAATTTGGTAGAAATGGCAGCTGGCTGTGTGGCAATGCCTTGGCACAGGTTGGGGATGAGCACTGCCTGCCGCCCGTCTCAGAGGTCAGCTGCACCCTTCGCCCACAGTACTGGGAAAGTGCTTGCAACATTAAAGTAAAAGGAATAAATATACAAAGACACCAGAAAGACAAATAAACTGGTCTGGAAGTTTTACGGTAACTTGGCAGACAGGAGGAGCCAACGTCCTGCCCCGACCACTGTAAAAAGGATCAAATTACTCAGTCAGAAAAAAGTTGCCTGTGACTGAAGAGCAAGGCAAGCTTCTGTTTCTTGCAACATGACCAGCTATTTCAGCTGGTTTGGGGTTTGTGAAATGAGAGTTCGGGACTCACTGCTCAACAGTTCCTTTATCCATCTCAAGAGTGAAACTCAGGGAGAGGAGTGAGCCAGAACAGCAGCACCACAACATCTGCTCCTCATGAAGGAAAACCCAGCCGCCAACCCTGCGACCAGAGCTCAGAAGCATCCCCGCCAGCCACGGCTTTGCTCCAAACAGATGAAATCCCCCAGCTTCCCAAATGCCCCAAGCTGAAGTCAGGTGATGTCGTGCTGGTTCCAGCCAAGGGCAGCGGGGGAGATGGTGGAAACTACCTTGCAGCATTCAGTGGGGTCCCAAAAAATCCACCAAGCAAATGAAATCACAGCCAACACCAGCACCACACAGCTACTGCATCAAAACCCAGCAGCCAGGCAGATTTGGGTTTGCTGTACTAGTAAAAGACCCATCAGCTATCGATTTGAACATACTTCCCTTGCACATACTTCCCTCGGCTGGGAAGACGTTAACATCTTGTGTGACCAAAGGGAGATGTCCAAAATGTTGAAGGTATCGGATGAAAACCCTGGATGGATCCTGCCAACTCACAAGCAAATGGGAATTTTGCCTTGCTTGCTTGTATGATCGCACACAGAGGTGTGAGAACACACATGCACAAGTAACATACATGTGTATTTGCTCAGAGTCTTGCTTCATGCCCTGAAATTGTTGCTCTATTTCTCCATGCGTTTATATCACTCTTTTTTTCCACCTCTTCCCTCTACTCCCACCATGCCCAACTGACCTCCAGGATCCCAGCTGGAGCTGCACATCTCAAGCTCCCCATCAGCATCTCATCTTCCAGACATGCAGCCGCACTGGCTTCTCCCGGCTCGCTTCTCCCAGCGGGAATCCAGCACTCGGGAGCGCCCAGCCAGCGCTGAGCACGGACCCCGACTGCTCCGCCAGTGCGCCAAGTTCCCCTTCGCCTTCAGAGCAACGAGGCTGTTTCCCGGCTAATGCCCTTCCAGCTTTAGATTATTTGTTGTTTACTCGGATTCCTGTCGAGCCAGCGCCAGCTTGCTCAGATCCACCTTGAGTTCAAGAGCAAGTGCTCTCCTCGGTTACACAACCCAGCCGCAGCAGCTGCGGCGTCTGCCTGACACACCGAATTACTGTCTCTCCCCAAACAGACGGGACGTAGCCCTAAAGCGCTGATTGGGAAGTGCCCTACCTGGGAAGGTAAACCGGGAGGTAAAGCTGCCGGAAAACATTTCCGCGATAAGTCAGGGCAGCTGCCTGCCATTCGCAGCGGGGAGTTCCACTGCCTGCCCAAAGGATGGCAAGAAAAGCAGATGCGGGGGG
>JAHLSL010000038.1:12630578-12645870 GCA_025920805.1 Petroica traversi | reverse complement strand
TCCCGTTCCCGCTCCCGTTCCCGTTCCCGCTCCCGTTCCCGTTCCCGCTCCCGTTCCCGCTCCCGCTCCCCTCGGGCTGCGGGTTGGGTGGGGCTCAGGCGGCCCAGGGTGGCGGGCGCAGGGTGAGGTCTTCGGGGGGGATTTTTGTTTTATTTTTCGCGTTCTTCAATGTCATACATACAGGAGAGTCGTGTTTGTTTGGTTGGTTTTTTGTTTGTTTTTAACAAAACGGAGGGTGAGGCACTGGCACGGGTGAGAAGCTGTGGCAGCCCCAGCCCCAGAGTGTTCAAGGCCAGGTTGGGCAGGTCTCTGAGCAGCCTGGTCTGGTGGGTGGCATCCCTGGTGTTGGAACCGGGTTTGGAAATAGACACCTGTAAATGTCCATTCCAGCCCAAACCATTCTAGAGCGCAATGAACATGTAGCACATCCCCTGTGGTGGAGGAATTCATCAGGGAGCAGATTTATCCCTCCTGGGAGGAGGATTGTCTGGATGCTGAGGGTGGCCACAGCATGGACAGTGCCCTCACTGCCCATCTTGCAGCATCTGAGCAGGGTGGGCAGAGCAGGGTGATGGTCACAGTGTCCATCAGCAGCTGTGACAAGTGATGGAAACAGGTCCAGGTTTGTCCAGGGAGTCAGGGGGAACAGGAGATGGGGCCAGAGTCAGGACTGGAAAGGGTGCAACATGCATGCAAGGTCCTTACAGGGAATGGGAACTGAGGTGAGACTTCAGGGTTATTCCAAAACATGTCCAGGAGACCAGGGCACCCCCAGGTATGGCTCATCAGGGCCTTCAGGGTTTATGAGTGCACACAACATATTTATGGCTCTCTGTATTGCTGGTTGTGTATTGAGAAAAACACTCAATGCTTGATTTCCAGAGCTTGCAGAAATCCTGGTGACCAACAGTCACCTTCTGGAGATGCCCTGAAGGCAGATGAACCAGGGGAGGGTTTCAGTGCCATGCCAAAGGAAACAGCACTTATAAACAGAACTTATAAAATCCCATCTAAAAAGGGGAGGGGTGGGGCGTGCTCTTGCTGTAAATAAGTGTGGTTTTCATCCAAGCCCTTCTGAAGCTCACAAGAAGCCTCATTCTGATTCCAGGGAGTTTTGAGTCCAACTAGAAGGCTCCTCTCCCAGACAAAGTGGAGTTTTTCTCCCCACACTTTCTCCATCTCTAATGCTGGAAGGGAGCTGGAGAGGAGTAATGACCCTTGGGAGCCTGGGAATGAGCCTGGAGAGCTTCCCTCCCAGAGCTGGGGTGGCAGTGGCAGGACTGCTGTTCCCAGGGGAGGATGAGACCAAGTGTGTCACATGTGCAGGGAGAAGATGTTCCTCCACAGCTGGCTGTGCTGCTGTGTGAGTGCTCCAGAGCCCCATTTTAGGCTTTGCCTTCCCTTGGGGCTCCCAAACACAGGAACAACATGCTCTTCCCATGAGGTGAAGAAAGGGGAGCCTTATCCCAAAGAGAGATCAAAATGCAAACCAAGACACAGTGAGGCTGTTCAAAAGAAATGGGATGCCCATGGCTGCTTTTAATTCAAAATAAATTGGGCAAATAATAGGCAATAACACAACTGGGTTAACACCAGGCTTGTGGATGGTGGAGTGAATTTTAAGTTTAAAAACGTGTAGGTCTCTGATGAAACACAGGGCAGATCTTGGTGCAGAACCAAGTGAGCTGGTTGTGTCTGGGCCAGAGAGTGTTTGAAACGCCCCAACAGCACCAGCCCCCGCTGGGTCCATCAGCGCAGTGAAGGGCAGCTCTCAGATTGTATTAGGGAAAAGCAGAAAAATAATCATCTGGAGGATGGAGTGACTCAGGGGATTGGCAATAAGATGGATCATGTTACTGCTGTGGAATGGATTCCAATTAGTTACATCCGCTTTTAATTATTATTATTTATACAGAATCTAAAGGCAGTCCACAGATTATCCAAAAATGCACGAGCTGATCTGTAAATCCCCCATCCCTCCCCCCTCACAGCCCTTGCAATGACAAACCCCAGTCACACTGCCTGGACTGGTTCATACTGGCTGAGACATAAATTGCTTATCAGCGACCAGCTTGCTGCTTCTCCACTTTTGTCACTCTTCAAAAGGAAATAGGGAACGGGTGACTGAGGCCGGAGTTTCATGTTAAGTGTTTTTGTTGGAAGCAGCAGCAGCTCAAGAAGTTCCTCCTCGCCTCCCTGCATTCGGTTCCTTTTTCCCCCTTGTGCCACCCCATGAGTCATGCAAATACACCCAGGTCAGTGAACTGGTAACTCTGAAAAACAAGGAGAGTTTTTTTAATCAGAGTTGGTGAAACTCACAGCTCTTGTTGACCAGAGACTGCTGGGTCTTTGCTAAGCTGGTGGAAGGAGTCTGAGCGAGTGATGGAGAGTGGAGTGACCGAGTTTGCCACCAGAAATCATCTTCTCTCCAATGGCAAGGTCTCTTGTCTTGTGAGGAAAGCCAGTGCTCCTGCTCAGTCACCTGAGGCTGATTCAAGCCTGTTCATGGAATGGGAGGAATTGTTTCACCAAAAGAAGCTATTTGGGAAATTTCAAAGAATGCACCACAGAACCACAGAATCACAGAGTGGTTTGGGTTGAAAGGGACTGTGAAAATCGTCTCATGCCAACCCTGTGCCATGGGCAGGAACAGCTTTCAGTAGACCAGATTGCTCAGGACCCTATTCAGCCAGGCCTGGAACACTTCCAGGGATGGGGCACCATCACTTGTTTCACCCTCTAGAAACCAGAAACATTCCAGAAAGTGATTTCTCATCCCTGACTTCCACTGAAAGACACCAGGCTAATGGGGCAGACATTTCCTTTCAGACTCTCATTCTCTGTACATGGACCATTGCTTCCACATCTCTCATAGAACCAGAACATTTCTGTGTTGTTGTTGTTGTTATGGGAAAGTAGCTGCTGCATGGGAAAATTTGTGGCTCCAGTTCGTATAGAAACCACAATTATAACTTGCATTTACATAAATCGGGAACTTAAATCAACAAAGCCCATAGACTTCCCTGGGTGAGGGAAAAGAGAGTTTGGGTGGGCGTTCTCACCCTTCTGACCCTCCTTATGATCTCCAGGAAACTGGGAAGGGAAATGTCTACCAAGAGCAGATGTTCCCAGCAGGAATATATAGATATATACACACATACACATATGTAAACACAGTATTTTCAAGCCAGGTGTGTTGTCACTGATGGATTTCCCACCTCAGAACCCCATGGAATGTCAGGGCCAGGAGCCAGGGGTGGCAGATGGGACGTGAAGCGTGGCACTGTTAGATGGAGGTTTGGTTGCCAGCACACCTGAGCTGATCTCTCTTCTGGAAAAGGTGGAGAACTTGTTTTCCCAGAGGGCTTTAAGAAAGGACAAGGAGCATCTGATGGCCAGGCTAAGTGCATGAACACCACCTTAGCCCTGTGCCCAGGGCTGTGAGATAACAGCAGGTGGATGGGGAGGAGAGGGTGTAGGTAAAGCACAGCTGGCCCTGCATCTTCTGCCCTTGTGAAATCGGGGAGAAGGCTCATGGGGCTGGCATCTCACATCCTTCCCAGGTCAGTGACTTGCTGTGAAGAAGTTTCCTTCCTGTCCCCCAAGTCATGCAGGTGCTGTCAAGCAGAACAGCTTTTATCTCTCTGAAAGCCACAGCTGCCTGCAGCTCGGTTTGCTGCACATGGAACAAGCCCAGCAGTCACATCTGACACCTGTCTGAGTTAAAATAATGGATGCATTTAAAGCTTCTTGTTTTGGGGTTTTATCCCTTTTTGCAGGAGATCCATTGGCTCAGCTGCAGGGCGAGGTCTGGATCCAGGAGCCTGAACGCTCATCTTAACCTCAGCAAAAGCACTGGGACTCTGGGCACCTCATCCAGTGCCCTCATTCCCCTCCCTCCTCCCTCCCTCATTCCTCTCCTTCTCCTTGGTGCGAGTGCTCTGGGACTGAGGCTTGAACAGGGCCTAACAAAGCCGAGCCTCGCTCTCAGCTGGGGAATCTTGATGGTCATGAAGCTGAAATAAAAAATGAGGAAGCTGGAAATGGCAATTGATGGAGAACATTTTTATGGATGAGCCTGAAAGCCTTGCAGTGTCTCTGGGTTTACACTGGAGGAACTGAAGCTGCAGATTAAGTGGTGTAGCCATGGGCAGAGCACTGCAGCAGAGATCAGAGCTTTGTGCTAAGCAGAGGATCATGTCTTGCTCCTCTGAGGCCAGCATGAGCTAAGTGGGACAGGGAGGTGACAATGTGATGGGATGGTTTGCAAAGCTCAGTTTGGGTTTCCCAAAGCCACTTGCTTTCCAGGAAGGATTGTGCACTCTTTTAAGTTTAACATCAAAAACAGACACCAAACAACCCCCCTGCAAATCTGTCATTCATGTCAGCTGGGCATGCAAGATCCCTTCTGTGTCAGATTACCCAGCACAGGTGATCCTGCCAGCTTTGTGCCTTGTGTCACCTGCAGGACCATTGGAGTGGCACGGGCAGCCACTGCCTAATCCAGCCTACGTCCTCCTGGTACGGAGGGGAGCCAGCAAATAACTCTCACCACCTCTAACCCGACAGGCTTCATTCCACTCAGCACAGCAAGCTGCTTTCTTTGCTCGAGTGGGAGCTCAAGGCCAGCTCTGCAGCCTGGGGGTTTCATCTGGAGCCCCAGGAGAATGTCACTTCCCAAATGACCGTGCTTAGCGCCCCAGCCACACCCAGCAGGGCAGGTCTCACTGCTGAGTGATCACAGATTATCTCAGTCACAGTTTAAGGTCTTTTCCCACTCCCCTGATGTAAGGGGAGTTGCCCCGGGGCTGAGGGCACACAGGGCTGTGCACAGGGCTGTGCCAAAGGTGTCACAGCCACCAGGTAGAGGTGTTCATGGAGGAGGATGGTGTTATAAATGCATATTATAGTGTTGGTTTTTCGCAAATAATGAGTACTGTGTATATAATATTGATCCTTGTAGAAGCTGTGTTTGTGTAGAAATGTAACCATTCTAGTTTTACTTAATAGTTGAGAAATAACTAACATTGCTATATTAAATATCACACACAAGCCACCCCTCAAGCAAGGCGATTTACACCTATCAAGATATTCCTAGATAAGAGACTCCTCTGCCAACGACTATTGCAAACTTCTACTTCTGTCAAGATATTCCTGGATAAGAGACTCCTCTGCCGGGAATTGATAAAGGACTAACTTAATTCTTCAAAAGAACATCATTTGAATTATACAACAAGTGGTAAAAGTAAAAAAATATTTAAAGAAAGTCTCTCTCTAGGAGAGGTGTGCTCTGGCTCTGTGCCAGTACACCCGGCGTCCCGGGACGCCGTAATTCCTTTGCTCTGTCTTTGTCTTTTCTTGTTGATTTTTTTATTAAAAACCTTTTAACTTTAACAGAAAAGGACCTCGTTTTTAACAGCGGTCAGGGTGAGAAGTAGCTGGCAAGGGGCTCTGCTGTCCCTGCACATCAGATTTGATGTATGTTGGCTACAGAATTATTCAGGGCAGTTAAGGGTGACAGCAAAGAGATGCAGAGAGCTTAAAATAGTGCCTGACCAGGCGATACAAGCACACGTAAAACTCGAGTGTCCTTGGAAAGAGGCAAAGGCTGCCTCCCAAAACCGAGACCCAGGGCCTTTCAGAGGCTCCCACGGGTATCAGGCGACAGCACAGCGTGGGGGGGTGAGGAAGGCAAATCCTTCCCTGTATCCGTGATGATGATGAGGGGCATCGAGAAGACGCTGGATGGGGATGGCTCAGGAGGCAAGTAGGTAGCAGGGAATATGAGGCTGAAGTCCCAGACGGCACAGAGAAAACCATCGGGGAAATTGGTAACATATGAGGTTCGGTGTAGGAAGGTGACGGAGCCGGGGAACACGCCGGCTCTCTGAGTCACCGGGATTTGCGCAGCCCCGCTCCTGGCAGCGCCGGCTGAGTGCGGCCGGGCAGCCTTTTCTCCGGAGCGGTCAGCAGTGGGAAAGGTGCACGGAGCAGCCTGGAGTGACTGCAGGAGCTGCCGGGGTCCAGGCAGTGCCTGGGTGTCCTCGGGGAGCGGGGCGAAGTTACCTGGAGGCAGCGAGGTGTTCGCATCTCCCCCGGGCTCCTGCAGCCCTGCTCAGCTCTTTAAAAGCCTCGCCCAAGCGTGGCTGATTTAAATCACTTCAGGCTATTTAATCATCCCATAAGCAGACAGAGCTTAAGGACTAATTTATAGACTTTACACTGGTAGAGTAACCCAGTGGGTTGTATAACGGGCTGGTTATGCCATGATAGGCTTTCGGTGGAGATGAAGACCAGGGAACAAGCCTTCCAGCAGGAGAGCTCCAGCCTTGCATTGCACACCAGCTTAGGAGGCAAGAGGCGTCTGTAGGAAGCTCCCTGCAGTCTGGCACTCTCCTGCCTTCACACATTTTAACTGCCTGCAAATCCTCCTCCAGGAAACTGAGAATTAGCCCGGTGATAAATGACTTTAGAAGAGAGGATCCTTAGTGGGGATTATTGCTGGAAAGAATAACACGGCTGGATGTGTAAAGCAGTGAAGAGGTCGCAGGACAGCTCCTGGGAAGGACACATCCCTCCCATCTCACCAGCCTCCAGCTCCTTCCTATAAACTGGGCAGTTTTTCTGTCCCCTTGGCAGCTTTTCAGACTCTCTCTGTGTTTGTTTCTGCTCTGTTTGCCACCTTTTACACTCCAGCTGGATGTGAGGGAGAAAGAAGGGTAAGTCCCACACCCTGAGCTCAAATCACTTTCAGCCATGATTTAAAGACATCAGCTTGAACCAGCTTAAGAGTTTGCCAGCACAGAGGTCTCATTCCTGACGTTTCTTCTGGAGCTCCAGCCCCCAGCCCATCCTCCTCTCTATCTTAGCTCTTGTGGTGGGTAACTCGGCCCTGACTGAGCAGAAACCTGTTCCTCTTTTCCACTCAGTTATTTTTGTGCCAGATTAGTAGCTTGGGTGTGTGGAGGCTGCGCAACACCAAAGCTGATGCAAGAGAGAGCGACAGGGTGGGGGTGAGGGATGTTCCAGACAGCCCCTGGGTGAAAGATACTCACTATGCACACAAATGCTGCAGCAGAGCTGATTGCAAGGTCACACGAGCTCAGAGAAGATGCAGAGATGTCATTTGGGGTTACAAAGAGAGTGGGGTTAAAGGCCTGAGACTGAGGGAACTGGGCAAGGCTGCTGAGAGGTTCCTGGGACAATTCCAACAGCATTTTGGGGATGATTACCATGGCTGGGAAGTGCCTTGGGAATACTGGGGTTGCACCAGGCCTTGCTTGCAGCTCTTTTCAGCCTGAGCCCTGCCCCATCACTGTGGGACACTTGATGGCTGGGTGGCAGTGGGATGCTGGGATCCCAGTGCCATGGCTGTGGGAAAAGCCTGGTTACAGGTAGCAGAGAGCTGGGACTTGTAGCTACCACATCCCTGCTGTTAGCACAATTTTTTTCTATTTCACCTCTGTAAACCTTCTCTTCAAGTCCTGAAGTGTCTGTGGAGCAAATTGTCCTTGAAAATGAGCCAGTGCACAGCCCTTAAAGTTCTGGATGCTGCAACCAGGGTAGTTCTGTAATAAATGTAACCTTTCTGGCAGCACAAGAGAGCAATTAAGGATCCTTTAATTTTTAAGGGTCCTCAAAAACACGTCACTGATTTCTAGCCAGAAACATGGGAAAATTTAGTTAAACCAGCCTCGGTACTCAAGGGACTCTCCTGCCCTACAAGCCTTTCCCCACAATTCTGCCTCTGCCCTCCTTCCTCAGCCATCCTTCTCCTCCTTCCCTCCCCAGCTATCCTTCTCCACTTGTGAAAAAATAAACTTAACCAAACAGTGCTTCACTGGAGGGAAGGGAGGCAAGGGAAACATGAAAGCAGATAATATAACAACAAACAACTACCCCATCCAAAATACACAGAGGAGTGTTCATCTTTCCCTTTCTCTTTGCTTTTCCATGGCCCCTAGAAAAACTGGCTACTGGCTCATCCTGCAGCTTCCCACTGTGTCAGTTCACTGCTCTCAAGCTGCAGACTATGCATTTCTCCCAGGCATCAGCTATTCTTCCTTCCATCCATCCATCCATCCATCCATCCATCCATCCATCCACCCCACTAGCCACTATCCATCAGTGATGCCCTTAGCAGGAACCCCATATTGTCCTGTCTCAGAATAAGACTCACTAAATAATCAGAACCCAATGGCAGCCATTTTTTATGCACAATTCCTGATACTGATTGTGCTGAGCCCAGGTCTCACGGTCAGGGAGTGAGAGGAATTTGACCCAGGAACTTGTAGACCTTCAGTTTCCATCACCAGGCTCATCTTGTGCTTGAGCAGGAGTGGAAGAGCAATGACTCAGACTCACAGAATCAGCTGGGTTGGAAAAGACCTCTGAGATCATCGAGTCCAAGCTATCATCAAACACCACCTTGTCAGCCAGACCATGGCACTGAGTGCCTTGTCCAATCTTTCCTTAACACCTCCAGGGACAGTGATTCCACCACCTCCCTGGGCAATCCATTCCAATGTTTGACAACCCTTTCCATGAAGAATTTCCTGATGTCCGACCTGAACCTCCCCTGGTGCAGCTTGAGGCTCATCCTCTTGTTAGTTACCTGGGAGAGGAGGCTGACCCCACCTTGCAGGGAGCTGCAGAGAGCAGGGATGAGGATCAGGAGCACGGGGAGGAGTGCTCTGGCTGCAGGGTCTGGTGAGTGACGTGGTGCCAGGCGAGAACAAGCTGTTCCCTGGCTCCTTATTGTTACCAGATGAGTG
Source organism: Petroica traversi (assembly GCA_025920805.1). Classification (NCBI taxonomy): domain Eukaryota; kingdom Metazoa; phylum Chordata; class Aves; order Passeriformes; family Petroicidae; genus Petroica; species Petroica traversi. The sequence continues at coordinate 12,637,096 of JAHLSL010000038.1, read as the reverse complement.
GGGGACTTTTACGACCGCTGGGTTTGGATAATTAAATTCTGATTGTGACAGAGGAAGGAGGGCTGCCCTCCGCTTCCCTCCTGTACCCCACGCCAGGCCCTCAGCCCCCTGCCCTCCCACAAGGCTTTGTTCCTGGGGGTGATGTGGACGTGACTGTGGATCCCACACCCCCACGACGCCCTGCTCTGTCTGGGGTTATTGTGTGGTGCCCAGAACAATGTGCTGTGGTTAGGGATGCCTGGGAGAGCGCCTGGAGGCTCCCCGCTCCCCCTCTCCCTGCTAGTGCTGGGGGAGGCAGCTTTTGGCCATCTGGTAGCTGTGGGTTTGGTGGAGGTCCCCCAGCAGGGGAGGAGATGCAGTCACCAGTGCTGTTCCTAGAGAGGAAAGGCAGCATTTGGCACTGCTTGGCCACAGATGCACTGTGTGTCTTGGGCATGGGATAGCCTTGGGCACTGTAGGATGACAGGATAGCTCATGTGGGGAGGGACTGTAGGAGGTCTCCAGCCCAATCTCTTCATCCTGCCAGCTCTGGGGTCAGACCAGGTTGCTCAGGGTTTTATTGGGTTGGGTCTTGGAAACCTCCAAAGCTGGAGGCAGCACAGCCTTTCTGGGCATCCTGTACCGGTGCTGAACTGCCCTTCTCATAGTGGAAACTTCTTTCTCATATCCAGTCTGAACCTCCCTGGTTTCAACTTATGTCCAGTGTCTGTTGTGTTCCCCTCATGCACCTCTGTCTGCAGCTTGACTTCATCACCTCCATATCCTCCTTGCAGGTACTGGAGGTCACTGTCAGATCCCCACCTTCTTCACCTTCTCTTCTCCAGCCCTGCACACTCAGCCTCCCCTCCCAGGCTGTGGGATCCCACAGGGCTGTGTGAGCTCTGACTGTCCTGAGGGCCTTTCCCTGGACTCTTTCCCGTGTGTCCCCATCTCTCTTGCACTGGAGGCTGTTGCAATATCCAGTCATGGTGTCAGCAGGTCTGAGCAGAGGAGAGGAATTGCCTTCCTCAGCCTGCTGGCCATGCTCTGCCTGATGCAGCCCCAGGGCCTGTTTGCCTTCTTTGCTCTGATGATGCATTGCTGACTCAGGGCCCTTTCTGCACAGCTGCTCCACCAGTCACCCCAGCCTGAGTTGTAGCCTGGGGGTTATTCCTTCCCAGACAGGGAAGTTGGCATTTGCCCTGGATTAAGTCCATAAATATCCTTGCAGCATCAAGTCAAAGAGAGTGAGGAGTCAGCAAGTGTCTTGTGGACTTGCCGGGGTCACAGGGACTTTTACTTGGTCTTGATTTGCAAAGTCTCTTCTAGAGGACCTCTCACACCTTAGGGGTGAGAATCTGCTTATTTGGGATGTTGTGATAGCTCAAGCAGGGATATGGGTCAGTGATACAACCAGGAACAGCAGAACTGCTCTCACAAGAAAACACCCTGCACCACCCAGTGTCAGGGTGGGGACTTGGGGAACCCTGGGGACATAGGGTTTTTCACACCAGTTTGCAAAGCCCTCAGGAGTTGGGGGCTTCTGTGTCCTCCAGTGGCCATGGTGTTGGAAACAATATAACTTCTAAATTTTATTTCTCTAGTCAGGCTTGGCTTGCCTTTAGCTTGGGGAAAAGAATTTTCTCTAGGTTTTTTAGGAGATGGGCTTAACAACAGACCGGGAATAGCCCAGGGGCAGAGTTGGAGACATCTCCGGGAAAGACTGATAAGAAACGAAGATCTAATTAACGTCACAGATGAGAGAATTCCGGACCCAATGAGAAACCAAATAAAGAGGTTGCTCAGCTCTGGACCAATGAATGTTGAAACACTACATTTCTGTGGGTTTTGACTGTATAAAGTTTGGGGGGAAATCCTGCAACATATGTGCATTTAGAATATTTTCCTTGGCACATCCTGACCAGAAAATAAAGTAATGCCTGATTCTGTCACTTCAAATATAGTGTTAGAGAGTTTTTATTTTCCTCTTGATTTTCAGTGACAATGGCACTGACAGGAGGGAAGGGGAAATGTGTCCTTTCTGGCTTTGGGAGTCCCTTTGACTGCCTGGGTGAGATGTCCCTCATCACACATTCTGTTTACACAGCCATTCTGAGGAGTTGGGGGGTTTGTGCATCACAAGCAGCAGGGATTTGTGTCATTTCGATTTGGATTTCTCTGGCCTGGCTTGCTGACAGTTTCCCCTTGTGCCCAGTTCCTCTGGAGCCACCTCTCAGAGACAGTTTGGTGTGGAGCATGTTTGGTCCAGGATGTGTTGATTGCCGACCTTTGCTGTGCGTGTCCTTTGGCCAACAAGTGTGTCAGGAGATGGGCAGAATAATGTTCTTCCCTGCTAAATGCCCAGAGAAACAGGATCCTTACAGGCCCTCGTGAGCCCCACCTGGAGTGCTGTGTCCAGATCTGGGGTCCTCAGAACAAGAAAGACATGGACCTGTTGGAGGAAGTCCAGAGGAGACCAGAGGGCTGGAGCACCTTCCTTTTGCAGACAGGCTGGGAGAGTTGGGGTGGATCAGCCCAGAGTAGAGAAGGCCCTGGGAAGACCTTACAGAGCCTCCCAGTAATTGATGAGGGCTTATCTTACACGAGTAGATACTGATAGGACAAGGGGGAATGTTTTTAAACTAAGAGACAAGAGTTTTAATCTAGATGTTAGGAAGAAATTCCTTACTCAGAGGGTGGTGAGGTTCTGGAACAGAATGCCCAGAGAAGCTGTGGATCCCTGGAAGTGTTCAAGGCCAGGCTGGATGGGGCTTGGAGCAACCTGGTCCAGTGGGTGGCATCCCTGCCCATGGCAGAGGGCTTGGAACAAGATGATCTTTGAACGAGATGATTTTCTTCCAACCCAAACCATTCCATGATTCATGTGAAGTGAGATATGTAGGAACATGTCATCGCTTTTCTGTGGATGAAGACAAAGACCCCCTTGGCCCCCATTCTTCTCCAGCATTCTTACCACAGCAGCAGTGCAGGGTCTCACCCTCACCATAGAAAGGTCCCTTCCCCAGACCAGAGTGTTTATTCCCAGGACTTCCCCGCCCCAGGGCTGCTCATTCATCTCTTGCAGACAGAATGGAGCCTGTCACAAGAGCAGATGCAGAGCAGGCAGAGCTCCCCATGAGACCCTTCACCACCAGAGATGATAAACAGATGGGGAAATCTGCTGGGAAATGCATTGACGTAAGGAGGTGAGAGGCTGAGCAGTGTCCCCAAGGAGGTGAAGCACGCTGAGAAAGCTGGATGCAGGGCCCGGTGCACAATGGCTCTTTGATTCCCCCAGACGCTGCTAATGGGCCGTTTCCTCTCCCAGCCCTCCCTGTGGATCTGAGATGTCTTGCTCGATGCCTTGCCCTCCCCTTATCTGTCTCCCTGACTTCTCTCTGGGATTTCCTCTGATCAGGCAGCTGGGTCATCCCAGGCTAGAGTCCCTGGTAAGGATCCCTCTGTCCCCAGAACTGCTGTGGCCAGAGCATTTTTCTTCAGAGGACAACTTGGTGCTACAGCACATTTGTAGGGAGCATGGAGAAGCCTCAGCCTTCCCATCTGGAGGGAGAACTGGGCTCAGGTACTTCAGGACCTCAGTCAGACCTGACAGCCATCCTTGGATGGGTTTTTACACCAGGGCTGCACCCTGCTACATCAATCCTCCTTGGAAGGATGGGGCCATTGCCCTCCATGCAATTATTTGTATATTGTATGTGTTATACCTCTCCCTTTCCCCCAAAAAATTAAATGTGGGAGCCCCTATCAGCCTTCTGTCCCAGCCAGGCATCCAGCTACCAGGAGAACGATGTTGGGACCATCACACTGGGCACAGGAGAGACAGGCACATGCCTGAGAAATTCATCCTCACAGCACTGAGGTGCTGAGCAGGTCTTTATTACCAAATTTAAATTACTGTGGCTGAATTTTAATAGAGAAACTGTGCAATTCCACTTTACATCCCATCCCCCAGGCCAGGTCGCTCGCGTCACACTCCCTGATGTTGCGGCTACGGGGTTTTTTTGGCTAATGCAGCAAAAATTCTTATTGGATTTGGAAATACAAGAAATTAGTTGCCCTGGGGGAAGGGGAGGCAGAGGACTGCCTGGCATGCAGAGCTGCCAGGAGGCTCTGACAGCCAGACATATATTGCTGTTTATAATACTTAATAGCGAGCAGCTCTACAAAGTCCTTTCTTTATTCATTTCTCTCCCTAGCACTTCACAGCATGCAATAACTGGGATTTATAAATTAAACATGTTCCTTGTTTTAATACATCATCTACTTCTTATTCTGTAGTCCCATAATGGGATTTTTAATTGCCTGTCATAGAATCGTGCATCCTCCTGGCAGCCTGGGAGTGCGAGTGGAGCCATGAGTTCATTGGCCCATGTTGGTACTAAATGGTGCATTTAAATCCTCACATTAACAAAGGCGAGGAACACGACCGGGAATGTGGAACAGTCATCATTAAGAAGAATTGTTTTCTGTGGCAGAAAATGAGGAAAACCAGGCCAAAAATACAAACAGATTTCCCTCCCCCTGCCCCACTCCTCAAAGGGAAAAGCGTTGCACAGTGTTTTAATTATTGTTGGGTTTATTTCCAACTGATGCGTATCCAACAGCTTGAGCCCAGATCACAGTCCAAAGCACTGAGGCAGGGGCTGGAAGACCCACTCCAAGGGTGGCCACACACACACATTATCTGGTGCCTAAATTGGACCATCCAGCTCCAATCCCCTGCCCTGCTTCATTTGCTGCTTTTCCCCTGTTCTGTGCTCAGCAATGCTCTGATCTGTGTGTCTGGGTGAGGCAGTCCTGCCAAGATGTCCCTGCCAGAGCCCAGGAACCCTGGGCTGGAGGGGACATGGGGGAAGGGGATGGAGAGTGGGGCAGGTACCTCCTGCTGCTGTGCTCAGCCTTGGTGCAGCCAGAGAGCCCCGTGTGCTGCTCAGCTCCCTGCACCCAAAACAGGTGTGCTGGGGACAAGGGACAGAAAAAGGCAGAGAAAAGGTTAACAGGGATGGAGCTGCTGCCCTGATGCAATTTAATATGATTTCCTCTTGCAACAGTCGAATATCTGCTCTCTGTAAAGAATTGGCTGTATCCAAGAGCTTTTTATAACAGCTTCCCCTTCCTGGCAAAACAAAGTTAAATCCTCCAACCTTTCTACTTTTTAGTATCTTAATCTTTTTAAAATTAATTGACATCTTTGCCAAAGTGTGCCCTAAATAGGTGACTTGGTCCAGCTGAGACCTTATCAGTGTGAAGGCAAGCTGAGCACTTACCTCCTCTGGCTTACACACAGCATTGCATTGCAGGAATGTTCAGCATTGCATCCAGGAAGGAGATTTGCTTCTGTTGGTGTTTTCCCAACTGCAGATTTCTCATCCTCATCCTTTGTGAATTGCCATTCCCCTTCCATTACTGCTGTACTGTCACTTGGTAAGAGCTCCCTGGTGGGTACCCTGTGTTTGATATCACTCCTGTCAGAGCCACAGTTTATGCTGTTATTTACTGGATTTCATCTTATTCAACTCAGGTTTTTCTCCAATTTTTTCCAGGTAATTTTGAATCCTCATCCAATCCTCCCAGGTGGTTGACATCCAGCACAACATGAATATTTTAAAAATGCATTCCCTGGGCCATCACTTGAGTCAGTAAATGAAAATGCTGAATAGAATCACCTTTATGCCTGATCCAGGAAGACCCAGTTCAATATCTCCTCCTTGTGTTACTGAAAACTCTCTGCAGTGACTCCAGGTATGCTTTATGAAATTGTTCCTAAATTCACTTCCTCATATTTTCTTAATTCAAGAGAATTGGTAAAATGTCAGATGGGACTATTTCAAAAGCTTTGCCTAAATCACAGCACATTTCAGCTGCCCAAGAGAGAACCTGAGCTGAACATTACTCTGGTTTGGGCAATTTAGTTTTGACAAATTCATCTTCTCTTCTTATTCCTGTGTTCTCCTCCGGCTTTGTATCAACTGTTTGTTTAATAATTTGTTCTGGCACTTTTCCAAGACTCAGAGTTAGGCTCCTGGTGTATAAATCCTGCTTTTTAAAGGGAGATATTGTGCCTGCTGGTTTCTGCTCCATAAGTTATTTTTGAGCCCGGGGTGTCTGGGAAGAACATCCCAACTGCTTCCTCTGCTCACCTCCCATGGGATCATCCTCTGCTTGTGACGACTCCATCTCCTCTGTCCCACCTAAACCATCTCTGGATGGTTTCTTTCTGCTCCACTCCTTGCTTTGATTAACTGGTAATTACAGTCAGCTGGCTAATGACAAGGAACCTTTTTTGTGAACAAAACATTAGCCTTTCCCAAGCCATCTCTTGGTTCCTCTCCTTCCTCTTTCTTCTCCTGATGTGTTTTTAGATCCCCTTGTTGGCTTCCCACCTTTGTTAGGTGAAACTCATTCAGGCCTTTCTGTGTGGTTTCAGCTGGGGCAGTTTTTGATGTAAATACATAATGACATCCCACAGTTCCCACCTCCCTCTGCCCTGGGTTTGCAGCAGGGCCACTGGTGGTGGG
>JAHLSL010000038.1:12608894-12630568 GCA_025920805.1 Petroica traversi | reverse complement strand
GGCTCACCCAAACCTGCAGCTTAAGCCAACCTGCACCCCAGTCAGGAGACCCAGCATGTAGTAGAGGGGCTTTTAAAATGAGAATTGGGTTCTGAGATTGGCCTCAAATAGTTCAGGGAAGTGTTATAATTAACTGTGAGATGTCTCTGTGAGTGTTGCTAGCTGGAGCAATAGAGTCAAGCATCCTTTCTCTGGTCTTATTCTGCAATGCAAGAGTTTATTTACTGTACATTTCAAACAGAGCCCTTCCCCCCTCCCCATTTTGTGTGGAACAAACAATGCTATGTCTCTCCTGCCACTGCAGTATTAGAAAAAAACTGGGTCATGCATATAATTCTGCAGAGGGAAACAAAAGGCCATTCTGCCCCTCTTGGATCTCGTATTTATGGATGCTGTGGCACATTATGGTAATTCTCGCTTGAATCCAGCATTTAATTAATAGCTAATAATTAGGCTGTGGCATTTTTACATGCAGATATGGGAGAGATTCATGACACAGCGGACAAGACAGTAAAATATGACTGACACATAAAACTGCTTGCAGGCTTTCCAAGGCACCAGATTCACATTTCCACTTTGCCTTCTGGCTTTTCACACACCGATGTGTGAAAAACCTCTCTCATTTCTGGTTGTTGATAACGAATTCTTTCCTCTGTTTGTATTCTGTCCAATTTAAAAAAACAAAAAAAAAACTGCACCATGTCTGCACGCAAGGCTAGACACTGGGTGGATTTATTAGAAGTATAAAGTCGACATCTGTTCTGGACTCACAGAGGGGTAATTCCAGGAAGGCAGTAAATTGTGGGGACATAGGGATATGCTCACATATACTTGCTTCTGGGCTGTACATGTCGATTTTATAAATGCTCATAGTGGGAAAAAACAGCTTTGGCTTGATGAACAGCTTGAAATCACCAGAAGTGAAATCTAGTGTAAATATATTGATTTCTGGTACATTTTAGTGTTTCTTTGTGCTCCTCTTGCATTTAGCCAAGTATTGTCTCTTATATGTGCACCCAGTGACTCGTTGCAGTAAGAGCAACCTCAGGCTGAAGAGATGAAAATAAAATAAATTAAAAAAACACTAGAAAACAGTTTCCATGGCTGTGACTGAGAACAGTAGTGTGCCTGCTTCGCTGAGGTCAGGGTGTGACATAACCACACCCCTGCCAGCAAGGCTGAAGCAAAGAAGGTGATGAAGCAAAAATCACTCCCATTATCACTCTGGGATTACCAGACATAATCCTCCAGGGTGAGATGAGGTCTCAGGGAATAAACGTTGTCCTCTAAATGTGCCCATCTCTGCACACTGCTGCTCCTCCCTGGCAAATCTGGGGTAACATATGGTCCAGGAAATCAAATCTACAGACCCCCCTCTAACTGCCCCAGGCACACACACAGCTCTGCATTGTTACACATCACCTAAATCTAAATATCTGCTGCACCTTTTTGTTTGTGGGTTTAATTTTCAAATAACAGCCAGCTAAGGCTGTGGGTGTAGTGGGTTGATGCTGGCTGGATGCCAGGCACTCATCAAAGCCTCTCTATCTTTCCCCTCTGCAGATGGGCAGGGGAGAGAAAATGTAACAAAGGGTTCATGGATGGAGATAAGGACAGAGAGAGATCACTCACCAAATACCACCACTGGCAAAACACGCTTGAATAAGAGATTTTAATTGAATTTATTACTAACAAAATCAGAGCAGGATAATGAGAAGTAAATTCAGACCTTAAAAATACTTCACCCTGTCTCTCCCTCCCAACTCTACCTCCTCCCCCAGCATCTCAGGGAGACAGGGAGTGGTCACTTCATCACCCGTGGCTTCCCCCACTGCTCAGGGAGAGGAGTCGCTCCCCTGCTGCTCCCTGGGGTCCCTCCCGTGGAGGACAGTTCTCTAGAAACTTCCCCAGCACAAGTCCATCCCATGGGCAAGAGTTCTCCACAAACTGCCCCCACGTGGGTGCAGTCCCTCAGGACCAGGCTGCTCCAACGTGGGATCCCACAGGTCACAAGTCCTGCCAGCAAAGCTGTTCCAGTGTGGGCTTCTCTCTCCATGGGTCCCTGCCAGGACCCTGCTCCAGCACAGGCTTCCCACGGGGTCACAGCCTCCTCCCTGGCATCCTCCTGCTCCAGTGTGGGCTCCTCCAGGGGCTGCAGGTGGATCTCTGCATCCCTGTGCTCCTCCATGTGCTGTAGGGGCTCAGCTGCCTCTCCATGGTCCTCACCAGGGGCTGCAGGGGAATCCCAGCTCCAGTGCCTGGAGCAGCTCCTGCCCCTCCTTCTGCACAGCCCTGGGTGTCTGCAGAGCTGCTCCTCTCACCTATTCTCACCCTACTCTTCTCTGGCTGCAATAAATAAAACCACCTGCCCAATAAAGTTCTTCTTTTCTTCTTAAATCTTTTACTCAGAGACAAGATCACCATTTCTAACTGGCCCAGCCTTGGCCAGCAGTGGGTCAGTCCTGGAGCTGCCAGGGATTGGCTCTGCTGGACATGGGAGAAGCTTCTGGCAGCTTCTCACAGAAGCCACTCCTGTAGCTGTCCCACTACCAAAACCTGGCCATGCCACCCCAATACATGGATCTGCACAGCCCCATTACAGCCTCTCCTGGTACTGCAGTGCCTGTGAGTGCCTCACCCAGGAAAGCCCAATGTGTGACTTTTATATAATTGTGGAATGGTTTGGGTTGGAAGGGACCTTAAAGAACATATGGAAGGGACTTTCCAGTTCCAAGCCCCTGCCATGGGCAGGGACACCTTCCACTAGACCTGGTAGCTCCAAGCCCCATCCAGCCTGACCTTGAACACTTCCAGGGATGGGGTATCACAACTCCTTTGGGCAGTCTGTGCCAGTGTCTTTGGGCAACCTGTGCCTGTGAGCATTTCCTCTCCCTGATACTCCAAATAAATTGTGTGACTCAAGGCACTGGAAGGACTTGTGGGATAATTAAAAGCACCAGTATTAGAGCTGATATTGCTCTTCAGCATCCCAGAAGATGGATTAATCAGAAGGATTTTAAGCAGCCCACGCCCTGGCACACATCCTCTTGTGGGTTTCCTCCTACTGACCTGGAAAGCAGTGGGACAGCACTGGGAGTCATGGCTACAGCATTCCTGCTCCTGAAAACCATGACAGATACATAGGGCATCCCTGCTACCCCTTGTTACACATGGAGCTGGGGGATGCAGTCCCTTGGGATCACTGGGGAGGGAGAGCAGGAGGTGTGTGAGGCTGGGGTGAGGAGCTGCAGGAATGTCCCTGCACCCCCTGCCCTGGAGGGGAGAGGACAGCTTGGTTCTGCTGCTCTGCCTAAACACCCCTTGTACCAGAGTCATGCTGGCACTGACACATTTTACCACTCTAACCCATGGACTTTCTGGGCTTAGAGAAATGACATGCCCCGTTCCTCACCTGCTGTCTGTCCAGTTCCTTCCTGCTGGTTTTGCTCCTACTGTAGCTGCTCCACTCTAGATGAAAAGAAAGAAAAATGGGAGTGGAAAAGAGGGAGGCTGAGGCCTACACACATTTCATTTTTGTGGGCCTTTCACAGTATTTCATCTGTCTTTCATTTAACACACTGGTGACATTTATGTATTTCCCAAAATGCCACCTAGGAAGGAAAACACATAAAGGAACAACTTGACATAAAGAGTGAGGTATCCTTCAATGGGCCTGGCTGGAAATGTGCAGGGCAGCCTGCAGGCTCGGCTATCCCTCTGTGCTGAGCTGTCCCTGGAAGCTCTGGGTTGCAAGGGTGAGATGCTCCAGCTCCATGCAGCAGATGAAAACAGCTCCTGCTCTTTGGTTTTGTCTTATGTGATCCAGCTGCCACTTGGAAGCAAAGCTACTGTCTGGAAAATAGGAATAATTTTTGCATGAAAGTGCTCTCCCACCTCCTCCAGCTGTGCTTGCATTGTGTGCTGTTCCTCCCATGCTTTAGTGACCTGCTCTTTCTAGGAAACTGCAAGCAGGCACATAGGAAACCATCACAATAATAATAATAATACTTTTAGTAATAATGCTGCTGCTGCTGCTGAAGGCAGTTAGTGCTGGGTTGCAGATAGTTCTTGGTTCTGGGATGCTCCCTGGCCCAGGCACACCAAAGCAACAGGAACAGGCTGGTGAATTATTTTGCCCTTCAGACACAGGAGTTTTGGAGCTAATAACACCCATCCTTTACCAAGGAACTGCTGCTCAAAGCCTTAATTTGGGTGATGGATGGTCTCTGCTGGGAACAAAACACCTCTGCAGTTGTAGCTGACAGGTTTGGTACGGACAGGCAGGACCATAGTTCTTATGTCATATTTTATGTCACAGAATATTTTGTGTTGGAAAGGACCTTACAGATCATCTCATTCCAACCCCCGCCATGGGCAGGGACACCTTCCACTAGACCAGGTTGCTCCCAGTCCCGTCCAGCCTTGACTTGAGCACTTCCAGGGTAGGGGCATCTGCAACCCCCCCGGGGAACCTGTTCCAGTGTCTCATCACCCTCACAGTAAAAAATTTCTTTCTTATATCAAACCTAAGATTCCCCTCTTTCAGTGTGTACCCCAATATGGTTTTACACCTGCTGAGGCAGGTTGGGTGTGCAGCTTAGCCCATACAAACCATCAGCCCTTTATCCCCTGGCCCTGGCTGAAGACCTTACCCACCACTCGGGTGTGTTCTTCCCAAGGGAAGGCATGGGATGCCCCACACATTCCTGTCTGGCCTGAGCACAGCCCTGGGGCTCTCCAGTACCAGGCTCAAGAGCAGCTCTGGAGCTGACCTGTTTCATGCTCTTGGGCAAATCCCTGGCTCAGGGGTCATCCTGCCCAAAGCCAGTCTCCAAGGGGAGCACAGAGGCTTCATTAGCTGATGTTTAGTGAAGGCTTTGGGCAGGAAAAGCGTATTCAGCGTTAAAAATGAATGAGCATCAGTAATGCCAAAAATGTGTGTGATAGAGGGAGAGAAAGACAATATCAGAGGACAGAATGCTCAGGGAGCTGGGAGCTGGCCCAGGCAGACCCACAGAATTCCTGGTGCCCAGGCAGAGGGCATGGCTGCAGCCCTGGCTGTGGCATAGTGTCCTTCAGGGACCCACCTGGCTCATCCCACCCTTTCCTGGCACATTAGGCAATGGAATACTCAGCACTCTCCTGGGGAGTAGCAAGTAGGAGAGGTGCTGGTACCACTGTCCTTCCATCACCCCTTCATCCCTGTCCTCAGACTTGTTGGGCTGAGACTCCTCCCTTCCCCTGAGAAATGGGTGGCCAACAAAATTCCCATGCTTCCCTCTCCACCACTGCCCAGTTTCACAGCTGCAAGGCCACTCTGAGGAATGACAGTCACACAACAGCACTGGACACCTTAAAATGGGAATACAAACCTCTGTCTGTCCTGTTCATTGAGCAGACCTGCTCATACAGGGTCATTAACAAAACTACTGAGCATCCAGCAGGTCTCTCACAAGGAACAGCCCTAGGAAACCAGACTCACTCCTCCTCCCTCTTCTCCTAGGAATGAATGTTATCCTTGATCAAAACCAGGAGGCTGCAGTTTCCTTGGTTACAGAAGCAAGTCCATGTGGAGCCACAGCTCTCTGGGCTTTCCTTCCATTTCTGGTGGCATTGGCTCAGGCTTTGTGCTGAAGAGCTGGGGATGAGAAGGCGTGGGAAGGAACTGAGCATGAACACAGCAATGACTGAGAAGGTGAATTTGCTGACTCACGTGGTTTCCCTGCCGATCTCCAGGGTCCATCTCACACTGCAAGGACCTGCTGGCATCCCCGTCCATGGCACTGCTCCCTGGAGCATCTCCTGTCCTTCTCAGGCAGCTCAGTCCTTGGCCGCAGGAACACAGAGGCTCTCTGCAACTCCAGCAGAGTTCCCAAAGGCTTGGATGGGAAAGGACCTTATAACCCTTCTCTTCCCAGCCCTCTAGCAGAAAAACATCTTTGATCTCTTGTGTATTACTACAATATCTCCCTTGTGATGTGGTTCTGTAAGGGGGAAGGAAATGTCCCTTGGTCTCATCCCCAGGTGAAGGTACAGCTCTCATGCACACATGCTGAAAGCACTCTGTGCCTCGTGCTCCCGGGGAAATGAGGACACTTCCTCCTCCCTCCCTGAGGAGCACAGCTGAGCTGCTTGCAGGGAAAGTGCTGCCAAGCTTCCCAGATGAACCACATGTCACTTCCCACGTCCCTGGAGTAGCAGCTCTGACATTGAGTTAACAAGTGCTGCCAGCACGACAGGAGCATTCCCCCTTCTGGATGTTTTTCCAAACCAAATCCTAGCTCTGAGCCCGTTTCACTGGTGACCCACTGTTGTGCAGGGCAGTGAGGCAGAGCAAATTACGTGAGAACCAGGACAATTACAGCAGGGACCAGGAGAACCTTTGGAGCGAGACTGATGTTTCACATTGCTGTGGGTGCCCACAGCACAGATCTGCAGACAGTTTGTGCTGCAGGATCCAGGCAGGATTCAGAACAAAGTGCAGCAGGACAAGGTTGTGCTGCAATCAGAATTTCTGCTCAAAAGCAGCTTTCCCAGTACCAAAGGCTGGGTGATGCCTTTCACAACCACAGCTTTCCCAACCAGCCCACTCCAATCTAAGGGGGGGGAGGGGGGGGGGGGAAGAAAGGGAAAGCAATGAAAACTGTTTGATATTTCTTATTCAAGAGAGAGAAAGATTCAGAAGATGGATGTTGGCCACAGGGCTTCCCAGATGTCTTAGAATTTGTTTTTTATGATAAATATCATGCATGACCCTCAGCAAATCAAAAATGTATACTCCATTGGAACATCTCATTTGCTTTCTTGTTTGACACAGAATTAAAAGATGTAACCAGCTCCTCCTGTTGAGTCCAACAGCTTGTGTTTGACTAAGGCACAGATTTCCCATCTGTTCCTCAGTCTTAGTCCTTTTTGCTGCAACATCACACTGAGAGCTGGTACAGATGATCCCCCTAAATCCCTCAAATCCTCTTCTAGACACAGTGAGTCCCCATTCTATAGGCACTGCTTGTGTTTCTTGTTCTCCTGTGTATCCCACTGCATGGAGCAATATTCATCCTACACTTTTGGAAGAGAGTCAGGCCATGGTACAACTGCTCTGTCTCTGCACTTACTGATTATTCCACCAGTCCTTCTGCAATCCCCAGCTCTTAACAGCAATTATATTTATTTTTTCCCTCTGACTAGTGGCAGAGTTGATCAGTGCTGGAATTAGCAGCGCTCTCTCCAGATTCCAGTTAAGGAAACAGAATGTTATTTTGCCTGGAGCCATCTGCACCATTTCAGGCTAACTGGGTGTTGCACAGGTCATTCCTTTCAGTAGGTCTGAATCATCCTACACCTTCTGAGGCTCTGACAGATGGGTTACTGCCCTTCAGCAGCCCCTCCATGGGAAGATCTCAGGAAGAGCCCATCTTTAACAGCAGAAGGGGAGGAAGCTGCTGGAAGGGATGCAATAGGAGAATATGGAAAGTCCTGGGCTTTGGCTTAGTTTAAGATCTTGTTGTCTTCTTGTTTCTTGCTCTTCTGCAAAACTGGCACAATGTGCCTCTAAAACCAGCTCAGTGGTGCCTCCAGTTCTCAGCAACTGGAGGCACAACAGAGAGGAGGTAAGAGAGGGCTGACAATGCCAGAGCTGACTGGGAAGCCCCATTTCCTTGAAATTATGCTGGGATTTGCAGAGTTATTTTCATGTGGGATTAGAAGGAAACCTCAAACAACATTAAAAAAACCCAAAATCCTGAAATTTTGTTTTGGAAACACAGAATTTTTTAAAAGGCAAATCTGGCTTCCAAGATACCTGGCAGCTTTTGGATCAAAATAGCAGAATTCCCAGGGGTCTCAGGGCTGCTCAGGGGATGGGCAACTGCCAGGAGAGACCATGGCAGATGCCTCTGCTCAGTACAACAGGTACATGGAGACTTTTTATTGATTGCTGGGTTTGTGACTTTATTATAGAGATCCTCAGAGTCTGACATGAGATTTTGAAGAAGGCCAGTGGTGGAGGTGATTGGGAGGGGAAGGAGGACTAGTAGGAAAGGGAATAACCAATTTCACGCCCTTCAATGCATTTAGCCAGGCCCACCTGAAGTTATCATGATGCCAGCAGAGCACACAGGTGGAGACAAGGCCCGGAATGAGACTGGTAAGGATGAACAAACATTTCTTTCCAATGTGGATTTTCCCTTTCATTTCTGCACTCACAGGCAGCCATCCTGAACCATAGAAATACCCCCTCACCTCTCCCCTCCTTGCTGAGGATCTCTGAGTCGTGTCAGGTTCCAATCATCCAACACAACAGGAACTGCTGTGAGCACAACCCCAAAATCTGCTGCCCCTGCTTCTGCTCCTCCACCCCATGGGCCCTTGTGCACAATCCCAGGGTATCCCAGTGCTAATTTGAGGCTGGGGGCTACTGCCACGAGTAAATGTGACTGGGTAAGCAGGGACAGGGGTTTTAGTGCTGAGAAAAGCAGCTCCACATCAGCTTCTCCATATCAGAACTTGTGCACAGCTGTGCTGGTGCTGCTCAGCAGTGAGGGAGCTGATGCCTTCCCTGCTGCTGATGCGACAGTGATACTCAAGGAGGAAAATGTTTTAAGGAAAGTGGAGGCTCAGCAGAGCTTTTGATTACAGATTTCTCTTGAGTGATAACGCAGTGAGGGTCCTGAAACAAATTGACACATGAAGGTTTTTAGACACAGGCTATTATCCTTCAGGGCTGGTTTGAAACAAATCTTGGGGGCTAATTCTAAAATAGAGAATGCATTGCACAGCAGGGCACAGCAGGCATTAACACGTTAAAGCCTAGTCATCAAACACACCTTTCACTCATAAATGCCTGAGAACTTTGCCATTTACCAGTCAGCCCAACCCAGGATGCTTTTGGGATGCTTTGTATGCCAGCCCAGGGCCCAGTACAGAGAGCAAGGCTCCTTTTCATTGCTGTGAGTCACGAAAGCATCCTTAGGCAATAGATCCTCCAAAGATTCTAGTGCTCTTCAGGCTGGCCCTTTACAAGGTATCAAGCATCTTCCTTGTGCAACCTTTACCCTGTTCTATCCTGCCCAAGTGGGATGAGTAATGATAAAACCCAGCACGGAGGCCAGCCCCTGTTTGCTTGGATTTTCAACAAGACTGAGCCTGGGGAGAAGGGCCCCAGCACAGGTTCTTGCCACGGTGTCAATCTGGAGCCTGCCAAGGCAAAGGCAGAGCAGTGGTTTGCAGCTCAGCTCAGTGGGAAGGAGATGGTGACCAGAAAAATAGGAAAGGAGTGGCTGGGGGGCTCATGGAGATGGAAGGAGAGAGAGGCACTGCTGCTCATTCCTAAGGCTTCTGTCCATGGAAGCACTGCCCTCACACTGTGCAGGGCTGTCCTGCTTGGGATTTTGGCTTTGCTGAGCCCTTGTTCCTCCTACACAGCCTGATCACACGGCAGGAGGATGTCTCCTTCCCTGTGCTCTGGGGTGAAGAAGTGAGGCATGGAAAGGCTGAGGAACTCATGGAGCAACAGCCCAGGCAACCCCAGCAGCACAGATTGCTCATGGCTTGGAGCCCTTTAGGAGCTACAGGGCTGCTCCAGAGATCTTGGGGCCTTTTGCAAATGTCGTGGCAAGAGCAGAAATGTGAGCGGTCACTGAAGTCCCCTGGCGATGGCTGCCGTGGGTGGCTTTCCCAAATGACAGCTGCACTCAAGGGATGGAATTCCTGGGATGCACCCTGGAATCTGGGCTCTTCTGACACAGCAGCTGCCCAGTCCAACTGTGGTGCCTGGCACTGTTCCTGTGCCCCCCTGTTGTGACCATGCCTTCTGCCAAAGCAGAGCAGGTGGCACAGGAGGGAAGACACCTGGTGCCTTTCTTGCTGTAGTTCACAACTCCACATTTCCACCAAACTGGTCCATGAAATGGTCTGCACTAAGATGCCTGAGCCACAGTCCTGCTCAGCCACGGTGTGGACAAAAGTTCTGCACAGTCAGAGCTGTTTGGGAGCTGTAGCTCCAGGGAGGGCGTGGGACTGAGTTGAAAAGCAGGGCAGTGACTCTGTAGATGGATGTAGCTGTTTTTATAGAGCATGGAGTTCTTCACATTTCCCCTCCAAACGGTGCCCTGCAGTGCCCATGGGACATCCCCTGGAGAAGCTGACCCTGCTGAAGGCAGAGCTCTGTTGGGCAGGTGGGAATAGGCAGAGCATGGTTTGCTCTGTGTGCTGGGCAGGCTGTACCAGCTTCCCTGAAGGAATGGCTTTCAGCCACTGTCTGTCCAAATGAGCACACTCTTGCCTTGATTTGTCTGGAATTTGCCAAGGGAGCCAAAGCTCAGCATTGCTGAGAGAGAACATTTTTATTTCCATTTTGAAACATCATCACTTTCAGTTTTGTCTTATAAAACTCTTCTTTGCCTTTTCCCTGACCTTGAGGTTGCATGGCATGATAAGGCTGCATCCCTACTGTTACACTTTTACCTTTTAAAGGAATGTGTTCACCCAGTTTGCTGCTGGGGATGGCCCCTGTGTTGGGTTAAGTCCTGAACCCACCCCATGAATTGCTGGGGCAGAGCTGTGGCCAAATTTCTGTCTAGGGCTGTCCCACCAAGATGAGTGTGCAGACAGCTGGGCACCAGTGCCTGGACACTGCATTCACACAGATGGGGCCTTTGTGTCCCTCTTTGGGACCAGGCACGCTGCCACCATGCAAGTATCTTCCCTGGCAGCACAGGGTCAAGGATTTGCCTTTATGGAGATTAAAGTGGGAAAGTTTCTCACTTTCACTTCTCCATGGCTCTTATCTTCAAAAATGAAAATACTCATACATAGAGGAAATAAATTAAAAAGTGGAGGTAGTGGGAGGAAAGGCAGTGGGGTTTAAAAAGAAACAACAAAACACTGATAACAGGGTTGTAGTGCCAGTTTAAGGTGAGGTTCCAGCTGAGAAATGCTCTGCACAGGCAGAACAATGTGTGTCCCTTGGGGATGGAAGGGCTTTGAAGGGGCTCAGCATGGATAAAATGGGGTCTTTTGAGCCCAGATCCAATGACATGGCCAAGTCCCATTCACAGGCAAACTCCTCCAATTCAGCTTCAGTCCCACGAGGAGAATTTTTCTGTGCCTGTTCAGTGTAGAAATGGTGCAATCCCCTGCCTAAGCAACTTCTGAGACCTTTTTAAATCATACCCTGTGTGCTGAGGGAGAGAACAAAAACCACAGTTACAGTATAGGACCAGATTCCTGAAGGATGAAGGGGTCCAGGAAGGCTGCTCATTCTTCAGTGAGGAAATCCTAAAAGTGCAGGAGCATGCTGTCCCCATGTGACGAAAGATGAGCTGGTGAAGAAGACTGGCCTGGCTGAAAAGATGGCTCTGGCTGGAACTCAGGGGGAAAAAAAAAGAGTTTACCAGCTTTGGAAGAAGTGGGAGGCAACTCGGGAGGACTGCAAGGATGTTGTGAGGTTATGCAGGGAGAAAATTTACATGGGCCAAAGCCCAACTATAAATTAATCTGGCTACTGTTGCAATAGTACAAAATGTTTCTGTATTCACAACAAAAGGACAGCTAAGGAGAATCTCTGTCCTATATTTGATGCATGAGACATGTAGTGACAAATGCTCAGGTGCTTAACTCCTTCTTTACTTCAATCTTTAAGTCTTTCAAGACCAGTTGTTCTCCAGTCAGCCAGGCCCTGGACCTGGAAAACAGAGATGAGGAGCAGAATGAAGACTCTAAGATCCAAGGGGAAATGATCAGTCACCTGTTACACCACTTAGACAAACAGGATTCTATGGGGTTGGAGGTGTTTAAAAGACGTGTAGATGTGGCACTTGAGGACCTGGTTTAGTGCTGGGCTTGGCAGTGCTGGGTTAAAGATGACCTTAAGGGTTTTTTCCAATCTAGATGATTCTGTGATTCTAATTTTAGAGAACAAGCTCACTTACTTTAGATAACAGGTGAAGCTGCAGCCTCTTTTGCCAGCCTGGATGCTGTTGTGTAGGTAAAAATCTGTTTGCATGATTTAAACTCCCCAGGCGTTTGCCACCCATGACAAATCTTCCTGATATCTCCATAGCAATCTGCTCTAGCTGGAAAGGACGCACTTTTCCCTGACTGCTCCAAGCCTGTGCTGTTCCATAAGAGTGCTTTTGGCTTGCATCCCCAACCTAAATGTGTTCTCTATGAAATGCAATTTCTGACTCTGCTCGGTCACAGGAGACAAACGCCAGTAAATTTAGTTGCCAGATAGGAAAAAAAATCAAGCAGATTGAGCCTCTAGAGGCTTCCAGCATTAGGCATGGGAAGAGATGATACAAGGCTCTGTTGTGAGCTGTATTTTCTGCAGTGTGGCGGATGGCAGCTGCTGGCTTAACCTGCTCAGTGCCCGAGGGCGCACCGCAGCTGCGGTGTCCCCGGCGCCCCCGGGGATGGGATGCGGATGTGGAAACGCAGCTGAGCTGCCCGGGATGCTGCAGGCAGGAGGGCAGGGCTGCCGGAGCTGCTGTGCTCAGGTACCCACCCAGCGAGGGCCCTCAGGAGCGCAGCTGAGATGGGCAGCGCTGGAATGATTGTGCGTGCGCTCATCCCGGGCTGGACCGCCGGAGCCGGCAGTAGGGGATGGGCATCAGTTACAAAAGAATAAACTCAGGTTCGGAAAGGTGTCAGGGAGAAGGATGGTTAGACAAAACCCGTGGGTTTTTGCAGGTTTTGCCGCACCTCAGAATTTCCCCAGGCAGAAAGCAGGAGCCGCAGCAGCCGCGCTCCCTCCGCCCATCCCGAGCCGCTGCCGCCTCCAGCCCTCAGTGGTTGAACAGGCAGCACAGGGCTTGCAGAGCCATCTACTGACACAGGGATGCAGCACAAGGAGGGATTGATTTTCTCTCCTGTAGCTGTTTTTCAGCCTTGTCCAGGCAGTTCAGAGGTCTTTTCAATACAGCCCACGGGCAGTGCAGCCGGTGTGGTCTGGCCCCGCACAGCACAGGAATTGTTTTACTCTGCCAGCCTGAAACCTCCTCTATAAGAAATGTTCCAACATTGCCCCTTCTTTAGCTAAGGATCTGTCATGCAAGAGAAAGAAGGAAGGAATTAAATATTTTTTTAAGTGACCTTGGAAGCCAGGGGACAGACCTTTCCCTCCTCAAACGGGAGCTGTGCTTGGAACCACGGCACTGTGAAATAACGCATCGTGTGGACACAGGCCTGGAAGCTGCTGGAGGACACAGCAGCACCTGGAGCACGAGGGACAGGCAGAACAGAGCTGTGCTGAGGCCACGGGGCTGCAGCACCTGAGTTACCAGGGAGGCAGGGCCACATCTGCTCTAACAAAGTTTCTTTCCATGCCTTTTCTCGGGGCAGTTCTTTATCTGCTGTAAATGTACACAAGCCCCAGCACTTTTATTTTGCATCAGATCACACGGATCACTTCCTTCTCTCTGACAGCAGCAGAAACAAACCTCTTCTGCCTGACCTGGGTCTGCAAAACAGGCTATGTGTTTATTCCACGACAATACCCTCTTCTTTATTTGTGTGCAAACAAATGATTCCGCTTTGCAAAGTGCTCTGTGCCTTTGGGGTAGAAATGCACCTTTCCTTTAAAGCTATAAACAGATGCTGTGATTCTTGGGTTTTCAGGGTGGATGCTTCACAGAAAACAGAGCTTACAGCAAACTAGAAAAAGCTGCTTTTGCGGCAAAATGTGGACATTTAGGATGGAGTTTGAGATGGTCATGGAATGGTTGGGGTTGGAAGGAATCTTTAAAAATCACTTTATTCCAACCCTCCTGCCAATGAAATTTTTCACTGGATCAGGCAGCTCAAAGTCCCATCCAACTCCTAGGGTGACTGTCACTTTCATGACTGCAGGAGTCATGATGACTCAGATGAGCACCTGTGGGTGGCTCATCTCCTCTCTGCTCCCCCCTGGCTCTCACTGTTGGTTCCAGCTCTTTGTGATACCAATCCACTGCATCTACCTGCATCTAAGAGCCTCCTTCCCACCAGGAGCTGGGCTTGCTTTTGCAGTTTGGGGGATCGCTGGCCATTCAGTTTGTGATACTTTGGCAGAGGTGAAATGAAATCAGAAATAAAGACGAGAAAAATAGTAACAAGGCTCAAAAAGTCATGATAGCCATTCCTCTAGAAAAAGGGGAGGGGGAAAGAAGAGAGCTTTTAAAAGGAAGGTGAGAGACCTGGGTCTTTGGGCTATTTTTGGCTTGCCCAGAGTGGTGAAGAGTGGAAGAGTGCTGCTGGCTTATTAGAATGTACAGAAAAGGTGAAACTGGATCATGATACTCCTGACACAAAAGCTCCCCATGGCACAGAGCACGTGTCTGGCCTCTTTTCCCTGAGCCTGGCTTTCAGGCTGGCATAGCTACACTTCTGTGGACAGGGGCAAATATTTTAGTTCTGTGTCTGCACAGAATACTGATAGGAATGGGCAGGTGCTATATATTGGATAAATAAGAAACATGTTCATTCTCTCCACAAAAACCAACCATGTGTGAAATAGCACATTAAATACTCAAAAAAATAGCTTTAACTTTGCCCATCACATTGAAATGCACCTTCATTGTGTGTCATCATTGCATTTCAAGACCAAAGTGTGAAAAATGGCCTTTATATATTTGTTACTTACTTATAACATTTTATTTGTTTGATTTTAAGGATTTTTTTTATGACCCCATAGCAAGCCTGGGCTGAAACGTGGAATTTCTGAAGCATTTTCATTAAGGCAGCTGTCCCTGGAGCGCTTTATTTGCCTGACTTATGTGACACATCTCTCTTTTGCACCACAATCCCTCGAAAGTTTTATTGTCATATTTGGTGTTAAATTAAAGAACATTTACAAGTCAGAGATATTCTTGTACCATCTAAGACACGTGTGACAGTGCTGTTCTCAGCCTGCTGCCAGTGCAAGATACCCAAAGGGACACAGTGCTGCAGGGGGACAGGTGCCCTTCTTTGCTGGATGATGAGAACAGTCCTTCATTCCCTTCTGGGAGGGTCTGTGTGGCTCAGGAGAAGATGGAGCTGGTAACAAATTAGTATTGGAGCAAATCAGACAGCAGATCACAGAATCATTTAGGTTGGAAAGGACCCTTGAGATCTAATCCATTGAATAACACACCAAGCCCACCACTGAATCATGTCCCTGAGTGCCACCTTCTACACATCCTTTAAATACCTCCAGGAATGGTGGCTCCACCACTTCCCTGCTTTGAGCTGGGCCAGTCAACTTAATCTACTTTCACCAGCTTGGTCTGAATTGTGAATACAGACTTGTTTTCAGTTTTCACTTGACCTCTTTCCCAGAACTGCTGCATGTCAAAGACATCAGGTGACAAACACTTGGCAGTGCCACCTGCTTCCTTCCAGCCCTGCTGAGACCTCCCTGCACTCCCAGGAAAACATCTCAGGAAAACATCTCAGAAAAACTCCCAGGGAGCATTGTAGACTGGATCATCATAGGCTGCTGTGACATCTGCAGCCTTCTGTATCTCCTTTGTCCCTGACAGATGCAGTGGAGAGCACCAAGATCACATGAAGGTAGCATTGGTCAGTGTGGGAAGTACAGGACATCTCTTCCGACAACCTCCCACACATTTGTTTGAAGCCTGCCCTGCTCAGTTTTCACCTTAGATCATTTGGACAGGAAGCTCTCAGCTTTCCTGGTGATTTTCACTCAGTTTGCCTTGATTAGGCACAACACTCCAAAACACCTATCAACGATATCAGATTCCTTTTGGCCTGATCCAGTGCCCCACAAAAATCAGCTGGCAGCAGCCTACACAGAGCTTGCATGTGGACTAATCCAAACTGGACAGCTCTGCAGGGTGGGATAACTCAGGTTTGCAGTGCCAGCCTTGAGGTAGGTGGGATTTGATAACAGGTAATGCAGGTGGGTTTTGATAACAGGTGTACACACAGGGACATCATAGATGCAGAAGCACAGAATTGGTTATATTGCAAAAGAGCTTTAAGATCATCCTTTAACCCAGGGGCTGAGGGATGAACCCGCTGCCTGTGGCTTCAGCAGGAGCACCAAGGGGTGGTGAAGATGGTCTTTCCTTATCTCTGAGGGTATCCTGCATGGCCAGGGTGTTTGTGGGCAGGCCACAATGTCACCCAGCCAGAGGGGCCTGGCACGTGGCTGTGGGACAGGCAGTGAGCTGAGCTCAAGCAGAAATCAGCTGTGTGCTCTCCTGCTTCATTGTATTAACAGGCTGAGGCAGGATGAAAAAGGTGAAGGCTTCTTGTGACCACCTCTCCTCCATGCACAAGAGCTACAGTGAACTTTGGTGTAATAAATACAATTCCTTTCATCTTTCAAATAATTTTGTTTCAGGCAGCTTCTCCATCTAAAAACCTTTTTGAATGAGTGCCATGACCAAGACACCAAGGGAAAATATGGAGGGTTTTTTGCCAAATTCTCCCTTCCTACAGGCAGTTCTTGTGAGATCTTAAGTTTGAGCTGGTTTTGGATGTGTTTTTTGAAGTAATGTGACATTTTTGCAGACAATGAGCAGACTGAGCTTTGTGGGCCAATCCTCCTGATGAATGTGCAAAAATGGCCAAGTGCCTTCTTAAGAGGAGTTGTGATCACGTGGAAAGAATTTTTGGCACAAGGCAACTCTGTGCCTGTAGTTTTGCTTGGAAAGCTTTCTCAATATTTACACATAAGAAAGGATGCACAGAAAGAAATACATCCCTCTTGAGGGCCATGCTGGAAGACAAATTATTCATGCATTTCCTTAACACAAGATCTTTCCTACATTACAGTAACTTTAATATTCCTACAAGAAATTTCCCATTAAAAACACTGGGTTCTGTAAAAACTACGTGGTTAATTAAGGGTTGTGCATGCCAGCATAAATTATACTTTGTTAGATTATAGTTAAAATAGGTTCAATTTCAGAAAATTATGTAATTAGTGCAATTTAATCTTTGGCATGACTTTATTAAATCATTATGAATAGAAAAAGCATTTTAAAATTAAAAAAATAATGTTTTTAATGCTCTTTTTGAGGCTCATTGGCTTCTAGTTTCACTTGACTCTTTATACCAGAACATACATGTAAGAAAGAAGATTTCAAAATTCCATAAACTTGTAGAAGTGAATTTCTGTGTATGATACAAACTTTGCCATCAGCTGTCAATGCAGCCCAAGTCCTTCTGTACCACAGGCATATGTAGATGGTATGAATAATAGGTGCTTATTTTTTATATAACCTAATCACTGAACCAAGAATTTTACCAGTGCGTTATTCTATATGACAAGACTATCCAATATACAGCTGAAGAGCAACCTATGCAGACGTTTTTGCTAAATATGACACAGATATTTATTAAAAAAATTCAAATGAAGAGTGAGTCTTGTAAAATTTCACATTGGTCACTGAGGAAAAACTAGGACAAGGTTTTAATTTTTAAAAAAAAAAATTATTTTCTTGAAATAATTTTCTCCCCTTTTACATTATAAAATAAACACATGATACCAAGCATGCTGCTGAAATGAGCCCAAACACACACCTCTCAACAGCTCCTGCCAGAACAAGGGGGCTGAAGTGTTACTTTGATCTCAATGCTGGCTATTTTTTTTTCCTGTGGTCACACAGAGTCAATTCTTATTAGTTCTGCTTTCTTCAGTACATCACACATTAGTTGTATAATTCCCCATGAACTTTTCTGCAGTACAGACCCTGGCTTTCCTTTACAGGGGAATCTAGGTCCAGCATTGGCCTTCACACCTCCATGCTTCACCTTTCTGTATCTGCCTAAATTGGATCAGCTTTATTCTTCTCCTCTAGCAACTTTCCCATCCAGGTTATTTCCTTTGTTTGTTGACAATTCAAAACATCCTGAAAGAAATATGTCCATTCATGGACCATCCCTGAATTAATACAGAACTTGCAAATCTTTAGTGTACTTCAGGGTCAGCTTGTATGAAAACAAAGACCAAGAGCTGCTGAAAAGCCGGCCCTGTGCTTCATGAACATCTTACACAGACATGGGGCATGCCGAGAAAGAGAGCTCATCTTGTATAATATAAAAACCCCTGCTTTACAGAATTGGTGATTGAATAGTTCAGAATTCAAAGATTGCTCAGATCAGAGCTCTTGCCAAAGCTGAAGCTCAGCAATGCTGTGAACTCCAAGTGTTGCACACCCTGGATGTAGAGATATGGCTCCTGCCAGAAAGGAGGGACAGTCCCAGAGACACAGCTTTGTGACCCTGATCCACTCAGAGTGGCTGCAGGTGGAAAACAAAGCTCAGCGACTCTCATGAGACACCTCAGAGCATGAGTGGAGAAGAAGCTGGAGAATGAGGCTTGAGTGTGGGGAGGCCAAGGTTCTCTGCTCCTTCTGCATTGTTTCCCTGGCTCAGGAGCTTCTCATTGCCAGCACAAGTAAACACCAATTCTTTGGGGTGAATTCCAGGAGGAGCTGCATGGTCAGAACAGATCAAACTTTGCCAGTGATTAAAAGAACTCCAGGCTTAGAAAGAGGTGAATTTTTTATGTTTCGGGTAATATTTGATTCTGAAAAGCAGAGGGATTTATTTCTGCCAGATGATGGAAAACTGGCACTTAAAGGGTTAGCATGGACACCTCTAAGATGTTTCATGCCAGAGCTGCCAAGCAGGTAGGAAATGTCCTTGGGTCAGCAGTGAATCCTGCAGCAGAGATGAGGAATCACTTTTCTTGGCTCAGCCCATGCAGAGGTGCTACAGACCCAGGAACAGAGCAGGTCACCCCTGAGCAGAGACAGACCATATGCAGAGACCCAGCACCACAAGTTATTAGGTACTTTTTCACAGATTTTTTTTTTGTTGTTGCTGTTGGTTTTAGGGATTTTTTTGTTTGCATTTGTTTTTGTTTTCTGTGGGATTTTTGTTGGTTTTTTTGGGAAACATTAGAATACTTACACTTTATATTTTCCCACATTTATTTTGTAATGATGCATTTGAAAAAGGAAAGGAAGTATCAGTTGGTGTTCTTTAGCTCAAACAATATATTTCTTGTAAAACTTCACAAGGAATTTATATCTGATTAAAGTTGGACAAAACACTTTTTTTCCCTAACTTCAGACCTGCCTTTCTATTGTGCTTCTTATGAAGGAAAATGTTTGTAGTGAACAATAAAAGGAAAGTCCCCCTTTCCTGTGAATAGCTGTAACATCAAACCTCAGGCTTTCATATAATGGGTTCCTATTCTGTTCCTGGACTAAAGGGCAGCCTAAGTGAAACATTCCCAAGAAGGGATATGGAAAAAAGTCCCCTAGAAACAATAAAAAAAAATTTCAAACAACCAAACACTCAGAGTCTGTCTTGTGCCAAAGCTCTCTGCTTTGCTTTTTACCTGATTGTCTGCTAAGAAATGCACAGATTAACCCAGAGCAAGACACAGGATCCTTTTCCCTGCACCTCAGCTTTCACAGGGAAAGTAGAGACCAAGTAGATGGGAAAAAAAGGATGTAAAATTTCTTTGTAAAAAGCAAGAGGACAAAAATGTGCAATATAGATGTGAAAGAGATGGATGACTCATTGACTAAAAGGGAAGATGCAGCCATTTTTACCATCATGTAAAGATTAATTAAATCATGTTCTGAATGGGGGCACTGATGGCGAATCCCTCTGTGCCTCTTCAACTCA
Organism: Petroica traversi; assembly: GCA_025920805.1. Classification (NCBI taxonomy): domain Eukaryota; kingdom Metazoa; phylum Chordata; class Aves; order Passeriformes; family Petroicidae; genus Petroica; species Petroica traversi. The sequence continues at coordinate 12,610,933 of JAHLSL010000038.1, read as the reverse complement.
CTGTATCATTTGTCTCTTTCCTGCCAGGCAGGAAGAAAGAACTTTACCTGCATTGCTGAACAGTGAGAGATCAGTTAATGATTGAAGAGGATTTTAAAGATGGAAAAGGTGCAGCAACAAAACTGGTAAATACCAGGTGGCTCAAGCTTTGCCCTTGGTTCACAAAGGCAGACAAGCATCTGAACTTTTACATTTTTGTTCATTTTGGAACAGGCTCAGTTTGTGCTTTGAATCATGCTTAGAGAAATGTTGCAAAAAACTACTGTCAAAATTGTCAATTCTGTTTAAATAAAAATATATTAAACAGTAGAAATAAGAAATAACAGAAAAACAGTATTATGGAAGCACTTCAGAACTGTCACAATACTGTTTCCTGGGTACTGTGGGAAACATTCAGAAAATACCAAGAAAAAAATTGAGTTTGGGTTTATCTAACCTTTGCTAGAGCAGATGCTTGTTTAATCATACAGTTAAGTTTCAGGTATTCAAACAGAAAAAAATGCGCTTTCAGTGGTCAAATTGTTCCTCTCTTGCATGACTGTGTATAAAAATGAAGAGATATCATTGCAAAAAAAAAAAAAATCGGTGATATTTTGGTTAAAATGTATTTGCTTACTGTTATCTGTCAGAGAAAAGCTCAGCTGCTGCCCTGTGTGACAGAAGTCCTGAATCAAATGGGTTTGGGCGTGATGAATTCCTATGACTGCTATAACCATAGGGACAAAAATGAAGAGCAGAATAAGATACAAGGAAATGGAATGAAAAAGAACATGAGGACATTCTCCAAAGATATGAAAGATAAATTAGTCCAAAATGTGATGGAAAAAGAGAAATAATAATGGGTGACAGGTTTAAGGCCTTTTTTCCTTCAGTAGTCACTTAAAAAAAGGAAGTTTATTTAAAATGCTCAAGTGGCTGTTGTAAGCAGGATGAGATGTTAATGATCCTCCCCAAGAAGGCCATGAGGACAGATGAGGTTCCAGGGCACTGGAGAAGTGCAATCAGGGTAACTGTTTTCAGAAAACAAGGAAGGGAGGTGCACTGGAATTGTCACTAATCAATCTGATTGCATTTTCTGAAAAAATAACAGAACAGTGTTTGTGAAATCCAGGAAACATCTAATTAAGAAAAGTCAAGGCACATTTTTAGACAATCAGTTTGTTCCACCAGTAAGATGCTGAAATATCCTTGCCAGTCTAAGTAGCATTGACAAGGATGCAGATGGAATACATGTCCTTGGTTTGGGAAAAACATTTCAGAAAAGATATAGCAAATTAATCCATTTCTAGGAACTTCTAGACATTTCTAGAAAAGAGAACAGCTGGAAAATATTTTAACAACCCTTAAACACAAAAAGGCACCTGAAAAGAGGAAAATAATTGTTCTTCTGTGAAGGGAGATAAAATAATCCAATTACAGAAATTACACTTGCACTGATGTTTTGAAGTCCCCAGTGACTGAACTGTTCCAGCTTGTATTTGCTGCAGTAAATTCTGTCCTCTCTTGCACTGCAAACCCATCCTGCTCCACAGTAAGTGATTTGTTTAGACTAAATGCTCTCCTTTGTGGGAAGTTGATCTGGCAAAAATCATCGTTATACCTCAAACAGTGAGTCACTGAGCTTCCTCTGTTGCAGGACAGATGAGATACCTTTCACAATCAACTACAAATAATCCCTGTGGATCATGAGTTCTGATTGTTGGAAATTCTTGCAGAAAATCATTATAAAATTTCCTTCCTCTGTACAGAGGATCCTTCTGAATAATGAAGAGTGCAGGAGAACCAGGGCAACCATATGGTGCTGCTCCTGTTCAAAGAATATCTTCCTGTGAGCTTTTTCCTTTGAACTTATGCACAAGAGAGTGGAAGATGGAAGAAACAGAGGAAGAAGTCTGGCAGTCTGGATCTTTGCTTCCTTTTCACAGCAGGTTCCTAGGACAGACCTGCAAGGCAGATGATAGCAACACACAGCTCGGGAGCAGAATTCACAAGGCCCAGATTCTCTATGGGCTGAATGGGAAAGTTTCTAGACCAATGTT
>JAHLSL010000038.1:12590551-12608884 GCA_025920805.1 Petroica traversi | reverse complement strand
GAGGTAGAGTCTTTGCTAAGATAATCTTGTTAATTAAAAGTACAGTAAGGTGGGGATCAAAGCATTTCAGGAAAAACTGCAGCTCTGATATGAAATCTTCCTCCTGGGCAAGAGATCTGGGCAGGAGGGTTCCTACAAAAGGTAGGCATTGCTCGCAGCTGTGTATGTGGGATCACAACATTGGAGTGTATGTTAAACAACTGGAGTGAATCAGGCCTGCCAAGGGCTGCCCAGTTTCTAAATTCTAAGTAGCCCTTGGCCAAAAATTAAGTCCAGAGAGGTTTAATCCATACCAAGCCAGTGTTTACTGTAAAACATGGGAGTAACCTGGGGATTCACATGTACTGCATTCCCACTGAAAATGCCAGAAGCTCCAAAGCAGGCTGTGTGCTTCAGGGTTAGGGAGGCTCTTCATGTTTTAAGCATCAGAATATTAACTGAGCTTGCTGTGGTATGGAGCCCCTCACAGAAATGTGCTGTTCTGATGCAGCATGTGTGCAGTGCAGATATGGGGCAATTTACTGCTGTGGCCTGCTGCCATGTCACCATATTATTATCCCTTGAGAGGGAAACAATGTAGATCTATGTTCTGCTCGAGTTCTTTGTTTTGGTTATTTTTTCCTGCCTGGTTATTTTTAGTGCAAAATTGTTCCAAATTATGTCAAGGACAGGAGAGGTTGAGCTAAAACCATGATCGGAAGTGCTGCTGTCTGTGAGGGATGTTTCTGTGAACAATAAAAGCCAGTGGTATATTCTATTGCATAAAGAAATCTCTAGAAAGCAAAGTGCTGTCTCTGTTATCTCCAGGCAGCCCCCAGTCCAACTCATCCTGGTGTGAAGAATCTGACTGTCAGTTTTAGCAGCTGCAGGATCAGAAGCTCTGATGTGAAACAGCCACTTTCAAGAAAAAGATGTCTCTGTGCAAGGACGTGATGTAGCTGGCACAGTCCCTCCCCTGACACTGCTTTTGAAGAATCACAGTATTCAAACCCTGACATCACTTGCAGGTTTATATCCTCTGCTCAAGACATTTTACATCTCCCTGGGCTATTTGCTTTTGGAAACAGACCCGTGGTGTTTCCCAGAAATTAATTAACAAATTCACAATCTCTTTTGCTGGCTTGGAAAACAGCAGCATGGATGAATGCTCCACTGATAAGGTTTTAATGTTGAGTTGTCAGAGGTACAGGTACCTGACAGCTCTTGAAGATTAATTACGGAGCACAGCTTTCTCTGTTCCCGTCTGCCTGCTCCAAAGAGACAACTGTGTTTCCTTTCCTTTAATGAAAGTGTGCTGTAATAATAGCTTGCAAATATTTTACCTCTGGAAGCAATTACCAAGTTTGTTTTAAAAGCTGAGCTAACACTGAAGACATGTTTACTCTACAAGTAGACACCCTCTATTTGAGCTATTACATTTCTTGTTACTATTTTTAAACCAGTGTTGTGCAGTTGTGAATACAAGTTGCCTCATCTGCTACAGCAAACACCCTAATTTGTTAATAAATTAGCAAAAGGGGAATTGAGGGAGAGGTTCCACAGCAAAACAATGTGTTGGGAAATCACCTCAATTCGAAATTCAATTAGAAGTGTGTGATGTTGCCAGACCTTGTCGAAGCCATAATGAGCTGTGTAATGCTCACAGCCCCTCTGCTCCCCTCCCTCTGAGTGCTTCTCCATTCCCTGCTGCCTGCAGCTCCTGCTCAAGATATTTTACACTTCTCTGGGCTCGTTGCTTGGGTCCATCACTTTCTGTCTCTTGTGGGAAAAACGATGGTAGCAGCCAGAGCCAGGGCTAGGACATGTTGGCCTCCATTGGCACATTCGAAATCCTTCCTATACCACTGTAAACCTCAATCTAAAACAATCTGTACAGGTTAGGGCCAATCTCCATTTGTGTGCTCTTGTGAGGAGTCTCAGATGGTTTTTCTCCTCAGTTAATAATTCCCATGTCAGGGATTACTCCCTCAGTGGAGACCACCTTTGGAAGTGACCACTGGCAGGAGCCTGAGTCACAGACAGCATCAAATTAAAGGGAAATTGTTCTTTTTTGAATATGAGAGAGCTGAGGAAGAAGCAAAGTGGACAAGGGAAATTATTTCCATTTTTTTCTGTGTTTTGTTTCCTTCCTTTCCTGGGGTAAGCTTGGTGTCAAAATCCTTCTCCAGCAATTAGGAAATGCAGGCAGTGTATAACACATCTTGTGTTCATGGCTTTCTGCATAACAACCAATAACACATCTTTGAGAAGAAGCAGGCAGCCTTTTATCTACAATGGGTGACATTGAATTTTGGGAAGTGGTGTCCTGTTTCCCCTCAAAAATACTGTGCTACAACATCAGCACAGCGTGGGAGGCATCAGAGCCACCCCCTCTCTGCCATCACCATGCCACATTCAAGGTCAGGATGAATGGGGCTTTCAGCAGCCTGATGTCAGGATGTCCCTGCTCACTGCAGGGGGCATGGACTTTAAAGCTCTCTTACAACCTAAACCTCTCTAAGATCGGTGCTATTTCACCCCAGTACAGCCCTCTCCCCCATCCTTCCTTTGCTCCTTCCCCTTGTACCCTCACTGATCCCTTTTTGCTCCATTGCTCATCTGCTTTTGGCATTTTGGTGAAGAGAGGAAAAAGAACAGCAGATGAAAAACAGGGGTTTTGCAGTCCCTGGGAGCAGAAAGCCAGTGAAACACAGCCCTGGTTCTGTTTCCTTCCTACATGGGGAGTTTAGGATTCCATCACACAGTGAAAGTACAAAACCGCCTCATTGTTCCAAAAAACCGTGTAAGAATCTAAGGTCGTTTTTTTGCACTATCAAAGTTGAGGAGAGGTCTTCCCACCAAATTCATAAGCAGCAGACCAAGTCTGTACAATTAAAACAGGAGCTCCAACATCAAAGGCAGGCAAAGAAAGGGCTCAGCATGAGCTCATGGGATTGTTTACTATGCAACTGAGCTCTCCACATTTTTGAAACTTTTGCTTGGATCTCATTTTCCTTTGAACTCCAGGCAACGTGCATGTTTAGGCCCACTAAAATACATGACGTTTTCTAACAAACTACAATGCAGATTAGATAAATTCTTTAATCTCATGTTTTCCTCTTGAACACTGCAATCAACTGTTTTATGCTCGATTGGATATAAAATTAACCCAGGCGCTTCAGCTTTATTTCAGAATGTCCTATATTCTATACTGTCTAATTTTGCTGTCTAATTTTGCTGTGAATATGCCATGATCTTCACATCCATTTTAGGTCAGATCTAAACAGATGGTGCACAGCTACTTTACTGTGAAAATACTGGGTGAGGAGGAAGCACACAACATTTTGATGATTATTAAAGAGAGGCCACAATCACAGGCACACTTGTTCAGAGAAAATGAACAACACCGAGCATGCTGGTGAATCTGAATAAATAACCACAGAAGAAAATGCAGGTCAAGAAAACATTTTAAAGACCTGAAAACCCCAACAACAAAACCACCGCTGACAACGTGAACAACTTGCAGTTACTTTTCCAGCTACTCACTGCCAGTGACTCTCTTCTATGGGCAAATGTTTTCATTGAGCACGTGGACAGTGTATGGTAACAGTCAGAGAGCTCTTCTTTTCTTTAAAAAAAAGGTCTCAGAAGTACTGGGAAGCCTGATAACAGGTCCATGTTATACTGGAAGTGAGACAGACCTTTATATAATTTACAGGAAGTGCTTTTAGCAACTTTATGACTACAATTTCTATAAATATCTGTTGTAGAAAAAACATCAGGACACAAAGAAGCTTTCTCAGAAAAACAATAAACTGTCATAGGCTGACTAGGCTTTGCAAGAACTATACTCAGAAGCTTTGGTTTATATTTTAAAGAAGTAACCTGCAGCCTTTAGATCCTATTGGGCTAAACTCTGGTTTTCTAAAATCTGCCCGTTGCTGGATTTCTCTTCTTCTATGAAGTCGTTTTGATTCTCTACCTGGGCTGAAGTAGCACTGTTTTCTTGTACTCCTTGGAATAAAGTTTGATCCTGGGCAGAACTGTGGCTGTGTAATTTCCCACATTTTGGACTTTTGGGAGCAGGTTTTTTGGGGACAGGTGTTTCACAGTGCTTAATGCAGCCGCAGCCTTTTTTCCAACAGCCAAGTAAACCATGAAAGTACTCTTGGCTTTTCTACAGTATTTCTGGAGGGCCCTGGCTGGCAGCCATAAGGGCTGGCTTTGATTATCTGTGAAGGACTCTTGAGAAGATTGGTTTGAGGCCCAGCCCAGACACCTGAGAAAATTTCCTTTCCCATCACACTAATGAATCACTGTCTTTAAAATGACAGCAACTTGTTAAAGGTGGAGAAGATAAAAAATAACATATAATGACCAGGTGCACTTTTCCCAAAGTTAAGCAATAAAGTAAGTAAAACGATTTGAAGTCTCCTTCTGTAATTTCAGGGTTTGTGTCTCCAGTACTAACACCCCACTGGCAGACTCTGAGCCCTGACTCTCCTTCCAGGATAAAAAAAAGCTGATGACTCAATTCTGAACAACCCTTCAGCCAACTGAGCTCCTTCTCTCTTCTGGCTCCTCTAGCAGGCAGTCCCTTTTAGACCATTATTCCTCTTCTTCAATCACTTCTACCCCAAGACCCAATTTCCCCCTAAGACCCTCCTTACTATGATTCCTTCTCTCTCTCTCTATTTAAATATGTACTTTCACGCCCTAAAGCTACAAACTGTGAAAGATCAGACCAGTCACTCCAGGCTTGTTTTGGCTTGGTGAATTGGCTCAGGTTTTTCCTGTGTTAAAGTAATTTTGTAATTTCTTCCCCTTTGTCATGTCTTTCTGTTTTCTTTTTTGTTTTTAACAGAAATTCTCCAAATATGAAGAACTTAAACGAAAATCCAACATCTTCCAGATGGCTTCCTCAAACACAAAAATTAATCCATTTCTCTAGGTGCCTTTCCTGCTTCCAGACTTCAGCTGCTTGCTCCCTCTTTCCAGGCTGCAATCCTTTTAGAGCTTTCTGAGTGGAGTTCCCTCCTTTAGACCTCAGGCTTTTGTCTCTGAGGCTCAGCTCAGATCTATCTGATACAAAGCCTTTGTGTGAGATAAGTTTCCTCTCCAATCCTCGAGCTCATTTCCTGGAGAAGGCCTTTGTTTCCCTGGTCTGTGTTTGTTGTAAGGGCTACAACGCCTTATCAGCCTTTTCCTCCCTCTGACCTCCTGTCTTTTCAGCTTCTCTGGTTTGCATCTGTCCTGGAGCCCCTCTGCCTTCCCAGAACAGGGACTTTCCATTCTCCTGCTCTGGTATTGCCCCACTGCTGCTTGGATCAGGCCGTGCTCCCATGTGCAGACTGTCTGAAATTGGGGGTAGAGCTTAATATACAAAAACCAGGTAACTTATGAAATTAGGCAGTCAAAAATACAGGAAGTTATAACACATTTAAGACTGTTATAACCTCTTTGGGGAATGACTTTAGTGGGTTTTTAAGACAGCAGGTGAGTAGCTGGTGCTTCAAAGACAAGTATCATCCTGAAACCTATTACAAAAATTATCAGCACTTCCTACAAGTGGCAAGATACACAGAACAGGCCCCTGGATTAGATACCAACTCTTTTGTAAATGGTTTTACAGAAGGAAATAAAAGTGGATACACAATTTAAACAAAAATGAATAGTGTATTTGGAGGTGAGGAGGACAAGGAGAAAAATTGTATGGGCTGAGGGAGAATAAGCTGTTGAAAAACCCCAAATGCACATGAGAGGCAGCACAGCAGAGAAATAGGAGACTGAGGACTGCACAGGGCACTGCTGTTGAACTGATAAAAATAAGTCAGTAGAAGGAATAAAGATCTTCTCATTTTCTAAGAACGTAAATCACCATGTAAAAATGACATAATGGCTCTCAATTTTTTTTCTCCCTCCCTCCCTGCAAATGTAGCATAGAAGAAAGTGATTATTACATCACATGCATCACATTTTCTAATGGAAATTACAATTGTTACCAGGTACTGCCATGACACTCATCCCACTATGACTTTCTACAAGGACCTTGTAGAGCAAAACTCCAGAGTGCAGTAAAATTAGACTTATTTTGTGTCTCTTTTCTGTCTTTGGTAGAGCTGCAATTCAACCCTGTGCATATTTTATGTGCTTCATAACACCAACTCATTCACTGCAGAAGAGGCATTCTATTGTCCTCCTATGACTCTTCCTTGGGATTGCAGCTGGAAGATGTGTCACTGGGACTTTCCTTTGTTCCCTCTCTCTGGACTAGATACTTGTGGCAGGTGCTGGATTGGCAGCCTCACAGAAACAGATACTCCAGGCCACAGCTTGCACAAGTGGAGACAGTTTAAGTGTCTGGATGGTGTATGGCACCTCTCACTGCTGCTCAAGCACAGGGGTTAATCAGCAGCTGTCAAACAGCACAGTTCCAGCACTCCTGGGCCTGGGAGGTAACTCACCTGCTTAATGTTGTGGGAACACAGCCAAAGCTGAGAGGAGATTTCAGTTCTTTATTTCAGCCTTTTTTTTTTTTTTTTTCCTTTTAGAGCAGGAAAGAGTTGTAATCATTGCTGCAGGTCTGTGCCTCTACCTACCCCTTTAAGGATGCCCTTCTGGCAATCTGAAGATTGTCCTTCCTGGGTAAAAGAAAGAGGGTTGGACTGTGATAACTCATTAATAAACCCAGTATGATGAGGAGCAGTTGATGGGGCTTGGGGTGTTCAGCCTGAAAAGAGGGAGGCTCAGGGGGGCCCTTCTTGCTCTCTACATCTCCCTGACAGAGGTTATAGCCAGGGGAGGGGTGCTTTGTCCTCTCAAGTAAAAAGTGGCAGGACAAAAGGGAATGGTCTCAGGTTAAACTGGGGAGGTTTAGCTTGGATATTACCAAACAAATTCTTGCCCAAAAGGTTGTCAAGCATTGGAACAGGCTGCCCAGGGAAGTGGTTGTGTCACCGTCCCTGGGGATACTTAAAAGATGAATGAGTGTGGCCCTTCTAGACATGGTTTAGTGGGAACTTGGCAGTGCTGGGTGAAGGGTTGGACTCAATGATCTCAGAGGTCTTTTCCAACCTAAACAATTCCATCATTCCATGCTGTGACTGCAGACTGCAGACTGCTCAGCTCGTTGAGATCTTTACTATGACTGCTGTCACCAGGACTCAGATTTGGCACGGCTAAGTTTGCTCTGGCACCTGTGTGCTGTACTGGAGTTACTCCTGGATGTTTGGATACCAAAGGCAATGGGAATAGTGAAATCCATGCTGTACACTGTATCAGCTTATAAATGAACACAGATGCCTGTGCCCTTTGTTTCCCAGGGACTGGTAAGAACTTGATCCTTGTGCCCAGAACTTCTAAAAGATGAATAAACAGCTGTATACATAGAACACATGCACACATACCATCATACATTCTATATATGTGTATGTTAATACTTCAACTTAGGGAATAATGTAACCAAGTCCTTTGTCCTGCTACTAAAGCAAATCACTGAATAATAATCCATTATATTAAAGGAGCAAGCATCATCCTGAGAACCAGTAATATCACTTCTCTCCAAATTCCTGTATGAACGTTGTTCCAGAATATCATGGCAGTGCTCTGCCATAATATCTCTTTTCTAATTTCCTAATTTCTAAGCACATCCACCACTATTTTGTGTCCATTGATTCTGAGCAGTGCTGCTTGTGAGCTTTAGTCATTTCCTCTTCCGCAGATCTGCCCATGGATGTATTTACAAAGAGCAAATCCCTCCGTTCTTAGACTTTCCTTTGTGAGACTGAACAGCTTCTTTTAGACTGCTCACACCCCAATATGGTTTGAACAGACTTTGCCTGTACTTTGTCCAGCCTAGGCTGGACTTGATGATCTCCATGTCTTTTCTAACCTAATTGATTCTAGTGATCCTGTAATTCTGTTCCAAGCTGAATTTACATTTTTTCAATAGCTTTGCTTTCAGTTTTCAAGAGTAGGTCTTACTAGTTAAAGGATGACATCAATCTTTCCCCATACAAACACCTGTCCTGATTTGCTGAATAATCATACTTGTAAATTTTTGGCTGCATCACGTTGATAGATACAGGCAATTACTACTCTGATTTCTCTTCTGAAGATAGATTGATAGTTTCAGACAGGTAACTTCTCACCACTGGCATAAATGCAGGACCTTGCACTTTGAGCTGTCGTCTTTCACACCAAAAGGTTTAAAACTAGTAAGAATATCACTGGATTAGGCCAGTAGTTTTACTACTTTCTTCCCACATCAAGACTTCCTCTTCAGGCAGCCACGTCTGGGGCTTGTCTCCCTTTTGGGTATATGAAGGAATCTCCAGAAACATGAACTAAATCTGACTCTGGATTGTCCAAACTGCACTGTTGATTTTGTTTGCAAGGAAAACATTTCAACAGCAGAACATAAGGGCGAAACTAACACAGAAATGCTGCAAAAGAAATTTGCATGATGGCATTTGCTTTGTCAAACTTTAGTCATCACAGTCTAAGGTGGTTGTGTGTTTCCCCTCCACAACCACTAGAAAGATTCTGGCACCTCTCCAGGGTTTTTATCACTCAGGCACTTATTTGAGGATCTGATGAAATGTTTCCCATCAGTGCCTGCTTCTTCCTTTCCACAGATGGTCAAGTGAATCTGCATCAGTAGAGTAGCTGAAGCATGAACCTAAAAGCAGATGAAATGAGCCTCTCCTCATCGTTTATCTTAAAATCCAAAAGAATATTCTGGTAAATGACACTTGGACTTTTTGCTCATTGAGAAGAAAAGGGATCACAGAGAAGTCCCCTGGGATGTCAGAGAACTGTTTTAAAAGAACTAAACTGCCTAAATCTGGTCTTTGTCGACATGCCATGAGACAAACATTATCACTGAAAGAAAAACATGGCATGGCCATTATTCTTTCCCCAGAAGCAAGAGGTTTTAAGAATATTCATTGCACAAATTGCTCTAATTACAAATTGGAACAAGAGTAAGTTTTGGAATTCTAATTTCACATGACAGAGGTCTGATTCTATTGTGGAAAAAATGGTCAAAACAGGAAATTTCCACCGATTAATTCTATGTTGCCATCTGCCCTTATATCAGACTGATTCTATCTTTTTGGAGCTCACTCTGAAAAAATATGATCTTTTATGATCAGTGTGTTTAAACAAAACTATTGTTCTCCCTCTTATTTTTGACAAAAGGTAATGAAAGGAGACTGGGTGTTCCTGAGTACAGCAGGAGCTCTGGAATAATTATTAACGTGAATTTCTAAAAAAGAAAGAATTTGATGTGAAGGGCCAAGGCATAAGGACAAATTAGACAGAAGAAGAGATGCTGATTTTCCAGTCTGGGCTGAAAATAGTACAGATGGAGAAGTGAAAAAGAATAGCAAACATCATGTCTGCAAACTGTTCTCCGAGTGGGTGTTTTTGGGAGAGTGCCAGCTAAAGGATTCAACTTTTGGTAGGATAAGTATGTGTTACCCATGCCCAAATTTGTGGGTAATCAACTCATAAATCAGCTGATGAGTTAGTTAATTGTTGCTTCCTTAGAAAAAATACTCAGGTTTGCAAATACCTTTGATGATACACTTCTGGCAACTCAGGGACATGCTGGAGCACGTTCCCCTTCTCTGTCACACATCTCCCTCTGCACTTTCTGATGGGCAAATCCAAGTCCAAGAATGCAACAAGCTATTCCATATTAATTTCTTTGTGGTGTTTTCCTCTGCGCACAAAAAACTTGGAGTTCTTTGCACATTTATCAGGAGAAGTAGCAATAATCTCAGTTCACCATCCCACTTAGAATGTGAATTCAGAAACATTTTACTTGTCAGGCTGTAAATCCAGTCTTCTGTTTGCATCTCTAACTTCATTGGCTCTGAAAGCAGAACAGAAGCTGCTTTTCCTCCTCCAGGCTGAGATTTTGGTAACAGTTAAAGTGGGCATACAGAGTCAAAATTTACACTTGTAGCCAGTGAGTGAAACTGAAAACTCATATTCTTCTGCTTTAGTGGGAACACACTGTGGTAAAATGAATAATTCCCTATACTTCTTACGAGGGAAAATATAAGGCAATCAGGTGCTTCTGAAGTGCTCAGTCTGTTGTTTGGCTCAGTTTGCCGTCTCTCTAGAAAACCTGATGTGTACTCTTGGCAGCAGGCACCAGTGCCCCGAGGGAGAGGATATACAAGCCTGCAGGAATGTAGATAAACATCTGAGTTCTTACTCTGCATAACAACAACAAAAAATAATCAGTGAAAGCCTTCAAAATGCTGCCAAGGGGCCCTTCTTCATAGTTACAAGTACCTTACTAAGAGGAGCGCTTACACTTCTAATTGAAAATATTTCATATTTAATAGATTCAGTCATAATTCTGGCTTTTTTTGACAACAGAAAAAATAATCTATAGGGTTTTATTTTTCTGGGGCCAAGCAGGGAGAAAATCTGTGTCCTTTCCAGTGTGGGGCAATGTTTTCCTTGTACTAATGCCTAATGGTTTTGTCAGTTGTTATTTACATAATAAATTTTAGAACAAAAAAAATGCAGGAAACATTATTTTGTAAAATTTAGTAGCTTGCTGGAAATAATTATACACCTCACAGAAGCATCTGCTGACTCTAGAATCACACAGAGTTCAGCTGGTATCACTGAAGGTGAGGGTGTGTAATTATCAGGGGAAAGAGTGTTTTATTATAGAATTTTCTAACAGCGGGTTTTTGGTCCACAGACGTACAGACTGACTGCCCTTTGGGAATGCTATTTATAAACTCAAAAGCGGCTGAACAGCACTCACAAAAAGGCTGCCAGTTTCAAGAAAATTAATGACAATCTGACATTGTTGGAGGATGAAGAGAGAAGAGGCTTTGTGCAGAGCTTAAGGCATGAAGTGTGTTTGCACTGCTTTGGCCTCTCTGTGGAAGCCCGGGGTACTGATGGGAGCGCCCTGCTCATGGCATTGTCAGCTTAGAAAAATCAATACAGAAAAATGTAAACTTGCAGGTAATCTAAATGTAAACACATATCCCTTTCCCCTAAAGGCTCCGGAGAGAAATCTGTGTATTTGTATCCTGGAGCTGTAAGGGTGTGGCTTTGCTGTACTTCCATTAAAAAACGAGCCACAACAAAAACACAACATCCCCCCCCCCCCCCCCCCCCCCCAAGACAATCACACTCAAAATAGTTCCCTGAGTGCAAGTACTTTGTGCACCTAATCCATCCTTTTGGTGATAGATTGGTTTTATTTGGAATTTCAAAAATTCCAGTCAGACATAGTTCAACTGCAAGTCCACACTGCTGTAAAGACTAACAATTCCCTGCTTTAAATTTTCCTGCCAATTTCGAATCTGAACCTTGTGAGCACAACCATCAGGTGAGCCCCAGAACCAGCTCAGGAGTGAGAGCCAGAAAGGGAAGTTCAGTGTCAAAGGGTGACACATTCCAGTTGCTGTCTCCGCCTCAGCTGCTGTTGGCACCCACACTTCCAGCACAAAGGGCCTGGACAGGTATCAGTGACTGGATTTGAATAAAAAAGCACTTTCAGTTGATACCATCACCCTGCCTGTGGCACAGAAATGAAGGCACCTATATGAGTGCATTTACTGTGATAAGAGTACTTACATATCAAATATTTTAATAAAACTCACTGACTTGAGCAAACTGCATCTTCTGATCATTTCAAGTAGGGCTACCTTGCATTTAGTGATGGAGTGAGGGGAAAATTACATTGCTAATGCTGGATGTTTTGTGTGAAGTCATCTCTGCAGAGAAAAGGCTTTGTATCCTGCTTGCAGAGCATGTGTGAGAACTGTTACCACAACAAGCAGCTTCCCATTACTTTTATTTTGGAAGGACAAAATGGCTGAAGGCCACAGCTGTTGATTTATTCAGATGCCAAAGGAAACCATTAGCCCATTGGACCCTGAAGATGAGATTCCTTTGTGCTAAATGTTAATATAAGGAAATCCCAAACAGGGGCTGCCAAAAGGACATAATACAAATACAAAATGCCAAATGTACCTAGAAAGGAAGGAGGTAGATGGTTGCTTATTAGAGAAGAGAAAAAAAAAAGCAGTGAAAAGCAGTTTGCTTTTTTTCTCCTTCTTCTTAAGTACAGTGTGATGTACAATCAAATTGTGGGATGAAAACTCTCCTGCGTTCCAATCAAGCAGAATATCTTTGAAACACACAGCTACACATATGGTTGTACCGTTAACGACTGCATGTCCATGTGAACTGGTTTTTATCAGCATAATGTGGATGGAGCTGCTCCACGCACTCCCTGCTGTTTGCAGCTTCGTTTTAATTAGTTGTAATAGCCCAGTATAAATGAATTGCATCCTCAGAAAAGAGGTCAAAGAAAAAACATAATAGCTGTCATCAGGATAGGCAGCTCCTCTTTCAGATTGCTGCTGTATTGGCCTCATGGCAGAAACATGACTAATCATTGCCTGTACTTAGCCTGAATTTCACAAACACCTCCCTCTCCCCCAGCTCTTTTCTTTCAAGATTCAACAGTTACAAGTACTTTATTTCATACCTGTGCAGAAGTGACATTTCTAGTACTTCATTCAGAACTTTAAAAATACTTAGTACAGGACTAGCTGTCATATACAACAATGTTTAAATCAACATGGAGTCCTATTTGAAGGATGTATTTTTACGTCATAGAACTGAAACTGGTCATGGCTCCCTGTCTTGTTCTCAGCCCAGCAAAATGGAGCTTTTGGCATGTGGCAAAGAAATAACACAGGGAAAATGAGCAGTACTCACTAGTCAAGGCTGAACTGATTATAGCAAAGAGAATGTAATTGACTGAAGAGGTTGATAATAGTGGAGGAAATAGACCAAAAGTGTTTGAAACAAAGGACAGAGGAATTTTTTTCTGCTGGCTGATGTTCCTCCACCTTTCCAACTAAGATTTTAACCAATAAAAACAAACCCTGTTTGTGGTGTTGTCACAACAGTTTCCAGTTAAAAAAAATCAAATCAGGATAAACCTTGAGTGTCCATATGATTTCCCTCATTTTGGTTGGTTGCTTGCTCAACATGTGATAATGCAAAATATGGTTGGCTTACAAAGCCATTTGCAGTTATTTTGCAGACCTTGCAGTTCTTAAAGAGTTCTTATGGATCAGCATCGACCCACATTCCATGATTTGAGAAATATGGCACTAGGATGTGTTTCTTTCAACAGCCTGAAAAATGGCCCCACAAATTCCTTATATCACTGGCTGTATTCTGGTGATCTTCACCATGTCCAGCTGGTTACAGTTTTTCACCCTCCTTTTGCAATCATCTGCAAGATAGACTCTGTCCAGTTGCTCTTGGCCTGGCTAGAGGGAGCTGTTCTGTACCCAAAGGGTCCAGCCTGTGACTCTGTGTAGCTGCTAAGATGCCCCTTAATGGAGGGTCTGCAGTGGGTAGGAAGAACAGGAAAACAAAGTTTGCTTTGCTTCTTTGAATAATGATAGAATCTGAGAATCATTCAAGTTGGTAAAAAACCCCAAGGTCATTGAGTCCAACCTTTGACTGGACACCACCGTGCCAACTAAACTAAGGCACTGAGTGCCACATTCAGTCTTGCTTGAAGAGTTCCAGGTACAGTGACTCCATCACCTCCCTGGGCAGCCCATTCCAGTGCTTGACAACCCTTTCACCAATGCAATTCTTCCTGATGTCAGTCTGAACATCCCCTGGCACAGCTTGAGGCCATTTCCTCTTGTTCTGTCCACCCCACACCTGGCTGTCCCCTCCTGCCAGGAGTTGTGCAGAGCCAGAAGGTCCCCCAAGCCTCCTTTTCTCAAGGCTGAGCTCCCCCAGCTGCTCCTCATCAGACTTGTGCTCCAGACCCTTCCCCAGCTCCGTTCCCTTCTCTGAACACACTCCATGCAACTCCCTCCACAGCAGGTAAAAAAAAAAAAATAGGTTCAATATTAGTATGCAAGCTTCTTTTCCCCCTTGCTTGAAAGTGTGCAATTTTGATACAATTTGTATTTACAAAAGAACTGCTCTGTGTTTTTATATTTTCTCTATATGTTTTTATTATTTTTAATGACTACTGCTTCCTTCTGTAAAGTAAACAGATTCACTCTTCACTGAGTATGCAGTGAAGGGAAAAAGTACTGTGCGCATTGAATGAATATTTTCCAGTTTGTATATTTTTAAATGAAGTATATCTACTGCTGCTTCAAACCAGCAGAGGGAGTTTGCTCATCCAGATAATTTTTAAACTTCTCAATGCAATCCCATTTTTTCAGTACTGTTGCTACCTGTCAGGAACTGCTGCTGAAAAGAGAAGGTGAAATTTTACTATTCAGACTGTATAATGCATTAGTGCTAGGGGCTGCTTGCTTCCAGTCAATTTTTATGGATATCATTGTGCAAGAGGTTGCTGCAATGAAAAATGCACTAGAGAATTAAAAGCATGAAAAATCAACTCAGCTGCAATGTTTTGGAGCAAAGTATTTGGTTAAAGGGGAATGCACAATTATTGCAGTGCATGTGCCACTCAAATGGGCATGAAACCACTGTGTGGTAACAGCTGATACACTCTTTTCTTTTTTTTTTTTTTTTTAAAAAAAAGTCAGTTCCTTTATTTTTTGCACTCTAGAGAGAAGCTTTGAAAGTTCCTACTTTAGGTTTCTTTATTTGGAAATACTGGAGTAATTTTAAGATGACCCCAGTGGCAAAAAAAGGTCAAGTGAAATGTTCACTGTAGCAGTACTAGGGAAAGAGTCTCATTATTACTAGTTTTTTTGTGAGAGAAATCAGTTCCAGTGGTGACAAATTGTATCATTCTTATCTTGTAAAACTGCATAGCCAGAACTATACAATGATCTCTCTTGTAAAATAAAATTATAGCAGTTACTGACGTTAACGGTAGATACCATCTTGATCTGCAAGTATGTCTCAACTCTTCCTCTCTTAAAAGCAAGGCAGAAATTCAGATATTCCATTAAGCTCAATCATAAAACATTTAAAATGCTAATCTTTCATTTTTAAAAGTTTTGTTAAACAAATTTGTGAGACGATTGTGTTATTTTTGGGAACCTAATTGGATTTGAAAATACACTGAAACAAATATGCACTTTTGTAATTCCATAGAGTCAGAATATCAATTCTCTAGACCTTGAATTGAAAAGAAGGTCTGAATAAAAAACAAGAGCCAGTGTTCCCATATACCTATCTGTAGATGGTAAAACTATTTTCAGAGGACTGCATAGATACCAATTATTGACTAATATCCAAGCTAAAACGGCTCATTAAATTTTTCAGATTTACTGAAGTGGAAAATGAGGAAGGAACTCATTGTAGGTGATTCAGAAGGCAATTTTTGGTAAATAAGCATTTAGCACATGCCACCAGACAGAGCATAGAGAAAAGAAATGAAGTAGTCATGTGATTTAACAGTTGAGTGAAAATAGTCAATAGCCCAGCACAGATGTATTTTCTTTACATGTATTACAATTGCCAACTGATATGAGAACGCTAAATATGGGTGCCCGTGCTGCTCTGAATCACACATGAGCAGGATCTTGCACTTCTGCAAACCTCAGCGCTGTGAAGTCTTGTCAAACCCAACGAAGCGCGAGGCAGACACAACTGCCAGTGCCACACAGCTCACGGGCCACAGCTCAGCTTTAGACAGAAACTGCACGGGCTGCAGGTGACAGATTCAGCAGCACCACAGGCAGCCACCCATGGAGAGAGAGACTTGGGCTCAGCAGCCACAGGGGCTCCTCAGGAGCCGTCCCATTTCTGCCTCACTGGTACTGGAAAGAGGATGGAGGCTGAAGCACTGGACCAGTGGATGCTGCTGCGTTATCATCAGAGCAGGCTCGGAATAAAACTCAGGTTTTGTACTCAGGCTGCTAAGAAGCTTTGAGCCAGCCCTGGCCTGACTTACCAAGGCAAGTTGAAATAAAACAGATTTTCACAAAGTATCTTACCTGTCCAAGGTGTAAGAACTGAGAACCAGGGCTTTGCCCTCCAGCCTGTTCTAGGCTGAAGGGAGGGGCAAAGGCAGCTTTATGATAGCATGAATGAATATGAACTGGAATGAGATTTGGCCAGCTTCCAGAAAGAAGCTTCCAGAGAGAAGGCTACATGGAGCTCCTTCAACACTCTGTAAACATGTACGCTATTGACGTTGTATTTCTCACCTCTTGTTCATTCACACTTAGCTTTGTGGCAGAGTTTAAAAAAGTAAAACTGCTACATCAGATAAAATTTTTAATTCCTCTTGTCCTCTATCCTTCTTTTCTTAGCATGTTGCTCTACAAAGGAAGTGGGAAAAAGTGATACATTAGACACAGTATGATAATTCATTCTCATGGAAGTTATTTCCTGAATTTCTGAATTCGGGAGCGACTTCAAACTCTAAGGCTGATGTTTCTTTTTGTTCCAAACCTCGTCTTGTTATTAAACCTGGGGGTGCAGGGAGGTTGTAGTTTTATAACAAAAATTTCTTCTTTTAAGGGTAGCTTTAAGGGGCCGTTTATTAGCAAAACACTGCACCTACTTCAAGAAAATCCTGACTATGACTTTATATTCCCAGTTCTATAGTTGAAAAAAATGGAAGGACCTGCCTCAAAGTGTGGAAGCAGATAAAATACCATAATAAAATGTGATATATACTTGTTTATAACTCAGACTTCATGGTTTGTCTTTAGTGCTCATGGTCTGACTCATTTTCTCTTTCTGTGCCATGAGAAAGATGCTAAGCAAAAGCTGACTCCTGGAAATACTTGACATTCTTTTCAGGCTAATTTTGTCCTGAGCTTGGCTGAAACAGCTCATTTGGAACCACTCATAAAAGGATGTCTGCAGCAAGGAAGAGGGAATATTTTTATTTCAGAGAGCCCTGCTGTGTTATATTCCCTGATTTTCATCAAAACCAGACCATGTTTACTTGTCCTTTTGGCCTCAGGGTCAGGGTTTTTTCTTTAAATTGCTTCAGTTCTAAGTAGTCATTTCACTCATTCCTGAGTTTCCCACAAAAACTTAAACAGTGGCAGCCTGATATAGCTTAGAGCACTTTCCTCCATGCATCTGAAGGAAAAAAAACTACACCCAACAAAAAACTGCACCCCTACCCTATCAACTTTCATATGCAGTGCCACAAGCCCACAAACATGTGCCAAGGGGATGGTTAGGCTGGAAAACACCTCTCAGATCATCCAGTCCAACCTGTGACCAGGCAGTACCAGGTCAGATAGGCCTGGCACTAAGTGCCATGTCCAGTCTGTGCTGAACGTCCCTCCAGGGATGGTGACTCCACTGTCACTGAGCTGCCCATTCCAGTGTGAGAGGCTCCACATTCAGCCCCCTCAGTTCTCTCAGCCTTTCCCCCTAAGATTTGTGCTCCAGACCCAGAGGAAGAGGAGGATTTTGTGCTGGGAAGCTGGGCAGGGATGTGGGGTGGCCCCAGCAGCAAGGGGAGTGATGGGGGGGATGATGCTGTTTACAAGCCCCTGAGGTCAAAAAGGTGAAAGTAATCCTGTGTGCATTAGGAGGAGCATTGCCAGCAGGTCAGGGAGGTGATCCTGCACCTCTGCTCAGCCCTGCTGAACACATCTGGAGTGCTGTGTCCTGTTCTGGGCTCTGTGAGAGATGTGGAGCTCCGGGAGTGAGTCTATGGAGACTATGGAGATGATGGAGTGGAACATCTCTCTTACAAGGAAAGGCTGAGGGGGCTGGAGCTGTTCAGTCTCAAGAAGAGACAGCTGAGAGGGGCCCTCTCCCAGCCTGTCCCTGTGTGCAGAGAGGGCTCAGAGCAGGGCCCAGGATCTGCTCCAGGGCCCAGCAATGGCACCAGAGGAACGGGCAGGAAATGATGCCCAGCAAGTTCCACCTGAACATGAGGAAGAATTTCTTTATTGTGCAGTGACCAAGCCCTGAACAGATTGTCCAGAGAGAATGTGGTCTTCCTCACTGGAGATATTCCAGAACTGTCTGGGCACAGTCTCATGCCCTGTGCTCTGGGTAATTCTGCTTGAGCAGGGAGGTGGAACCACTGTGGTCCCTTCCAACCTGAGCCATTCTGTAATTCTGTGATTGTGTGAAGGCGGCTGTGGGGAACCTTGAGGGGGGTTATGAGCTGAGTGATGAGGAGGCTGATAATGGGGATGTGAGGGGATGAAGATGGGATTGCGAGGGGGTGTGAGGGGGGTGATGACGAGGGCGGTGATGACAGGAGTGCTGAGGGGCTCTAAGGCAGGCTCTAAGGCGGGCTCTAAGGCGGGGGATGATGAGGTTGTGATGAGGGAGTGACGAGAGGGCAGTGAAGAGAGCAGTGCTGAGGGGCACTAAGGCGGGTCTAAGGCGGGGGATGATGAGGTTGTGATGAGGGAG
>JAHLSL010000038.1:12471235-12590151 GCA_025920805.1 Petroica traversi | reverse complement strand
GGGGCCGCTCCGTCCCGCCCGGCCCGTCCCGGGGGGCTGTGCAGGGGCCTGGGGCGGGAAGAGGCGCGGGGGTTCCGTGGGTCTCGGTCGGGAGAGCGAGGTGTAGAGCACTGCCCGGTGCTGCTTGGAGAAGTGGCTTGGTGTAGCATAAAAGTTTTTATGGTTAAATCCTGCCCTTTCGCCTTTTTTTTTTTTCCACTCAGCGTCAATTTGAGCTACACCTTCGCCCATTTCTCCACCAAGGCGAGAGGCACGCACTGTATTTTAAAGAGCGAGTGTAGAACCGCTCGGAGTGTTCCTGTGTTCAGGATGTGCCAGTTCAGGCTCACACTGGAAACACTCGGTTGTGATGGGTCGGCATAGGGAAGCATGAGCGAGTGACTTAGACACTTCATAGCCCTCTTTGCTGATAGCGACTTCCCCTTTATAGAGACTTTGGACTCCACTGGACTCAAAATTGTGCGCGGATCATTTTGTCTGTCTGATACCTCCGCCAGTGCTGTACCCCTGCTCTGCTGTGCTGTGTGACACCGCTGTGCTCCTGGTGGGGTGCAGTGGCTTCAGTGTGGTGTGTGCTTATGCTGCTGTGTGCAAAATCCTCCGTCAGAACGGGAGTAAAGTTTTTCAGGAGGAAGGATACCTCGGTTTGGGATAGCTTTTCTGCCTTCCCGTTGTGCATAAAAATGAAGAAGTGCACGGTGTGCAGATCAAACGTGCAGTTAGTGAAGCGAGAAACGCTGCTCCTGGCTGGTGTTCTGCTGATAATTGAGATCTGCTTTTAGCGTGTTCATCTCAGTGGAAGTTGTCTTACATGGTCAAAGCACACTTAAAATGAAATCTAAAAATATAAAATGAAATTAGTATTTTAAATTCTGGTAGAAATCAAACATCTCAGTTTTTGATGCTTTTTGTGGCTATTCAGAATAGGTAAGACTTGCTCTTTATTTATTTTTGGGCTGTGTTGTTGTGTTTGCAAGTGAGAAATGTCTGCCCAGGTCATTGTAGTGGCCTGTGATGGTAGTTCCTAAAGCATAAAGGCTTAGTGTGCTAATTAAACATATTGAACTCATGCTGTAATGCTGAAATGAGAAATACCTCAGGAATGACATACAGTAGGTTTGGGTGATTAAAATCCTTAGCATACTCTATTAGTATAGTTAGGAATACTGTGAAGGACTGAGTCCAGTTCATGATTGTATATGATTATTGTATGACATGGTTTTATGTATTTTCGTCCTTAAGTTTCCTTTTCTAAAGGAAATCCTCTTCTGATGACAGTAATGAGCATGTTGTTACTGCTCTAGATGTGATTGAACACCCACTGTACACACACTGTGTGAAGTATTCCTGTTGTGTGGGTTATGTATTACCGTAACAATTTGTGTGTATGTGCAGTTTTGGAGCAGTTTTCCAGGATGGTGGCCAAGTTCTAGAAAGGATTGTAGAAGAATCCCAGAGCCTTTTAAACAGATCTTCTCTGAAGGTGTTTTCCTTTATTCAGGTTTCCAAGTATTTCTTTCTTGTGGTCAAAAGGGGGTGAGGAAGATACAATAAAACATCACTGAAAATAAGAGTGGAAAAGGAAATAACTGTAGCTTGTTCTGGCACTCAGTGTAATTAGTGATTGCCTCACAATTTACCTTGAGAAGTCATTAGTTGGTTATTTTATTACTGGTGTCATGGTAGAGCTGGCTCTTGATAAGAGACTGTCTTTTATGTCAGCTTGAGGAAGGGATTTTACAGGTAACAGGTGACTTAGAGGGGAGTGCTGAGGTATGTTTGATGAACTCAAGGATTTTTGAGATTTATGGAGAAGTGAGAATAGGCCAGTATGACTCTGGAGAAACCAAAAGGAGAAGGGCAGAAGTACAGAATGCTTTGGAAACAAGTTCTTTCATTTTCTTCTGGTGGCTGGAAATTAATGTTTCCAGAGCATGTGTCATTCAGGCGTCTGAAGGATGGGGAGGGGGATGTGATCAGAGGTGATGCAAACAAGCCCTGTCATTATAATTCTTTGCCTTCTGCACTGGGTTAATCACATGTGTGTGAGTCTAAAAACAGCTTGATAAACAGATTTAAGGGGAAAAATGTGTTCAGATGTTCTCGGTGAAAAAGACTTCATTGGATTGATTTGTGTTTTGCTGTCTTGGGTTGATACTCACTTGGAGAGTTTAGCTTCCAGCTAATTGTCATATGGCTTTACAACTAAGAAGGAAATAATCCTGCAGCAGCTGATAAATTGCCACAGTGGAACACTGCAATTCACCAAACGTGTGCCAATATCTTCTTAGCTATAGGCATCCCCTCCATCTTTTTTATTTCCAAAAATTTGTACGGACTTTGGTTTGTGGTTCTCATGGTTAGTACATTTGAATTTGCTACATTTGATCTTCAGAAAAATTTATAATTTTGGAACAGTTTAAGAATACAGATACACTTACTTATTGCCAACAGAATAAGTATAAATATATTTGGTCTACAGAGTAAGTTCATTGAACATTAAACTTGTGTGAAGCCTTTTGCTTACTTCATGTTGGCAACAAGAAACAATCCAGAAGGTTTTAGTAAGCCAGCTTAATACTTTTACCATACTGTTGTGGAGACGGTGACAGTTTCACTATTCACCAGTAGTATTCCAAGAACCTGTTAGAACATTGCTTCAAGATTTGTTCTCCAACTCAAAAACAAACAAAAAAACCCTCAGAGAACAACCCCCTGTCCAAAAAAACAAAAATATACTCCATACACCCCCAAGCAAATGAGGTAGGATAGATGAAGAGTCCTGCTGCTGGTATTTTTACCCAGAAATATGTAAGGTGGGATGTGCAGTTGAACTTTAATCAGACTTTATTGTAGGGTAAAGTGACTTGATCAGAAGTTCAGGTTGTTAAACCCTTCTGTTCTCAGGTACTTGATGAGCCTGATGTTGACCAACTGTACTTGTAGTGATCAGAAAATGGTTTCTTTCTGCCATTTTATTTATTGTAGACAAAACTGTAAGGGAGAGTGATGTAATATTGACCTCTGGAAGGTTCATGCCTAAGCTGCTGGGAAACCAAATTTCAGTTACTGGGAAGAGTTGATGGATCCTGGCTTTGGGTCTAGACAGAGCAGAAATCCCGTAAAAAGGTGCTAGAGTTTCTGCAAGCTCAATTCTTTTTTGTTTTTTTCCCCCAAGAATATAAGAACTGCTGTGCTGAGAGTACTGACTGTGGAGACAGGTGGGGAGGAAAAGGATATGGAAAGCAGGTTTGTAGTGGAAATTTTTTTTTCTTTTTTCTTTCAATAAAAACCCCTAGTATGGCAGTTAGTGATTTATGAACTTTCTCAGAGGTGTTTGTGGTTTCACCAGATCTTTTTTTATAGATAGTTCAAGTCCATGGTTGTCCATTCCTAAGGGGCCCAAAAAATCCCTTGGTTTTTGCCAACCACCACTGTCTGTGGCAGTGGGAGTCCCTGATTAACATATATGGGAATGCATGGGGGGGAAATAGGTCCTTTCAGTGTGAAGTTTTTTTTGCCCTAGAACTGCTCCTTGTTCTGCCAAGCTCCTTTATATTTTTGAGACATGGTGGGTGATTGTTTGGTGGCTTCATACTGAGAAGTCTCTCTACATCCACTTTTGTCATGTGCATTTATTGCAGGGGCTGGTCCCCTTTACTGGATAGTTATTTTCCTATTGATTGTGTTTTCATCTTGTTGAAAAGAATTTTTCATGTTACCTAGGAGTTAACTTCTCGTAGGGGTGCAGTTATATTTGCTGTCTTGGGTCATTTTGCGGTTTCTTTTTGCTAACAGTTCTTGAGAGCTTTAGTTTCAGCTACGTAGGATCTTGCCCTTGAATAATCCTCACCTTCACTGGCTTTCTCCATTGTCTGCCTGTGCTTGGCTTTTTTTCCCTCAGTGGGTTTTTGTTGCATAAACACAGGAAATGTGTGGTTGGGCACAGGGTGCTGTCTGGGG
Organism: Petroica traversi; assembly: GCA_025920805.1. Classification (NCBI taxonomy): domain Eukaryota; kingdom Metazoa; phylum Chordata; class Aves; order Passeriformes; family Petroicidae; genus Petroica; species Petroica traversi. Next base: position 12,586,188 of record JAHLSL010000038.1, on the reverse strand, counting down.
CTAACTGAGGTGGCTGCCTGCTCTGTCACAGCTCAGCTCTTCCCATTCATTTTGCTGCCTTGGAGATTCTGTCACATATGACTGCTGGTCTGGTAGTTCCTTAACCTGGCTTGATAAAACTGATTCGTTAGGAAAGAGCAGCAATGAAAATGAGTAAAGTGACTAAAATCATCTTGACGGAAGTGGGTGACTCAATCAGGTAAAGTTTATTGCTAGTGGGGCTGGGGTGTAGTGATTTCTAGCAGCTCTGATTGCTACCTGGGCACTTAAAATGTGTCTCTGGTCCACCACAGGGATTTAACCTTTTCCTTTGCTCCTTTTAAAGTGGGTATTTGTTTGTCTTTTTTAGTACTGGCATTCTGTGTTTTGTAAGGTAGCTAAATTACATTCAGCTTTTTATTTCCTTTCTATAATTTTGCTTTTTGTTTCTACTCAGAATTGTGAGTTTGCTACTAATCTAAAATGTGCCCAGTTTTGAGTAAAGGTGTTGCCTGTGCCTTTGCTGTCCCTCACCTTGGACGTGGGATGGTGACACGCAGATTTCCCCAGTGTGTGGTGGTGGAAGCACAGCCCTGCTTGAGCATCACCCGTGGCTGTCCTGGTGCACTGGAGAAAGCAGGTCTGAAGCACTAAAACTGCATTTCCAGTCGCCTCTTTTCTGCTGTGAACTTTTGCTATAAGTGTCCTTTTACCCTAAATTATTCCCTGTTTCCCAGCATAAACGTCAGACTTAATTTTGATAATGTCACACCAGCACTGCTATTTGCTTTCTCTGATTAATGCCAACAAGAGTTTTTGGGTGGGATTGTGTTTCATTGCACTACGTGCATGCAGAATTAACTTCATATACAATCGGTATGAAATACTTCTTTTTAAAAATCTTGAACAAAGAAAACGATGTCTTGTAGATATTTTTGAACACAAATTTAAGTCCTTCTACTGCCAGAGTCCTAAATCATACTGAAGGAAAAATCACAGTATGTGTCTGCCAAATGAGTTCAATCTTTCCACTTTCGGGGTGATGTACACTGTAGAGAGTATAATATGAGGTAATTTAGAATATTAAGTTCACTTTTCTTAAAGGAATATTTATTGCCTATAATATGCTCGTGACCCTGAGATTGGCTCAGCTGGTCAGAGCCTGGTGCTAAAAACACCAAGGTTATGAATTCAGTCCCTCTATGGGCCATTTATTTAAGAGTTGGATTCGATGAACCTTCCAACTCAGAGTATTCTGTGAAATCTCTAATAGGCCAGGATTGCTTTTAACAGTATAAATTAGAATATAATACTTTGAATAATTTAAAAAATGAAGCATTTTCCTTTAATTTCAGCAGTTTGCTGTGGTGTTACAGGTGAGGGCTGCAGCTGCTCTCCACTTAGTGCTGAAGAGCTTTGTGATTGTAAATTGAGTTTAAATTTGACATTGTTGTTAAAGAAACTCAAAATGAATGTTATTGCTTTCATTGTTTTAAGTAGATAAAGTGTTGCTTTAAATTATTTAAATGGCTTAAGATTGCACTGTTTCTTAACAGTAAGTAAATCACTGTAAACGTGATACTTGTCATTAGAGGCAAATGGTTTTGGAATTAAGCAGTGCTAGGCAATCTCATTATTTTTGCTTCTGCAGCAGCTGTGAATAGATTTTTGTGGATGGGAGTTATTAATGATTTTTACTTTAATTTTAAATAAGATAATTTTGCTAGAGTTCCTGGAAGCTTGCCTGAATTACTATTTAAAGAAGATTTTTAAGTCATCAGTTTCTGCCTCTTTGATGAAATTACTGAGTGGTCAGCCTTAGTCAGATGTTTTTCACTGTGGATATAGTTTGATCTTTTTAAGCTGGCACTGAAGTTAAATCTGAGCCGTTGCTTACCTCTGACTAATAAGCCTTGTCCTCTTTCCTTGCTTGTGTGAAGCAAATAATCTGAAACTTCCCTGTCTTCCTGAATCAGCTTTCCTCCAGGCTGGTTGTCCAAAAACTGAGACTGGGCTCAAGGCTGCAGGAGGAGGATGAGGATGCTGCTGTCACTGACATCGGCTGCAGCACATTTACAGCTGTCACTTTGGCCCTGATGGAAACCTTTTTCTTCCAGTTTTGGCTCTTCAGTTCAATTGTGGCTTTTTTGGTAACATAACAGTATATCTTCATTCCTCTTAGTGGGTTTTTATTTCCCCAAGTTGTGCTGTTTCTTCATTTTTCAGGAAAAATATAAAAGCAAAGTTGTCAGAATGATTCAAGTTCTTTCTTCTCAATACATCTTTTACACTCAGGAAGAAGAGTCTCCATCTCTGCTTGAAGAAATAAAACCATTAGTTTCATGAAGTGAAGGAGAATCTCACCACTTAACTCTGAACTTGTACCTTGAGCTCTGAACAGATTTGATTAAGGCTGCTTTGCCTGTAATCTCCCTTGTCCCGAAGTTGCACTGTGGGTGCAGTTCCAGGCTGTGCTTCAGAGATAACTTTGGGCTGATGTGGGAAAGGGCCCGAGCTGTGCAGTGCCCGTGTCCCTGCCCTGGCTCCAGTGCTGGGAGCCCTGCTGGGATCTGCCTGGGGTGGGAGAAACTCCTGTGCCAGCTCTGCCATCACATCAGCAATGTGGATGGCCTCACTCTGCCTGCAGTCCTTTCTTCCTGGACCAGAGAGTGGATGGGATTGAATTTTAGGAGTCAGGGAATTCAGAGCTTTTTCCCTCTTCCATTTTAACCTGCAGTTACTTTGCACTAGATCCATTCTGAAATTTCCTAAGTTTCTTCTCAGTGTCTATATTAATTGCTTGCCCTAAGTGTTGGTGGTCCACAGCTTTCTTTTTCTGTATCTTTAAAGAGCTTTTTTTATCCCTCCCAATCCAGTTTAAGCCATCCAAATGCGCCGTTTCAACTGTGCCTCTAATTTGCAATTTTGTACTGATTTAATAACGCCCTTAAAGAGAAAATAGTTTCTAAACAGCTAGAACCTGTTACTGAGATTCCTTTCCTATTTCTGTAGAAGTTGGTTTTGGTTGTCCTCAGTAATGTGCATGTCTTGAGAAGAGGACTGAGCGCAATATGTGAAAATATGCATCTGTTCTTCTGTATCCTGATTTTCTGCAGTTGGGCTGGACTTGCAGCATTCCCATTACTTAAATGTTTATGGAATTTGGCTTATTTAGCGCTGTCATAAACTGGTAAATACAAGATTAAGTAGAATAAGCCTGCCTAAAATGCATTGCTGTTTGTACTCATTTTAACATCTAAATGTTTCTGTCAGGGGAGTTGTTAATTGCTAGCACAAACTGCCAGGAGAATGCTAGATCCATCATTTCTTGATATGGTCAATCCCTGGATAATGGAGATATCAGTGTGTTCTTTAATCTCCCCTTTTGGCAGGTTTAGGCATCATGTGTCCATGCAATGATCTAGTTCAAGATACTGGCCAGGGTTGAATCCAGCTGGAAGAGAACCAGCTGGCTGATTTGGAGCAAACTAGACTGACACACCCTGGAGCAGCACAACTGTGAGACCAGCACAGGGGAAGAGGTGGTGAAATGAGAATAAGTAGGGAGATACTGTGCAGGGTCACTTCTTTAGCCTCGGATTGTTGGAGTCACTGTAAAACTCTGGTCTCTGTAAGTGACTAAAGCAGTCGTTCCTGAAAAGCATGGTCTGTCTGTTTCACTTAACAAAGAGGTTAAGTGAAGAATATCCTTTTGTTAAGAGATTTTGTTACAAGACTACAAAATTAGCAGGGTTTACAAGCTGCAGGAGAGTGTCTGCAGGGTGGGCCATGGGCTGTTAGTTTGAAACCTTAGTGTTCCAAACAACACTTCTTGCTGTGTTCAGCTGAGTTTGGTGCTGTGCTGCAAGTGGGGCAGTGGAAGTGCTGAGGTGAGCAAGGCTTTTGAAGGATGAAAGCAAATATGTTAATCCCCTGCTCTCATGGGTATGGTAGATAAGGAGGCAGCAGATTTTCTTGAAAAGTGCAAACAGCAGAATGTAGACTTTTAATTAAGGATAAATTATCATGAACTGTGCTGTTTTACTCTTGAAAATCAAATACAAGACTTCCTTTGCCTGACCTGCAGGTTACTGAAAATGTATCTCATCCTTAGCAGAGCGAAGGAGAGTGATGATGGAAGATGATACTGAAAACAATTGCATTCACACATTCACATTCTAAGAAGACAAAGTATAACATGGTCTGCTTTTACAGCCTACCAGTATCTGAGTAAGGATGTGGTACAAGTAAGTAGGGAATTGGAAACTCTCAGTTGACACCCTTTGCAGCTTGAGGAGAGCTTGAAGGCATTTTAAAAACCATTGTGTGCTATAGGGCTATATGTATAAACTAACAGTGTGGGGTTGTTAAATTAAAGCACATTAAGAGGATATAAAATTGCTTCCTCTTATTTGCATGTGCTCATCACCTTACTAGATGCTTGTTTTGTGGGAAGAGGGTTTGCTCTTTCAGTCTTAATGCTTCATCCTTACTGAGAGAGAACTATAAGGCATACGTAAGGATTTTAATGTAAATAGCTTCTAATATGTAGGTTGTAGAAGAAAACCTGCCCTGGTAGATAACCAGTAAGAGGAAGCCTCAGGCTGGATGAATAGCAGGTGAAATAAGCTGTTTATGAAACAGGAGATGTGCTGTCAGTAAAGTAAAAGACACAGCCTGCCATCTCCACACAGCAAGGTCACTGTGCTGATTTCCCATCAAGACAGAGTTGCTGGATCCTGCTGTTCACTGCTGAGTCCTGGTTTTTGGGTTCTGAGCAGTGGCTGAAGAGGTAAATCCTGACTTCAGTGTTTGAAAAGGCTGAGGTTGTGTTGCTGACTCTTCTCCTCTCTTGATTTCACTTTTTTGTGTGGGTCCTCAGGATTATGCCTGTAGTGTGAATATGTGGGAACAATCAAGAGTATTTCCTTTGTGTTTCTGAAATCCAAACTGCTTATTCAGATCTTCAAGTGGCTGTGTTGAGAACGGTGGAGGTGAGGGTTGGCTTTCTATGAACTTGCCTCGGGTGCTTTGTCTCCTGATGGCAGCAACTGCTATCCCTTGCCCCAGACAGCTTTTCATAACTCCTGTAAGGCCTCTGATCCCTCCTCAAATTCTTCAAATGCCAATCGTTGTGTTACCATCAATTAGCTCTGCAAGACACAGCACATGCTGTAGCTGCCTCCAAGCTGCATATTTGGTGATGAGCCAGCTATCAGGTTAGAAGAGCAAGAGTGTTGGGGCAGTCCTGAGCTCTTTTCCTCAGGGAGAACTGAGATTTGAGTGCTTCAGTGCTGACTCTACAAAAAACCCTAAAATTAAAAAATGCTCTGCTCTTATTGTAGAGATGCTGCTCTTCTGGCATGTTTTAGTCGAATGGGTGTACAGGGGAAGAATTGCTGGGAGTGAAGCAGGAGGGCAGGCAGGTAGGGATGCTCACATAGTGCTGATTTCTTAAAATGCTCAAGATTATGAGCAGGTACCTAAAAACCTCCACAGTGAATAGGGTGGGGGATGATTGATGTGCTGCAGTAGTAATGAACTACCTTACTGTCAGCCTGGGGGCATGAGCAGGATGGTAGCCAGCAGGTCATGGGGAGTGGTTGTTCCCTACTCCCTGGCACTCACAGGACTGTCTCTAAAATGCTGTGTCCAGTTTTGTTCCTCCCTCCCCTCAAATGCAGCAGGAATGGCACTGGAGAGTTGAGAGTGGTTGGGAGGCTGGTGCATATGGTGTGCAAGAAGGAGGTGTAGCCTGGAGAGAATAACTTTTTCTCCTTGGAGGCACAGTGAAAAATTGTGAACCAATGCCTGCAAGTTAGGACAGTGGTAATACCGATTGGATGTGGAAAAATTTTAATGAGAAGTCAGTATCAGAAGAGGTGCTTGGGGTGGCTGTTTTATCTCCATCCTTTAAAGACTTCTGAAATTTAGCTGGACAAAGTCTTGAGCAACCTGATTTGACTTTGAGATTAACCTTGCCCTGATCAGTGTGGAGTAAGTAACCTCCAGAGGTCCTTTCAAACCATATTTTCCTGTGATTGGAAGCATTGCAAACCATGCAGATTGAAATAATGATCATAGTAAGAATTACTTGAATCGTTCAAAGTACGTGTTGGAAATGGCTGTTTGATGGACTTGATCTCTGAACTTTTAGAACATAATTGACCTAATGAAACAATTTTGCCTCCTTTAAAACAGTCTGTTTGAGATTGGAGGATGTCCTTGACCGTTTGTTGTTTTGACTGACTTTTGTAAAAATCCATTTCATAAGGATTTCTTTCTGTGCTTTTCCATCAGAAGTTAGCTTATTGTGTTGAATAAAATGTGCACACTAAAAAGTAAATGAAATTTATGACACAATTAGTATGCCCTGACAGCACAGAGTCAGATACAAACACTTGTTCCTGTTGTAATGCTAGGCATATTTTGTGGTTTTTGCAAGATTCCAATCTGGGACCATTCAGACTCTTGCATCATGTCTGTTTTTAAAGATGAAGGGAACACTTTGTGCATGCTCCGAATAATGCTTTTAAGTTTCTGTAAATGTATTTCAAAGCTAGATTCTTGCCATGTTTGCACAAGTACTAATTGCCATTCAGAATTAGAGATGTGCCAAATTGTAGGCTGTCTATCAAAGCATTTCTGCATTTCTTTAGAGCGTAAAAGGAGTTTTCATTTAAAACCAAAAGGCTTTCAGCGACTTTCTTGTTTTCATAACACTTGAATTCATAACCTGGGGCTATAATCATGATGTCCTTTTTGGCTAGGAGAATCTTGAAAAAAAAATCTGCAGGAGCAGCTGAAACATTTGTAGTACTGTGGAGTCATGACAGAAGGAAGGAAACTTCAAAGACAATTTTTTATTTTTCAGGGGAATGACTTTGTTCCCAGATAAGCATAGTCTTCAGATGGAAACTTACTTTAGTGAGCTAATTATCTTTTAAAGGCTGTAAGTGAACACCTATAAGTCCAGTGTTGACCTTGTGAAACTTTCACTGCTTCTTTGGTGCTCTGGATTTGAACAAAATATAATTGAGGTATGATTCCTTTGTTCTTCAGTGCTTTTTGGTATGACTTTATTTTAGCAGAAATTGTAAGCTGGTGTTTTGTGACTCACCTTGAATGTTTTGCCAAATAGATGTTATAAAATTAACTTAAGGGAAGAAACAGAGGAAGAGGCATAAATCTATATATGGAACAATGTCTGAGTCATGACTTCAGAAAATATGGTCTGGTTTTTTTGAAATATGTTCCCCTATGCCCTTAAAGATCCCTGGTTTTCTCTGCAATATAAATTAGTAGCATTTTTTCACTTCTGCTCATGAAGACATTTGCTGCCTTTCCTGCAGGTGTCACCTCTCATTTCCAGCCTCGTTTCCTGCTCTGAGCTCTGCTCAGACTGTGGGAAATAGGAAGTAGCACAAACCATCACTTTTGCTTCATGTCACTTCCCAGGCAAAATGTCTTGACCTCCACTCTGTTTAAGGTATTAAATATCTGGAGGTGGTTGAGGTTTTATTCTAATACTTCCCATTTCATGTCTTCTGCTATAAAGGGAGGAGCCCAGCAATTCTGCTCATGGAAGTGAGGGGGTAAATTAAATTCACAATTGTAACATTTATTAAATTTGTTACTGAATTTAAGACAAGTTTTTCTGATAATATTGGAGGATACATGATGGGCTGCTTCTAGAGTTGATAAATGTGCAGTGAGGTATCCCTAAAACATTGTTTTCCCGTCTGGCTGGCAATGGTGCCTTATCATCCACAGTATATAGTTGTAAAATTATAAGGCTGTGTGTGAAGACAATTTGCTTGAGGTAAATGAAATTTGACAAACATTCAATTGTCAGTTTTGTCATATACAGTGTTAGGCACGGTAGTGCACTCCAGAAAATTACAGGAGCCTGGAGTAGGAAAATGAGGGATATGTGGTTTGCATCTTTCAGGGCAGGCTGCTGGGCAGGGTTTTTGCTATACTGCTTAGTTTCCTTCTCAAAGTCTCTGCTAATTGCAGCCAAGCCAGCACAAGAAACTGCTGTTTGAGGTGGTTGCTGTTAGAATGCAATGAGTTTCTCATTAGTTGAAATAATTTGGGAGGAAAAGTGTACATTTTTAACTGTTTTCAACTGTTTATTTTCCTAATTATTTCAGGCATTTACTGGGCTGTAAAATTCAGCACAAACTTTTTATTAAAAATGCGTGGTGAGTCATATCTTGGAGAATGCACCATTGCCTTACCCAATCTGAAAATGCCAGGCGGATCCAGGGCGGCTTCCAGATGGACGAGTTCTGTGCTGACAGAACCAAGTCTCCTGGCTATAGACTGTCTCAAGGGTAGACTGCTATTTTAGGTTTTTTTTCCCCTTTTTTTTAGGCAAGCTATAGATGTAAAGGAATTGTTGCTTTAAGCAGAAAATATTTGTGCTAGAACTGTGTGATGCAGCACAGAGCAAGTTACAAAAGAAGTTAGGAAAAATAGCAGCTACCGCAGGGTGGACGGAAAAAACAAAAGGAAAAAAGCTTTATTCAAGTTGCTTTATCAGAGACTTTAAGGCAGCACCTGGAGCTGGCTGGGGATTGCCCTGTCTGAGTATTCATGATTCAGATGTCAGTGGCATAGCAGTGAGAAGGTATTTTTGGGAGAAGTGTTAAGTGGCTGAAACTAATTTCAGTTTTGCCAACTTCTGCAGAATTTTCTGTTAGCTGTAAAGGCAGAATCAAAAGTGTAAGTAAGAAACTTCAGTGAGGGATATGAGAGATCTTTTGGATTGTAAGAAATCTGTGAAAGTTACAGGATGTCTCTGAAAAAGAATATGCTATCGACAGTGATTTGTTCATTTATTTGTATGATCTATAACAAAAAATATCATAAAAGGTATTGGTTCATGAATCACAAGATAGCTTTAAAGATCAGCCCTGAGCAGAGACACCTTCCATTAGACCTGGTTGCTGCAAGTCCTATCCAGCCTGGCCTTTAACACTTCAGGGATAATATACCAGCAGCCTCTGCCAGTGTCTCACCACCCTCAGCAGGAGTTCCTTCCTGAGGTTTAATCGAAATTTCCCTCTGGCAGTTTAAAACCAATACCCCAAGTGCTATCACCAGAGACCTTGGGAAAAAATACATACTGAAAGGATGCAGTAAGGTACCTGTTACATTAGAAAGTAGAAAATGTGGTGAGACCCCATACTTGAGGAAGATAACAGAACTGCCTTTCTGCCAGCTTGTTCCTTCCTCTTTGCAATAGTAGGTTTTTTCCCTTTAAGCTCATAGTACTTAACATGGGAAGCTGACAGTAGCTGGGCTGTTGGTGCTCTAGTGTGGGGAAACAAAGGCTTACATGAGATACTGGATATATTGTGAGAGTTTCAAAGTTGTTTTGTTGCCTTTTTTGGTTTGGTTGTTGTTGCTACTTTTCTCAGCAGTGTGTGTTTCTTCCGGTTTCATTCTTTTTTTTTCCTAAAAGCTATCTTTATAGCAGTTTAAAATACCCTCAGTGTAAGCACTGCAGAGTACTTACTAAGTATTTAACAGATCTTGTAAACCATCACAGATCCAACAGCTTTTTGGTACTGACTTGTGACAGTCAAGAGAAATTATGCCAGAAGAATGATATATTTTCTTGATAACAGGGCAGTGATTTTTTTTTTGAGAAGACTCTGATGTTAAAATTCCTGAGTTTTTTTAACATCTGATGGAGGAATGCGAGCTGGAGCTGAAAGACTGAGTTACCCAGGCACAGCACTTTGTCCTGGGGTGCATCAGGCACAGCATCACCAGCCAGATGAGGGAGGTGATTGTCCTGCTCTGCTCTGTCCTAGGGTGGCCTCCCCTTGGATATTGTGCATTTGCGAACATCACAGTGTAAAAAAGATCTTAAACTGTTGGACAGTGTCCAAAGGAGGGCAGCAATAACGGTGAAGGCTCTGGAGGGGAAATCCATATGAGGTCACTTGGTCTGTTTGGCCTGGAGAAAGAAGAGACTGGGGGGAGACCTCAGTGTGGTCTACAGCTTCCTCATGAGGGGAAGATGAGGGGCGGACATAGATCTCTGCTCTGGGGGACTGGAATGCCCTGAAGTTGTCAGAGGCGGTTAAGGTTGGATATTAAAAAAAGTTTCTTCCCCCTGAGGATTGCTGGACACTGGAACAGGCTCCCCAGGGAAGCAGTCACAGCACCAGCCTGACGGAGTTCAAGAAGTGTTTGGACATCACTCTTGGGCACAGGGTGTGACTCTTGGGGATGGTGCTGAGCAGAGCCAGGAGTTGGACTCAATGATCCTTGTGGGTCCCTTCCAACTCAGCCTATTCTGTGAAGAATTTGATGTTGGCTCAGATGGGGGATGGTGCTCTGACTGGTCAGCTCTTGTGCTGAGGAAGTGGAAAGGGACTTACTGAGAATTCGGCCTGACTGCAGCAGTGTCTGATTGTCCTCACTCATCTAATGCTGCTTGGAACCTCCTGAGCCTTCTGAGGTGGGGAGTGTTGAAGAGACTGTGAAGGCTCGTACTCACTTCAACGTGAAGTTGCTTTAAACAGAGTTGCTGTTGGCATCCAAACCGAGTCCCCACTGGGTGACAGCAGGGTGTTTGTGGTGCTTCCAGAGGCTGGGTGGACACAGCTGAGCTGGTTTTATGTAGAATCAGCCTGGGTCCAACACTGCGTATTTGTATGTATTGGAGGAATCTTTAATGCTTGAAAGGATTGTTTGTTTGCCCAGCAACCTGAACTAATAAATTGTAGAGATTTAGGGTCTCTGTCTTTGAAATAATCCATGACTGGGATAATCAGCTTACACTATTAATTATCAATTTGCTGTATGCTTAAAAGAAAATGTACATAGAAGGGCATGAAAATATTTCAACTTCATTGGCATTATGTTGTATCATTATAAACTAATGAAAGAATTCTCGTAGCTCAGGGCACTTTGCTTAGAACAGGACCATAAGTCAATATTTGAATAAATGTGGTCAGTATTATCTTAAACTGCAGAGAACCTTCTCTGCCACATCCCTTCCTTGTGGCAGCAGGGTTTCTTGGCTGGCACATGGGATTGAAGCAGCAGGAGCAGGAGGCTTCAGTGTGACTGCTTTGGTACAGAGCTGGCACGACTGGTGTGGCTCCCTTGGGTGGAGACACAGGTGGAAATGGCTCTGCCATGTGTCACTGCTACTCCAGGGGCCGTGCAGGAGGCACCTGACCTCCTTCTGAGCTCCTGTGGAGGTGAAACATCTCATTGGTGATGTTTAACGCTTGCAGTAGCACTTGCCATGCAATGGTTGGCAAATCTTCCATGTGGAACGTGAATGTGATGGCTCTGCATGGCTCAGCTCAGTGAAATGTCTGTTTGTCTGTGTGGTGTGGCTCAAAACTAGTGACTGTACTGTTAAATATGTGTGGACTGCAAGGTCTCCATTAGCTAATTACACTTGTTCAGTTTCTTAATAGCATGGAACTGCATCGTTACCATCAGAGTTGACATGAATCCAGTGGCCTCATATCAATTATGTGTTATGTTAGAATGTGGTTTCATGGCAGATTTTGGCTTTGAGTAAAGCAGCAAGTGGTGAGGGGCAAGGTGAGCGGATCTGTAGGGGGAAATTGCTCGAGTGAGGGACCTTATTCATGTTTCAAGTTTTGGACGTTTTTGTATCATTGTAGTTTTAGTCTTATCCCACTGACATAAACGCCTGTTAAAGATTAATGTGCATTAAGTGTGTTCCTGGGTTTAGTTTCAGTGAAAATTCTATATTACTTTGTGAGACTGTTCCACACTGAACTGAACCACCACAAATACAGGTGGTTCGGAGCTTTGCTGAGCAGTGTGCTCCTGAGCTGGGCTCTATCAGGGATGTAGATGTCGATCTAAAGTGGGTTTGGAGCAGTCCTTTATCCGAACCCTGCAGTGAGACATCTTAAGGAGATAAACTTGCAGAAAGTTGTCACCACAAGTTTTCTCTTGGGCTGCTTTCTTTATCTGATTCATCAGTATTATAAATAGCTACCAATTTAAGCACAGAGCAGGGGGAAGGGACTGGTGAATGCACCCAGAAGAATGCATGTGATCACAATATCCTCGAGTTAAGATGTCTTGGAAATACAGCTTTGTGAGTTTTCCATTCCCTGTTGGTGATGCAGCTTTATCAGGTACCATGAGAAGGAAGTAGGAAATACTGAATGTTTCCATCTGTTCAGGGTTCAGTCCCTTGGCTGCTTCCTACTTGGATAGTTATTGGGGTGTAAAAGGAAGGGAAGGACTTTTGCACAAGACCGGTGCTCCGAGTGGTTTCCGTGATAGTGGGAAATGTGAGGCACTCCCCTACTCAGACTGAGGAAGAGCAAACCTGCATCTGTACCCCAAAGGAATACTTGGATCTTTGGGGAGCTGGTTATTATGGTCATTTATGAGCAGGAGGGTGAAACAGATACAGAGTCTGGAGGAAGGAGCCTGGCTGAAGAGCAGTGGGAGCTCTTGGCCAGGAGGGATTTGTCTTTCTTTCACAAACCCTGATGCTCGCCTCATGTGTGTGTCTTTACAGGAGAGCTGAGTAGACAAAACTGAGGATTTTGGGAGCAGGAACTAGAATTTTAAGGGCAGTGGGGAGTCTGTCAGGCTCTTCTGCTTAAGCATCTGGGTTGTCATCAGTGATTCAGGTCAGGGTGACAGGAAATTATATGGTATTGAAGTGGAAAGAAAACATTCTTATAACCACTACTTATGTTTAACACTCAGGGAGTTGTTTTCATTGTTCAGCATTTAAGCACCTGAGGTACTTTTCCAGTGTTAAGTGACTGAACACATACTACTATATTAGTATTAAACAAGCTGGAATTCCTATAGCTCATAAATTGTAGAAACACATTTTTGTGGGAAAGCAGCTGGAAGGATCATTCTCCTTAAGTTCAGCACCTGATTTTGAAATAGTTGTGAAGAAAAGTGTGGTAGTTAAAAGGGTTAAGACTGTCCTCTGTGATCTTTTATCTCTAGTGTAAACTTGGTCTGCTGTAAAATGAAATTCTTTTGTAACTCTATTCATACCTAATAACAGAATTGTTGGGCTTTGTTTCATAGGAGACTAAACTTTGGAGGTTTTACATGGTAAATGTACAGGTGGAAATAACAGTACTAGTGAAGTTTGTTTTAGGCATCTGGCAACTGTCTGTTTTGATAAACTGGAAAAGTAAAAGCTCAGTTTTTAGTGTAATTGCAGTTCTGCTGGCAAGGTACTTCTGAAGGTCACAGGACTTTCCAGGGTTGCTGTTCCAATAAATGACTTTGAACTGGCCTAAAACCTGCCTGAAGAGACCTTTATGGAGCACAGCAGCAATTCTTGCTGCTTCATGTTGGACTCTGGCCTTCCAGGCCTGCGGCAAATTTCAGCAAGGCTTCCCAGTATATGCAAGGATTTCAGTTATCCAATGAATCCCCCTTTCCTCTTTTTTTAAAAAAAAGGCATAACCTATTAAAGTGTGTTTTTTATGGGATTTATTTTAAATCTGGTTTGTGTCTTTTTTTGGTCACTACAGAAAGGTCACTGGATTCTGACAGCATTGTAATACCCTAAACAAAATACCAAGAATGTGAAATTGTGCTCTTTGCTGGATGAGTGTCTATTTCTATTAAAGACACAGGCTAGAATTTTAGTATATTTTCTGCTCTTCCTTATTTTCTGTTTTGATTTCTGTTTTAGGGCTACCAGAGGGTCTTGGTTAACTCTAACAGGCAACTCTGGAAGAGTCTGAGTAGCTGAAGGCATCCTTTGTTTAATATCAGAGAAGATGGGTATAATGTGACCATGCTTGTTGGCTTGTGCCTTGGCATTGGGATGTGGTTGGCAGAAGAGCTGGGTGTGTAAGGTTTGGAGAAGTGGGGAGTCCACATGAGAGCGAGGGTGGCTTTGAGTATCACTGAGAAATACAAGAGGAAGTTCACCTAAATTTCAAGTGTAAGAAGCTGATGTCTTTGGAACACAGAGACATGTGGATGATGACTGAGAGGTTCTTCAGGTTCTCTTTTTGTTGTTGGCATGACTGAGTCCATGTTTTATAGTCTGGAAAGGTGATCAAAATAAATGTGCTGTGTATTTCAAACACAAATGCAGACATGTTCTCCTAAGAGAATAAATAAGCTTTCAGTAGAATTGGTTCATGTTGACACAGTGTGGGGGTGGTTATCTACTGCTGCTGTGGAAAAAGGACCAGATGTTTGGCAGTTCAAGTCACTGCTGTGAGCATTTGCCATGACTGACACTCTGTTGTGATCCATTTTCCACGTTTAGCTTTGTAAAGCTGTTCTGTAGTGTGTATATTGAAATATGGTACCTGTTAATGTGCTTCAAAACAGTGTATCATGGGAGAAATACGTAACAGGGATATTTCTTACATTTTTCTACATTTATAGGTTTCCAGAATGGCTGGGTTGACTTGGTTGGAAGGTGATGTTTTCATTTCCAGACTCTTAGGTGATGAATGGCTGTTTTCTTTTATGATTTGTGACTGCCAGAATTTCTTGTATGTTTGGCAATTTTCTGTCAGCTACTCAAGAGAATTCTGTGTAGAAGCAAGACAGAATTACTCTGCTGGCTGCAGGCAGTAATGGGGGAATACCATGCTTTGAAACAAGCTTAGACAGTACATTTGGCAAAAATAAACATCCTCAGTACAAAAAGTGTGTGCTAGGAGTTCTGGTTGTGTGTCATAGCCAGGTAACTCTGGAGATAACTTTTGTTCACAAGGAAGAATTTTTTTTTTTGTTAAAGGAAGAAAGCAAAATTAAGTTTTCACATTTATATCTACTGGTTCTTTTGTTAATGGGTGCATTCAGAAAATAGTTTGCCAGACGTATCATTCAAGCATCTCTCGCATTCCTTGCACCATCAGGTAGTTGTGTTTTTCACTAAGGATTTTCTGGTTTCATCCATAGGCAACAGAGGGATAAAGACTTAATTGCAACTACTGCAGCTGCACTTGTGGTCAAAACTGCCCACTGATCAGAATTACATATTTGTTTAATTTAGCTGTGAGTTCAAATACAAGGAAACAGTGCTTCTCCCCATTTGATTCCTTCATTTTAAAATTAATTGTTGGGTATTATTATGCACCAATAAAATACATTAACCTGGGAAAAAACTGCAACTGTTTGGGATTTCTCTCTTTTAAACTTGTTGTGCTGTTGTGCATTGTGATCTGCAGAGGAGAGGAAGGTTTCAGTGAAGGAAGTTCAGTTTTTTAATACTTGGCAGTGGCTGGATATTTGACTGAATTTGAGTGAGAGAGATTATTTGATTGCTGCTTGTGGAAATTTCTGGCATGCATGAGCAGAATTTCTTGATGAACAAATGGGTTTTTATTGCCAAACAAGCCTTAGGCTGTCAGTGAGCAACTCTCATGGATTTTGTGCAACAGATGGACAAGTATGTGAATACACTGTTGTGCTCTCCTGAGCAAACTCAATTGTATCAAAAGTAAAGCTCACTTGCTTATTCTACTTCATACAAACCAAATGACTCTGAAGGATGGTGCTTTTTGCATATCTGTGCAATTTAAGTTGTATGATATTGTCAATCACACACCCTCTGGCTGTATTGCATTTCTTGGATCAAACCTGCAGAAATTATGTGTGTACAGCAATTAGTTTTTTGCTAAACACAGTAGCGGGCTCAAGCATGAGAATTAACAAAGCATTGCAAGTATGTACCATACACACAGTGTCTGATCCTTGGCCCTGAATGGGCACTGAGTAAGATGCACTTGCCCTGTGGGCAGTGATTCATAATTGGTAAATCTTCAGCTGGAGCATGTAGGGGAAAAAAACATTGCCAGCAATTCCCTCCACCAGACATGAACAAAAACTGACCCATCACCAGCAAAATACAACCTGATGTCATATTCCTAAATATACTTTATTCTAATAGGTGACTATCCAATTGTTTTCCTCTCTCAAAAATACTTGGGAATGTTATAATTCAAAAACGAGAGTTGCTGTGAAGGAAATGCGTGTTCTTTGGCATTCATTGTTAGGTTTGCCTTTTGAACATGAATGGATTTCAAATTGCATTTCCCAGTCTGGGTTGTATTCATTGTGCATGTTTTTTTTTCCTTTTTAGTGGACTATATTGTGGAATATGATTATGATGCAGTGCATGACGATGAATTAACAATCCGAGTTGGGGAAATCATCAGGAATGTGAAAAAACTGGAAGAAGAAGGATGGTTGGAAGGGGAGTTAAATGGCAGAAGGGGCATGTTCCCTGACAACTTTGTGAAGGTGAGTTTTCTGCATTGATTTTACTGTGATGGTATGGCAGGGTCATTGTTACTGGAATGGTCGGAATACACAATAATAGTATTTATATCAGGATGATTTTTTAAATGGGAAGACATTTTAGGTGATAACTTTATTTTAGTATGCTTTTGAAGATTTTTATTTAAGTTCTGCTGTCTGTTCTTACTCACTTTAGCATTTCTTTTGGTCTGTACCCTTTGCGCTATGTATTCTGTCACTCCAACTTCTACAGTGTTGCACTTGTGTGTAGCCATGATTACCTGCTTTAGTGGGATGAACTGATTAAAAAACCAACACTATAAAAAAAACAAACCTACCCCTACAGAAGACATCCAGTCATGAGAGAGTTGGGAAAGAGGGATCACAGTTCAGTCAGATCATCTTTAATGAAAAGCTGCATCCTCAGCCTGTGCTAATGTGGGTTCTTCAGCCTGGATCAAGCTGCTTTATTTGAAGGAGCAATTCTGCCTTACCCTCTGCTGCTGGCATTACCTCTTTTGTGACTCTGCAAATAGCTTGGTGTAACACTTCCATATAGTCCAAATGAACATAGATATTTCTGCCCCTTTTGAAATGAAATTAGTTCTTTGCAAATCAGACCTATCCAGTGTATGTTACTGTGATAGTTCATGTTGATAAACCTTAGGGTATATTGGTCCAGTGCTATAAACTCTTCTTTCCATTTGCTTATTTTGAATTTGACAATTTTTCTTAGAAATAGAAAAAGCAAAGTTTTTTCTGATTTACTGTGAGGGGTTTTAAGATCTTCCTTTTAAAACTGATAGGAATAAACCAGCTCAGAGAAGGTCTTCTCTCAAGGGAAAGTTTGTACGAATGCTTTTCACTTGCCTAACTACTTTAAAGTTGTTGGTAGTTTAGTTCAAAGTAATTTTTGGGTTTTGAGTGCAGTATAAATAGTAATTTGACCTCAAGTGGAGTTTTGATGATTATTGTGCTGATGTTCTTAATTAGCTCTCAAGGGCTGTGTAGGAAGAAAGCATCTGACTCGGCTCTTTGCTGGTTTGTGGGTCATCAATTTGTCTTTCTGCTGAAGAGCAAAGATGAGTGGCATGTGCCATTTTTCTATGTTAATTACCAAACTTGTTGGGTGTTTTCTTGCCCTTTTGCAGCGGTGGCTTTTATAGACTTTGTATAAAATTATTTCCATCCTGACATCTCAGCTGCAGGTATTTTTAACTCTCCAGCTGTTCATATGTGCATGGCATGGTCAGATGCCCTGAATTATAGGGGACAGTCAGTTTTCTAGAAGGCGTAGGGGTTTGGAGAAGTAGAAGGGAAGTTGTGCAGAAGAAAATTATCCCTTCTGTTCCATGACAGCAGGGGTAACTTGCCTTCTTGGTGCTGGAGTTGGGTGCAGTTACGAGGCTGATCTTGGGAACTTCTCTCCAAGATGGAATGTTTAGGCTGGAAGGCTGTTGTGTAGCAGTGAGATCATGGGAAAGCATTAATTGTTAGGGAAGTGGAAGTTGTGTGTTTTCTTCATGGCCAGTTTGATTATAGCTTCTTCGTAGAAGTTAATTTACAGGTAGTGATAGTTTAAGAGACTATTTCTAGAAAAGCTGTTGCAGAAAAGTGTTTGGGGTTTGGTTTTGGTTTTTTTTTTTTTGTGCCTCCTCTCAAGCCATGCTCATTTGCTGCTGTAGTAGGTTGTTGGATATGCTGCAGGATCTGTGGGATGCTCTTATGACCAGACTGCCTCAAGTACCAAGCCTCAGCAGCTAAACTCAAATGCCCTTTCTGGGCCTGGTATGCTGTTAGCAGCTGCAAGGTGTGGGTGACCTGCTGGAGGGAGATGGAAATGAGCTCAAGCAGGGCTGGACTTTAGCCCTGTAAATGAGGAAAGTCTCTGGAGAAATGGATTTATTTGTTTGCTGCCGAGAGCAGCCGCCACCATTGGGAGTGGTAAGAACAGTGAGGATGCTGACAAGTGACGAGTTTTTCTGATTTCTCATGACCCACATGAAAGGGAAGGAGCACAAAAATCTGGAAGAGGACAGAAGTGTTACCAGGGAGCACAGATTGCTGTGGACAGGACTAAGGGTTGCACCAAGTTTTGCAGGTTTGGTTGCAAAATTCTGTGACTGTACTTAAGTATTTATTGCTTCCTGAAGGGATCATTTTACTCTTCCATTATGAGTATAATTTCATGCATTAAATAGGGATCTGACCTGAATGCATTATGTGGTTAAATTTGTGGTGCTTTTTGGTGACATATATATACACACTGGTTTGTTAAGAGTTGAACTGAGGCCAGGATAAAACCTCTCCATGCAGACTGAGGATGGTAAATTATAATTTGTGCTGATCTGGAAAAGATTAAGATTGGCAGCTGAAAGTGCATGTTTTATCCATTAGATTTGCCTTCCTGTGTAAAATTTAAAAACATGATAAATATGACAGATTGAACAGGGTGAAGGTAAACATGTTTTCTTTTTCAAATGTTAGATGTTATTAGAGAAGATAAATTATTTTTTAAAATAGAAATAAAAGCCTTTGATTTTCATCAGCTGAAAGAGAATTGGGAGGAAGGTTCTAATTCCAGCTAGTTTGTTTTTGCTAATTTTGTTAGTTTGTCTCTTCTTCATCCTGTGTGAGGGCAGGAAAAGAGCTTGTTGCCTTGGTGCCAGCTGCAAACTGTCCTTGCTGTCAGGCAGCACAGGGCTGCTTCTTGCCTGTTTGAAGGACAAGCAGAATGTGGACAGGAGGATTATTGCTGCATGCTGCCTGAATGTGTTGGATGCCCCAGATTCAGACTGTATCCTCACTGCTGAAGCAGATCAGTCCCCTTCTGTTCACTCCTTCTGGGCTCTGCCCATACATTGGATTTACTGACATTTTATGCCACTTCTCATGCTTTGACAAATGCATCTTTTCTGTTTGAAGTATGACTAAGTGCTGTCAACTTCATTTTGGGTTGTTAAAGCAGGAAACAGCTTTTTGATTATGTCTTCCTTTTATTTCTCAAGGCTTCTGAGTATTGCAAAATAATTTTAAATTGTGGTAGTGTGCTTGTTTCATGTAGTGGTACCAGTTTAGTCTTTACTGTCAGAAGTGCAGCAGAGGAAACTGAGACTGTGTTTTTAATTGTGTTAATTTGCTGTACAGTGTGGGTGAGCTAAGCACGATGTGACTTTGAAACACTGCTATGGAGAAGGGAATTTATGGAAGCTTCCTGTGGATACTGAAGTAATGCTGATGCTTGGTACCTTTTAACATCATCTGGTAACTTTTTGGTTGGGTTTTATTGGTTTCTACCCAAGCCTTTTGCATATTGATGGGGAGATCCTGGAGAATGATCAGAACTTGATGATGCTTGGTTCCTGGTGCCAGATGGGACCAGGGTGTTTTCTGTGAGCCCATCACTTGGTGGGATAATGAGCAGTCTGAGGTGTTCTGTCCCAAAAGGTGCTGTTCTTGGTGCTGACTTCCACTTGCACTGTTTTGCTTTAAAAGAAAGAGAACAGGTAGAGTCACATAAGGGGAACCCCATCAAGCCTCTGAAACCTCCTCATGTACTACTGTGCAGTGTCACTGTGTGGGATGGGGAGTAGGAGGTGTTGTAAAGGTTGGGTGGGATGTCCAGAGTGGTCCTAAAACCAGAAGATGGTGGCAAATGTACAGTTGAATACAAATAAGTAAAAAAAAAAAGGTGCAAGCAATTACACTGCCTACTTGTGAAGCTCATTTCCTTGAATTCACTTTTCAGTGCTCTGGCTTCTTAAAGATGTTCTGCCTGTATAGCAGAGCCGGATTTTGGAGTGCACACATTTCCAATGTTATTAACAAAACCTGCTGTGAAATTCCTGTTTGAGCTGTGTGCATATCCTCTTTGAGTGGGGTTGAATTAGCATTCTTGTTTCTGACATTGTTATTGCCGTTTTACTGCTTCATCCTGTATGGGCAATTTAAAATAAACAACTTCATAAATTCCTGAAAGGAATTAGCAGTGGAACCTAGCAGACTTTTATTGTTTTCTTTGAGAGCAGCTTTTCCTTTCTAAAATCCATCACAGTGAAAAACGTGCACACATTTGTTTATTTCAAGTGTGATTTAGAGAAGTGCAATAATGCTGTTAGATGGAGTGTGTGACGTTTTTGGGGATGTTAAGGTATGTGGAATGTGGAAGACTTTTTGGTTTTGGGTTGGGTTTTGTTTCTGTTTACTTCTAGGCTTTATATAATATGCAGGAACAGTTCTCTGAAAGTAAAGATTAAGAGTCCAGGCTTCCCCTCCTTCAGGAAATCCCCCAGACTTCCCTCTTTTTCTGGCCCAATGAATCTTACCTCCTTTTTTTGCATTTACTTTGACAAGATGGACTAAGATTAGTTTTTGTTCATTTATTTGTTTTGGGTAGTTCTGTTCTCTCTCCAGGTACCTGTTGTGTTGATAACTGAAAGTGATGATTTGGTGTTCATCCTTCTGCTTATTTTTTTAAGGCTTTTGTCCATACACAGCTGAGAAGTTTTTTTTTTTAATATCTGAAGTTCCTTGTTTTATTTCATTTATTGCTATCTTAGTTTTGTAAATAGCTGTATTGTGAGTAATAGGCTTTACATGGTAGTAAAACCAGTTTGATCATAAGCTCAAGGCAGTAACTCGGATGAGGGAGGAGCAGGGGATAGATTAATCAGTAGCTTTCATCAGTTGAGGCAGAGAAGTTGCCAGCAGGCTCTGGGGACACTGTGGTGAGCGAGCTGGACACTGCTCCGAGCGCGTTTGGGACATGCAGCCCCTCAGGCTCGGGGCTGCTGCAGGAGCAGCTTCCTGCCTGCGCAGGTGGGAGCAGCTGCTGCTGCTCTAGCGCCGAGCCTGGATCCTCTCCAGGTTAACACGTGAACTTTGCTCACTGGGACATTTTTCTTCCTCCCCCTAAATAAAAAAAACCTGCAACACTGGGCGTGTGCGAGCAAATATGTCCTTGGAAGTGGTAAGCTTGTTTTATTTTCCATATGTTCTTAATACAAGTATTGTAAACAGACTTTGTGTTTCGGGGTAGTGAATGGGAACAGCATGAATTTAAAACTTTTGCTGGCAGTATGATTTTGAGACTTTATTTAGTATATGGTGTAAATTCTTGGTCTTAGAATTGTTTATGTGATAAAATTATGTGGGTTTTGTTTAGCTCGTGTCCCCTTCTGTAGTGTAGGGAGACGGTTAGCGATTGCAGACAGCTCCTGTGCTTGCGGAAAGAGTTCCTTTTTAAAAGGATGATTTGTTTTTAGGTAATTCTTTCTGTTCACCTTCCTGGTCTGTGTGTTTGTGGAAACAAAACACAGCTCAAGCCTCTGTCTCCCCTTTTCATCACCTGCAGACAGGCACTTCAGAGCTCAACTGACCTGTCTTCTTAACCCTGTCTTTGCTGCCTTTGTCCTGTGTTCTCACTGCAGGATGCTGTTAAATAAAAGTGTGCTGTGAGCCAGTGAGGGAAGTTTGGTCTGAAAGCTCCTTCAAGCGTAGCATCTTCCTTAATTCCCTTTCAAAAATAGGAAATTGACCTCACCCAGAACTTTAAACAGGAATCATGGAGTTGGGAGGGATCACAGACAAAACAGACTCTTCTCAGTTAATTCTAACCTGGGCATGATTAAAAAGTGTAGTAACATTAGTTAAAAAAGCAGATTAATAAATAAACTTTTAAGCAATGTGTATGGGTTAAACAATATGCATTTAGTTTAAAGTAAGTAGGATGTATTTAAGAAATCAAATAAAATGTTTATTTCCAAAATGTTGGCGTCTGCTCCTTAAAGTATTCTGTCCAAAATTTTTGCATCCAGGTAAGGCTTGGAGGAAACAAGATTTACAGCAATTTATCAGTCATTTGACCAATTTGTTGGTCAAATTACATTTCAGTTTATACAGCTTCTTTCTTTGCTTCATTATTGTTTTGAAGAAAGTGTCACCACTAGCAGAGGGTTGTGCAGGGAGGTGACACTGAGTGCTTGAAGCAGCACTGCTTCCCAGGCAGAGTAGGCAGCCCTGCTGGTAAGAAGGTGATGTTTGCTTGGAAGCTGGCAGTTCTTGTTTCTCAGAAACAAAGATTACATGCAAGATTGAAAGCCATATTAAGTAATTTCAGTTTCAGTGCTGAGAGCAGTGTTGGGCTCTGTCTCCAGACAAGGAGTGAAGCTGAGCTTTCAGGCTGGTACTTTAAGACCTATTGCCAATACTATGGTGCCACCCATTGCTCCTGCTGATTTTTCATCAGGCTTTTGGGGGAAATAGGGCCACTGCAGGAGAGTGTCATTTCAGGGGGTACCTTGTGGGTTTGCCTGAGCTGCACCTGCTAATCCCATCCATTGGCATGTGTCTGGGATTTGTGAGAATGGTGATAATGATTCCTGTGCTTGTGGGATGAGAGACAAGTCTGCTATCCAACTGTTTTGGCCTGAATAAACAAGGAAACAGTTTTTTTTCCAACTGAAATATCAAGGTAAATGGCTTGGATGAGCCTTGCTTATGATGGGGAAACTACTTTTTCTAAAAACAAGAGTAAAGAAAAATGAATCAATTGAAAACACTGACAAATAATTGCACTGAAAGACAGCATTTTTGCTGTCTTTCAGAACTCACCATGATTTATTGTTATTCCTGTGACTTTTCCAGTTGAGTCACTGGATTGCCTGCTTGGGTTCAGACCAGTTGGGCCCCGACCCTGTGAGGTCTCTCTGTGGTGTGACTCTGTCTGGCATGGAGAGGGGAAGTCTGGAGGTGTATTTGATTTAGCACTGTAGAGCTGCTGTTGCTGACCCAGCTGTGCCCATACAGCCATTTGTGGGCACCTGTGTTTTAGATTGTTTTTTCAGTAGTCACCATGTCCATGAGGAATTTTGTTGACTTGGTGTTGGTTGGGGATGTGTGAATTATTTTATATTCTGAGGCAGTATAGGTATCTTGTTTAGAAAGGAAGAAAGAACATGAAAGTGAGTTCACTATTTGAAATATTTATCTTGATGGACTGTTAGATCTGAAATGTCACAGATGCTTTCCTCAAAAGTGAATTATTTAACTGCAGGAAATTTGTTGAAATGACATGGCCCTTTTTCTGTTCAAGACGAGCACCTGTGCTTTCAGATGTTGAAGAAAAATTCACCTATGAAGATTTCACTTTGCATTTGCAAACTATTGTTTCACTGTAAGCGTAAAAATCTGTGGCATTCTGAAATCTTCAGTGGCTGAATGTGAACACAAAATGGGGAAAACACTGGTGGTTCTTGTAATATTTAGTATATTTTCAAATATGGAATACATACATGTTAATACTATATTGTCAAGAGCATGAGAGAAATGGGAAGAACTTCTGACTCAGTGGCAGCACTGGTATGGAACTTGAGGGAACTCAAGGTGCTGTTCTGAAGGACAGCAGGATCCAGTGTGATTAATGACAGTGTGAATACTTATTAATATGCTAATTATTCCCTCTGATTTGAGTTATCCAGGTTTGTTGGTCGTACCTGTGCCTCTTGCTTTTCTAAGTGCCTATCAGCTTGTGATGTTCTCTGTGGTAACTGCACACTCCTGGATACTCCCAGAGCTGCTCTGATTGAGTGTAATGGTTTGTGTGGTAGAGGCAGCAGGTTTATACATGTCCTTATTCATGTAATCACATGAAGCAGTCTGCTCCTTTATCCATCCTTATTTAGTTGTTACACTTGATTTGTGTGTAGTTCTATGGCTTCCTCTCCAAGCACAGGAGCAAAGCAACCATTCCCTGCCTGCAGGCTTCAAACAGGGTGTGCTCCCTCAGAAGGTGTTTGCAACCATCCCTGAGTGAACTGCACAAAACATTCCTGGTGTCTCAGGCAGCAGGGGCTGAGCAGGCTTGACTTTTGAGTTTAGGCCTTCTCTGTGTACAGAAATCTAAAATACTGCTATAAATATGCACTCTGTAATTAGCATTTGTAATAAGACCAAAGAGGTCAGTTATCCAGGTGCTGTTTGCTGTAATGTTTGTTACATCCCAGGAGGCTCTGGCTGTGCATTCCAGCCCTGTAATTTTAGTCCTTTGCCATATGTCTCATAAATCAACATGTGTGTACACACAACACAGTTAATATTAAATCTGTTCTCTTGCTTTTTTATGAGGTGGAATGAAGTAACCTAAATGTGAACTTGAAGCTTATGCATGAGGTCTCTGTCTTGTCATCTCTTAACATTTGCACCACTTGTGAATTTTTTTTTGAGTGACTAATCATTTTGAGGTTAGCTCTTCTCTACTGTAGTGCTTTCACTGTTTAGTTTCAAATGTGTGTGTCCCTTGAACACACTGGCTTTATCCAGTATTATGAGCTGATCTGAAAGTTTATTGTGATACATATTTTGTAGGTTTAACAAGCTTTTTGGATACACTTCACTTCCTAAAAATATATTTTGTTGTATGTGTGTGAATTCATTAGCTTTGGACTTGGACTAATAATTAAGCTTTTGAATTCTTAGAAGTTGATGGTGATGAGCCTGTTACATAGCTGCTTTCTAAACAGGAGCGGAGAGTAAGATGCATTTTCATTAAAAAATGTCGGTTCGTGTATGAATCTTTGGTAACACTTAATCTTTAAACATTTTCTCCCCATTTATATTTTTAGCCCTTATTTGACATTGTTTTAAGCATTTAATTTGGAGTTCTAGGCAAGGCTTGTGAAGGGATATGGATGTGTCAGTGTTTTAACTAGTGACCATGAGATAAGTGCTGGAGGTTTTACAGGGAATGGAAAGAGATGGGTGCCTTGGATAAAGGATGCAGGGAAGAAGAAAGCTGAGTGTGACAAAGTGGATGAAGGAAGACAAGATGATGGTGAGAAGGGAGAAGGGATGTTCTGAGTTAAACATCAGTGTGAATCCCACATTTCTGTGGACCAGCAGTAGAGATACTTAAGTGGGAGAAGGGAAAGAAATGTCTTCCTGTTTTCCCATGTGGGGGAAACTGATAAAACACATGTGCTGCAGAGCTGGAGCTCGGTCTTGCCCTCTGCCAGGTGTGATTCCTGCTTTCATTAATCTGAAGCATTGTTTTGTGGCTGGTGGTTGACAGGACATTAACTGTTATTCTATAAAACAATTACAAGAAATATAATTAAATTTTCATATATATGTATTAACAAATATAATAGACAAGAAATGCAATTGGCATTTTCAAATGGTTTCATCTGGCTGCAAACATAGCAACCCCATAAAATATTCTTAAGGTGTTATTTTCAGAAGTATTTTAAAATGAACCTTTTTCTTAATTAAATGATTGGGAAACATTGATGTAAAGATCTGTGCTTCCTCTAGTTACACCTGTTAATTTAGGATTCCTTGCTCTGCTGTTGGTACACCTGGTGAGCCACCGCTGAGCTTTCCTGCATCTGGGCTTTCATGTTTTGTTTAAGGTCTCTTGTATTTTGCCAGTATTAACAAGACTTCATGTCAGAATCTGTTTTGACACTTGTTTGGAACAATGTTTATACATATCCAATTCTCCATGACAAAACTGAATTATTTGTTTATATAAAAACTATATGCATGTAAAATAGTATTTGTGTAATCTGTATCAAAATCTGAAACTTCAGGACTGCTTCTACATTACCTCTACAGTATTCCTTATGTAGGAAAGTTCAGCTCTTTGTTCTTGACCTTCAAGTATTGCAATTATTCAGTGGTTCAGATTTTAGTCTGTAAATCTGCAGCAATTCAGTAAATTTTTTATGCTTTCTGGACATCCCACTTACTCCACATGTTGCATATTGTGAGAAAGAGGTGGTACCTTCCCTGATTGATGATTGTTTTCCTCCCACACAGGAGACAGTGTGATGAAAAGATCTATATTTAGCAGAGATTATAACACATGTAAAATTGTTGGTAACTTGTTAAACTGTGTTATGTGATGTGGGTGGGGTTTAATAGAAGGCAGCAAGTCAGACTATGAAGAGGCAAAGGCTGGGAGTGATGCAGCCTCACTGTTGATTCAGCCTGATTGTGTGTCAGCACTTAAACCCAGTGATTCACTGTTAAACATTCCCTACTTCAACCATAAATTAAGCCCCCCAAAATCAACCCAATGCACATGTTAAACTCTCCAGGAGGTAAGTTGTCTTGCAAAACAAAGGTTATTAAGCTTGTCTATTCTTCAGATGGTAACTGCTTTCATCTTTAAGGTGATTTGTTTCTCTTTGTGAGAGTAATGTTTAATCCTCTGGAGAGTCAGGGGCAGCCTCTGACCTCTCCCAGCTGAACTCCTCTGTTGGGAGTGGAACCTGCTCTGATCTGCTGAATGCTCCAGGGAAGGAGTTCAGCAGCTTCTCAGCTATTTTAGTTCATAGATTTTCTTGATGTTTCCCTTTAGTTCATGTAAAGTAATGAGACAGATAGGAATAGCTGCACATTACTCATCTTTCTTTCGTTGCCTTTATTAAATATTTTGCCTCTGGGCATCTGCATTGAGGATGAGAAATCATGCTTTCTAGTCAAGGAAGAGACACTGGCAGAATGAAAGGCTGAGGGATATGTAAGCTTTAAGTGACTGGAGCTGTTAAGGCTGCCCTGTGCCTTCCTGTCTGTTGCTGTAACTAAAACTGGAAATGCGGTGCCTAAATAATTAGTTTTGTGCTCCGGGAACTGAGGTTTCATAACTGAGGTTATGGATGACAGCTGTACAATTTTTATGTGTTTTTATATACAGTCACATTTGTGTAGTTTTTTTCAGGAATGGGATTTTGCAGGCTGTGAACTTGTGTAAACAAAACTATTGCCTGGAGATTGATCATAAGCTTCCAATACTTCCCTCTACCCTAAAATGACAGGTTCAAATCTGAGTTACTTATTTTCTACTCAGTAAAATACGAATCATGGACTTCTTTTGCCGGTCCATGGGTTCTTTATTCTTTATCCCCATGGGTTTTGATGGGGAAGAAAAGAGATAAGATAATTGTATGTGTAGGCTCAGACATTCATCTTCGTGTATTCTTTATCTCAGCCTCTTTAGAGATTGAGACCGTTATCTGCTGCTTGAGATGTTGCATTAAAATGTACCTAGCCACTAAGAGTAATGCACATTGTTTCTGCACAAACTGATGTTACAGTGGAATTTCTGTTAGAAGTCTAAAGATAATTGTTCTTTGTATAATGGCATATATAGCAGGAGATGGCAGCTGAAGCTTTAATATTTATGCCTGACGAATCTAGCTAAGGATTTAGATTTGCTGGATAATGAACTTCTCTGTGCCCTATAATTCAGGAATAGATTTCGTATTTTTAACTCCTGGCCTTTCAGACATTCTGACCTGCTTTCTGCATCTCCACTGCCTGCCTGATCTGAGTGCTACTGGCTTCTGGCAAGGGAAGTGGGGAGGATGCAGCTGTCCCTGCTGGAGCCAGGGGTGGGCAGGCGGCTGTTGGAGGGGAGGCTGCTCCTGCTCGCCTCAGAAGTAGGTCAGGACTGCCTGATTATTTTACTGGCATCAGGAGGCTGTGCATGCATTTACATGTGTAGCATTTTTGTCTGCATATAAAGAGTAGTTCTTGCATCACACCCAGACCATTTTGAGGTTTTTGTTTATAAACATACACATTTCCCTGAGGGATGTTTAAAACTATGACAGGTGCAATTAATGCAAAAGTCCCCTTTTTTTTTGGCTAATTAAATTTTTATACTTGTTTTTTGCTTGTCAGGCTGCAGTAACTTTGTAAGTATTGCAAAACAATATTTAGTGGAGATTATGAAAACTTCAGACCTTTATGACTACTGCTGTAGTTCTCAACAGAACAAGTGGGTGGTTGCTTCCCAGTGGAGTGTTTTATGCCAAGAGACAGTCTGTATTGACCTTGTACTGCCAAGTCATAAATGCATAAAATCTGTGCTGCTCATGGAAACACTGACAAGCCTTGAACTGCAGTGGACCAGCAGAATAAAAATATTAAAATTTCCAGCTGCAGCTAATGTCAGATTTTGGTTTTGCTGTCTGGCAACTGGCAGTGGCTTCATGTCAGAGCAAGATGAAGTGTCCAGGAACTGTTTGTTGGTATTGTCACAAGGCAGATTCTCTCTGTTAATTTGGATATACGAGGCTGACTTAAAACCCACCAAAAACAAAGAAAGAAAATTGCCTTATAAAACCCATGGACAGGAGTCTTGGGCATGTTCAGGTCGGGTATAATGGCACCTCAGAGGTGAGACCGGTGGACAGTGTCCTTTTCCAACCACTGAAGTGCAAGCAAGCTGTTTGGAAGAGATGTAAGAATTTTAAATTCTTATTAATGTTATTAATGCGACATGAATTAATGTTTGCATCAGTAAGTGTCAGATTTGCAATATCCAAACTGTCTTTGTTTGGAAATTGCTTCCTTTGTGAAAGGAGTCATAATGATGATGCCCAGGACGAAAGTGCTGGCAGGGGGTGATGAGTGTGTGTGTCAGAGGATCCTGATGTGTGCTTTTGAAAATGAATCTTGGAGCACTTCCCTGCTGTTAGAAGACTGATGTGAATTGCAGTTGCTCTTCAACAAGGAGAACAAAATATGTTTGCTTTGCAAGAATGTTACAAAGGGTAGAGAGTTAAATATGGAAAAAGCAGTTGCTGGCCCATGCAGGCATTGCTTGCTGACCCCTTCTGTGTTCTTTGTCAAAACCAGATTTATGCCGGCTGCTGTGGCAGAGCTCTCTTGTGTGGTTGTTTTTTCACTCCATGTGATGCTCCAGTGCTGCTTTTTGACACACAAAGTAAAACATCACTGTCGACTCTGATTCAAACCTGCCTGGTACCAGTCCCATCCCCACGTCTGCTCATTGTAAATCTGACAGATTTGCTGTCTCTCTGCTCCTGTTTTCATCACAGTCATCTTGAACTTCTCCTTGCATCCTCTTTCCTTTTGTGTGCCTTGGATTAGGATGGTTTCTCTTAACTGTGTATTGAGGTGTTCACAGGTTTCCTATCCTGGCTGTGGTAGGAAGGTACAGTGAGAACCTTCCTGGTGCTACCAGACTCTCTGACTGTCTGATTGGTCTTTCTGGTGTCTGCTGATGAAATTCTTCAACAGTAAATCTTCAGCCTTGAATCTGGCAGCAAGATTTTCTGCATGTAATGACTATACACAGAATTATTTTAGGTCTTACTTTTTTAATGTAATTCCACTGTATGTCGTGCTAAAATTTGCCATTGTCTTGTGTTAGACCCCTCAGTATTTTCTACCTGTCGCCACTTCAGGTGGAGATTCAAGCCTGGCAAGAAAGTTGCTTGAGCATTCTTCTTTTTGCTTGTTGGGTCTTTGGTCTGTTGTAGTGGGCATTACTTTTGTCTTAAATAATTTACTATTACTTATCGATTATTTTGCTGCCTTTGATGTTGGACTTAAAAGTATATTGTATGTTTAATTCAAATTACTGATTTAGGTGGTGCTTATCTCCCACCATTTTCTAGCATTTGGAAGTGGTGTGTGTGTTGGATTTTGTTCTTTTTTTCTTCTATTAAATAAAAAAAAAAGTTATGTTTTTCACTAAACTGCCTGTGTGAGACTTGCCAATTTTCTTTTTGCATCTCTCTTTTTACAAAGCTATTGAAGCAGCTGCTTCTGAAGTCTTGTGGAAAGTGCAGACCCGGGGAAGGAAAGTGTTACAATTGAGAAACCTGGGAAAGTGCTAGTTCCTGGAGCAGCTTGGAGACTTTAGAGCCTGTATAAATTGCCTAGCAAAAAAATTACAATTTTAAAAATCCATGGGCAGGCAGAAGCCTGTAGAGTACCAGTATGGTTTTAAGATGAGCAGAATGGCTGTGTCAGAAAGACAGCTACAAAGGTGTTTTGGAGGTGACAAACTTTTCAGCTGTAGCCAAATATAATTGCTTATGGTTTTATCAGACTTGTAGCTAGCCAAAAAACAGCTGTAGGCCTGAGAATGACAGAATCTTTGAAATGTGAAATGTCTGCTCAGATGGGAGTTAGACAGGATGCCCTGCTATTCAAGAGGGGCTAGATTTTTGTTTGGGATTTTTTTTTTTAACTTGGAAGATGGAAGGATCTCAGCAGAGCTCACATCTCCAGGGCAGAAGTCACTGCAGAGGAAGAAGAGTAACAGCAGGAACTGCTCGACTGTTTTCTAAAAGGCCTTTTTTATGTAATGTAGATGAGTGGGAGGAAAAATCTGCTGTCTGTAGTCTTGCTCTGTTCTTTTGAGAAACAGGAAGATGCTTTGGTCTGTTTAACTTGAGGTTCATAGTGTATTTGAAAGCATCAGTGGGTATTCAGACCTGCTGAGTTTTCCAGCTGGACAGCTGCAGTAGGAAAGCTGGGCTTTAATGGTCCAAAAAGCACCAGACAGACAGGTCCCGGGGAATATGTTTCTCATATTTTTGGCATTTTATCAATGTATGAGCTTTGTTGTCTTGAAGTTCATATTCAGGAGTTCACATGATGTGACTAAGTGTGCATATATGCCTTGCCAATTCTGTTTTCAGGAATTAAATATTTTATTGCAGCTACAGCTGCAATAACTCATGGAGTTGATAACCAGTGGCTGCTGATGGTGGATGTAGGAATTGTTCTGAAGGGGATCACAAAAAGCTGCAAAGCACTTATAGTGTTCTGCATCCCCAAGGATGCTGTGGAGGCAGATAGACCGTGGGTGCAGAAAGGGGTTAGACAGCTCCAGCTGCAGGCACGGGAGGGAGAGGAGCTGATC
The DNA here is from genome assembly GCA_025920805.1 of Petroica traversi. NCBI lineage: Eukaryota > Metazoa > Chordata > Aves > Passeriformes > Petroicidae > Petroica > Petroica traversi. The sequence continues at coordinate 12,555,254 of JAHLSL010000038.1, read as the reverse complement.
CATCTCCCTGATGGAGCCTTTACAGGGGCTCCGGGAATGTGGGAGCATCTGAGCTGCAGGAGCTCTAAAGAGCATCTGGGATTTCGGCTGCTGGGAGCTGTGTTCTGCACTAGATGGGCCATTGTTCCAACTTAATGGCTTTCTCCTTGTGCAAAGGGGTGATTTCCTTCTTTCAGAATATCTGTTCTCCAGTGGAATCTCATTTAATGAGCTGATGCAGTGCAGTGACTGTTGCTGCTTGGCCTTTTTGTCAAGAATTAGTGCTTTCTTGTTTATAGGCTTCTCAGTCTTGTTTGGAACATTCAATTCCAGAGCTAACATTCTAATTTAGGAAGATAGGAAAGTGGAAGACATTAACCAGAAAAATGATATCTCTGTTATTTTCCTCTTAGATCTTTCCTCTCACTTGCTCTCACTCTGTTTCTTGAGCTCACTTTCTTTTCTACTCACATCTTTCAGCAGTGCAATTGCATCTCTCATCTGTAAACACCTTGGAGCTTTCTGGGGCAGAGATGGTCACCTAATACAGTTTTATAAACTAAAATATTTTAGTACCTTACCCTATGATCTGTCATTGAAGTAAAATTTATATTTTTAAAAATGTTTTCAAATATCAGCTGTTGTGTAAAAGTTGTAATATGAGACTTCTGGTCTCAGAGCTAATTTTCTGCGATTTAAAGTAGATGGCTAAAATGCTGCCCCTTTTTCTGATTTTTCTCAGCACATTACCTGTTTACTTACACATATCTATGGAAAGGTCAAGTTTATTACAGCCTTGGGTATGTTTAGTTACAGGATGAAGGCCATGGTTTTTTGGTATATGTCATTAAACCTAAATGGTAAGTACCTGAAATGTGTTAGTCCACGGAGCACTTTTCTAAAATCTAAAGTCTTCTAAATCTCTTGTTTCAGGAAGTTAAGAAGGATGTAGAGCCCAAGGATGATGCTGTGCCACTCAGGAGGGAGAAATCTGGCAATGTAGCCAGCCTTGTGCAGCGTATGAGCAGCTATGGCCTTCCAGCAGGAGGATTTCAGCCTCATCCCCCATCCAAAGGCTTCAAGAAGAGTATGTGATCTTTCCAATTCCTTCGACTGCGCATGCTGCTGATGCACATTTCTAAATAAACACCAATTATTTAATGCATGACTTAGTTTTAAGGTTATTTGGAAAACTAGAGACACAGGCGGAAAAACTGATTCAATAACAAATTTTGCTCCTGTAGGTTTGTGGGCAGAAAGCTTGTATGTAGCTTTTAACACCAGTAATATGGATGAATTTTCCTGTGAACAGGATTTAGACTCCCTCCAGATATCAGAGAGTTCTGTAACTTCACGTGAGCTCTCTCTTATCAGGTACCTGAATGAGAGCTGCAGGCCTGTTCATGACAATCAAATGTTTTCCTGTGGTCATTTTTAAAGAAATGTTGGAAACATGAAAACATCACGTTTTGCTACAAATTCAAGGCTTTGAAAAGGAAACACTGTGTAGTTCAGATAGGCTTGCTTGTTAAGAAAAAGTAGTAGTTTTTGTAGTAACAGCTACGCTCAGGATGTCAGGAGTGTAGCCTTGGGACATCTGTATCTGTGATTTCTGTATTACAATGCCAGTTTTTATATCAAGGGGACTAAAACCTAGAGCAAAAACTTATCATTACCTCCATCCAGCAAATGGATTTGTGATTTGTGTTTGGACGTACCAATCACTTGTAAGATACTGCTTTAAATTACTGTGGCTACCTCTGTCTTATCAGTCTTTGAAGGCATTTATGATTTAAGCTTGTTTTTTAAAAAAAGAGCTCAGAACTTACTGGGTTTTGCATGTTTATGCTTTGAGGTTTTGCCTAAAAAAAATTGCTACTAGTTGTCTTTTGAAATCCTGAAATGGGGTCACCACCTTTACAAATTTGTTGAGACTTTGTTCCAGGAACCTGAGGATTCAAAATCACTTTTCAGTGACTCTGATCTGTGTGTGCATGCTGGCAACAGCGTGTAGGTGCCTGTTAGATGTTTACACAGCAGGCTTTGGAAAAATCCAACCCGAAAGATTAATGCTGTTCTTTGATAAATACAGCCAGTCTCTGAGAGGGAATCACTGTGATCCTTATGGGTCCTTCCACCTGGAGATACTGTAGGATTCTGTGAACATGATCTGATACCAGTTCAGCTGTCAGCTATTTGTTCTGGTCACCCTAACCCTGGAATGTTCCCATATTTTCCATGTCACATCGTGCTGGTGGCTGTGGCCAGGATAGAAGGTACAACTTGGGCTCAAACTCTTCAGGGCTCTGGCTGCTCTCATCCTCCTAGAGAAAATAGTGTTCAGGCACTTCACTTTAGGCACACAGCTGTTTACCTGGTGCAGTGACAGTCTCTGCATTTCCATTTTACCTGCTGTTCCCTTTTTCCTGGAAGACTGTTTAAACAGCTCCTGCAGATCCTATTTGCTGTGTGCCTGGGCAAACACTTTCTTTCCAGAGCTTAGTTGTCTTTGTTTTCTGGTTTTTCACTTGCTAAAATGAGGTTTACAAAGTTAGAAATAGAGTTAAGTTTCTTTAACAGCAAGTTTCCGCGTGCGGTGGGGCAGGTTGTCTGTGCCTGCTCAGTCCCTTGTGTTGTTCCCACATGCAGCTCTCCCTGAATTCAGGTATTTTTGTGTCAGGTGGGTGATGAGCTGCAGGCAGATTTCATATCAGTTAGATGTCTGCCTTTGTTCAGCAGAAGGAAAATACAGAAGGTGTGCTAAGTGACAGCAACAAAGAGCTAAATTTGGTTTACCCTATACAAAACAAACAAAACCTGAAGCCAGACAAGTTGTTTTGGAAAGGGACAGAATTGCCTGCAGGCTGCTAGCCCAGCAGTCCTGCAGCAGCACATGAAGCTGTAGTGCTGTTCTCTGAGAGGATCAGTTCCCTTCTAGATTATTATAGAGATTTTCAAAAGTAGGAGGCAGTGCTTCCCAAACTCTGTGTCACTGGAAACAGACCTCCGAAGAGAGAGAGGGTTCTGGATATGAAATGCATCCCTGAGTTTCCCCCCCGCCCTTCCCATTTAGATATAATTACACCATGAAAAGGAACACTGAGATCAGATTTATACCAAATGGCAGTGACTTTTTAATTTGCCTTTTTTTGGTATCAGTTAATCTCCTACAAAGCAGAAGCCTTGAAAGCACTGCAGTAGGCAATAAAGGCCATTGAACCATTTATTGCAATTACTCTTAACTGAACAATCCCTCTGGGCTCATGCATGAGTTCCAGTGGAGGTAAAAGCATGATGCATTATGTGAGCAATTACGTGTTATTAGAAATAATCCATAAAGCTTCACTTTCTGGTTTGTTTGTTTCTTGCAAAGATTATATATCAGCATGTAGAATATTCTTGATTTGGTAAGCCTTCTCTCAGAAATTTTAGACGTTGAGTATTACTCCAATGCCTCGCCTGTTTTGTACTGAGGATGCTGGGTGTGGTTTTCTAAATGCCTGGCTTTGGACTTTGAACAGTGCTATAAAAAGACAAAGATCAGTTTTGGAGGCAGTATCTGTGTTTTGAAATGTTTTTACACAGCTAATCTTAATTGCTGAAGCTTGAGTGTGGAAGGAGTGCAAATAATAAGAGAGCCTGGAAATTACACAGCTCCTGTAAGCTTAGGCTTTACCACTTCACGCTTTTGATTTATATTTTCATTTAAACTGTGACAGATTGCTTTTGAGGAGGATAAGGGAGAATACGGGGTCCTAGCTCAAGATGATAATTGTCTTCAAAAGCCTGCTGGCTGCTCTGTTGTGGGAAAGGTCTGAAGGCATGGCCTCTTGTTTGAAGGAGAGGTGGATAAACTGTCTGAGTTAAGGAGCAACAGCACTCCAGGATATGTGCGGAGTAATTAGGCAGTGTGGATTTCACACCACTGTGGCTGCAGGGCTTGGTTGTCAGAAGCCACTTCAGTGCTCTCTCAGGATGTCATTTTGCCTTTTAAATGCCTGCAGAGCTTTAATGATGTGGGGCAAACAGCTAAAGACTGCACTTGATTTTAATCTTGCCTTTGTTGAAGATTACTAATTGACTGTTTAAATTACGAGATGCCATACTGACACTGAGAAAAGGGAGGAATTTTTTAAAATTTGCAGATAAAAATGAGTTTTGAAATATGAGCCCAGCAAGTGTTGGCATTACCTCAGAGCTGTGGTTAGCAAGGTCTTTGTTAGAGGCCAGAGGGTCTGTAAGCTCTCCAGTGTTGTGCACAACAAAAGGTGTTCCTGCTTTCAGGATTGCTTAAAGACTGGAGGCTGAAACTTGCTCATTTTCTTCCAAGCAGGTGCTAACTGGCAACGAAATTCATTCCTGCAGATTTTGGTCAGGAAATAGCTTGAGAAATCACTGTAGTGGGGATTTACCTGACTTGCTTGTGTCAACATGCTTTTTATAGCAGGTTGTACTTGGTATGGTGTTCATTTGTCAAAGCTATGGCTCCCTTGCCTAAGGTGACCCAAGCAAACTGGAAAACCAGGATCTAAAGCTACATAGCTTTTTGGGATGGTTCCTGGGTCTTCAGGAGCAGAGTGTAGGAAAGACAAGTTCTCCTTTTTGAGTGTTCTTACTTTTGGTGTTTCCCTTGGGTCAGGGTCCAAGAAGCGGCAGTGCAAAGTGCTCTTCGATTACGTCCCGCAGAACGAGGATGAGCTGGAGCTCAAACTGGGGGATGTGATTGACATCATTGATGAGGTAAGCTGTTCTACAGAGCCATCCATGTGCTGAGAGTCAAACCTGGCTGATCTTTTGGCTGATTACTTCTATTACAAGCATGCTGGGAATATAGCATGGGAAGTAGTGTTCTTGCAGCTGAAGTTAATAATTTAGGAGTTCTTTCTCTCAACATCTAATACTAATCAGTGAATGCAAGATGTTTAGAAGAAGTATTTTATCACCACAACAATAAATTGTGGTCTTAAAACAATCTGTGTGTTACACAGATTGAGGTGTTTTTTTTTCTTTTTCTTGGCCCTGTCTGTCTGATCCTTGGCTTTAGGATGCTTGTGCTAAAACTGTTGGACCACTTTCTTTAGGCTGATATACTCCAGATTGGTATAGATCAACAATGCTATTTTACTTGATTTGCCAGTTTCATGCTGTCTTGTAAAATAATTGACTTGGAGTGGTGGTTTCTTATCTTCTCTTAACCCTGTGCTTCCCTGATATCTGTTCCATTCAATAGCAGTGCTGGGAGGCTTGTATGTGTGGGAAACTCTTCCCACAGTCCCTTCCACATAGTCTGAAGTCTGTCAGGGAAGCTGTGGAAAATATCAGTGATTATGGAAGGAACCTTTTCAGAGCTGGGTGGAAAACTGCACATCAGACTCTGACATTCACTGATGCCATCTCTTCCTTCGATATCTCTGAGCCTCTGAGAGAGGAGAGTGAAACTTTCTTTCTAGCCATTGGTGGTGCTTTTTAAGTAGATTTATGAGACTGTTTTTCATGTCCATGACCCCTCTTTGGAAGAGAATGCTAACCTGACAGTTGGCAGGAAGGACTGTTCCATTCTCCTAGCAAGGAAAAAACTATGCCTTTAGATGCATTTGCACTAATACTTTCAGAATTTAATATCCGTGAGTAAACAGTGAGTGACTTGCGAAACCTGCTCACTAAACTCAGTGTTTCATAAATACCTGTGTGGGTGGGTATTTTTAGAGGAGTGTTCCTAGGTAACCTCAGCAGTTTAATTTGTGAATGGTGCCTGCAGTGGCACTGGTGGCTGGATGGTCCAGTGTAAGCATTCATGAGAGAACATGTGCAGTGAGCTGTTGTGGAAGCTCCTGTTTTGGCTGCACGTGTCAGCATCTGGAATTATTTCAGTGTCAATGTACCAGATATGACCAAGTAGCCAAACAGGATAAAAAGATCAGGTCACTTCCTCATCTGATTCCTTAAGGAAGTGTGGATTATACTTAAATATTCAGATTTTTTTTTTTTTGTTAGTCCTTATGCTTACTCCTTTCTTAACAATTTGAAAGCATGTTTTTGTAGTACCCAGTCTTTGCTGCTGCTTTGAAAATCTGTTAACAAATTTTTAGGGGAATGCTACCTGGTAGAAAAAGATTGCAGCTTGCTATGGTCACAGAGCTGTTTGCCCACTGTTTTCATGGTGATGTGGAATAGACCTGACAGGTGTAGGCTCTGTCTGTCTGCTTCATGAAACCGTAGTGATGGGACCAGAAATGTAAAGAATGTTAGAAAATACTGTCCAATGGTTGTGCAGTATGCTGGGATAACTTGCCTTAGGTAACTTGTCCTCACTACTATGAGATGGTTTGCATCTGGTTATGTATAAAAGATGCTTTTCCTGTACATGCAGATGACTCGTAGCTGTTACTTCAAGGAAAGATCATTTGGTCCCCTCTTTCTCTGAGGAAAATAAGGTAAAATCAGCTCTGTGAGGGCATCAGCTCTATCAAGTACTTCAGAATAATTCAATATTTAGCCCTTGAGTGGTTTTTGTAAATTGAATAGATATAAATGACACCACTGATCATGAAATCAGAGGTGGAAGCAGATGGGTTCAGAAATTAAATGGTTGATACTGAAGAGAGCAGAAGTTACTTTTCAGGAAGAAAATTGTGCTATGTGCTGGCATAATCCACAGGGCTTTTTGTTTATAGAACATCACGTGGGTTTTACACATGAAGAACATGCACAGAGTTCACGTGATGACCACGTCATTGCTCTGAAACCTTTGTTTCTCCTTTATGTATTCTCCCACTCCTGTAAGAAGAAGCTCAAACAAGCAGATTTATTTTTGTAGTATTATATTTTTAGTATTTACATACCATTTTTTCAAGCAAAATAAAATTTCATACAACATCATTAAGGAAGTTTGTAGTTAAAAAAACCCAACCAAACAAACCAGATTGGCAAAGCCTTCTTCCCCATTTTTTTGTTTAGAAGTTTGAGTTTTTCAAAGAAATAAATCAATGGGATTCACACTGAAAAAAAAGTTCTGGTGTGTGTACCAGAGCTGTACCTCCCTCTTGTGGGAATTGGACCATATGATAATATTTTGGAATGGAAGAGAAGGATTGTGAAATTGTCATCTGTGTTGCTGCTGCTAACAGATATGCAGTTGTTCTCCACCGAAGCATGGAGAACTTCTTTAGCCTTTGTCTAATGATTAAAGAAAGCTTTTCTGGCAATACAGTTTGTGTATAGTCAGGGGTTTTATAAAAGCAGTATGGTGAGGAAGCTGAAGTGAGTGTGCCCAAGAAATTTTGGGTTTGTTCCCAAGTGCCTCTGAGTGGCATCACTTTGCTTTGCTGTAAAGTGCTTTGCTGACCACATTTCTTGGCAGAAGAATAAATGGCTGCTTAAGTCATTTTCTGTATCGTGAGCATTAAAAGTCCCTTTCTCCTGGCTCCTGGGTGAGTGGTGTGGGTGAGTCAAGGCATTTGTATTTTAGTTTTCTCTCATGTGCTCTGTAAAGCCTGAGGTGCCAGAGCATGAGCAGCACTTGCCAGTAATCTGTGCTTAAAATTTGTGACAGAGGACCAGCCTCTGACTTTGAACCAGCCACAACAAAGATGTACCAGGATGTCTTTAAAAAACAACAGTGCTCTTTTCATTGCCTGTGTCTGTAGCTGCCAGGTTCTGCTTGGGCTCTGCTTGCCTGGAAGTGGGCTGGCATTTCAAAACTGTGCCTGTGTGTCAGGCATAGTGACTTACAAAGCCAGGCTGAAAAAAGATAATGCAAACAGCTGCTGCTTGGATTGCTTTTTTCTTTACCTCTTGCTTTCCTTTATTAAAAACAGCTTTCCAGCCAAAACAGGACAACCTAAATAAAAGATTCTGAAAATTTGTCTTAATTATAGTTTTTAAATAGTGTCCATTAGGTAAATAGACTGGATTTATTTAAGACATTTTGAAAGCTGTTCATAAATTTGGAGAGCACAGTTCTCTGTTGGTGTTGTTTTACCCCATCACTTCTTCCTGCCCAGCTTTTGCTGGTTCTGATTTAGACCACGTGGGATATTCATGATAAACTTTCCATTAAACTTTGAAGTATTTAAATGTAAATGGCACAACAATAATTCAAACGCATTACTGAGCATTAGAGTAATTATGTTCCCAAATTCCTGAGGAGGTTTATTTGTGAATAGCAAAGCCAAGAAGATTTGACATCCAGCATATTTCTAGCCTTAGGACTGCTGTGTGCCACCACCAAATCCTCGTGGACTCAGCAATGTTGGTCAGCTCTGATGGGCAGGTCCCTGCCCCTGTGGCACATGGAGGGCCAGGCTGTGCTGCTCAGCCTCCTGCCTGAAGGAATGGATAGCTGAGCTTTCCATTACTTTGATGGCCTTAAGGACCTTTCTCTGCTCTACCCAACATTTTCTGTAGAAATTTTATATTTGAAACTTTTAATCAAAATTGGATGAAGCTGCCCCATGGATATGAGGCCAATGGGAACAGGACTGGTGGAAACTGGACAAGACAGAGGAAAAGACAGATGGACAGCAAGAGCACATAAAAATTTCCATGGAGACACAGATTCAAAGTTCCATCTGTATTTCATGAAGTTTAATACTTTCTTGTTGTGTTAGATGTGCAGTGTCTCTTATTCTGTCTTGAGAACGTTGGTGACTATTTTTCTGCTTTTCTGGATTAACTACATGGACCTAATCTCCTGTTCTAGGATCATTGCTGTAGTGATACAAGTAACATTAAATTGTTTTCTTGCTCTACTTTTTGGCTAGTGCTTCTACATCTTTGGTAGATTTCTTTATAAAGAAGTCATAATTTGAGCTTTCCCCAATGTTGTTTGTAGAGTTTGTATGGAACTGATAGGAATTTCCTTTTACTCTATTGGTAATGTGCAAAATATTTCTTTACAGGTAGAAGAAGGATGGTGGAGTGGAATACTGAATGGCAAGGCAGGGATGTTTCCTTCAAACTTTGTGAAAGAATTGGAATCAATTGATGATGGAGAAACACAGGATGCTCTGGATGACACAGGTAGTGTTCTGTTTGTTACAAACTCTTAGCAAAGTAATTCTTGATTTCTGGTAAAATTTGGAGAATTATGGTTAAAGTACAACAAAGATATAAAGAATTCAGCCTTCCTAAGGGTAATGTTTAATTTCTTTCTAGAAATTGTTGATGCTGACTGTGAAGATACCTGTCCTGCTCCCACTTCACTCATAATAAGATTGCAGTCAAGGCCTTAATCTTGCAAATGTGTGTTCTACACTTTATCACTAGAAATTTTTTCGTATTCGAAGTTGATTTTTTTTAGAGTTGGCGATAAAATTATTCCTTTGTTTAGTAGCTTTTTTCAGTCTTATTCTCACAGACATAAGTTTGCTAAAATAGAAAATTTAACTGTTTAAACAGGACATTTGAGAATCAAACAGAGTGGAGAGCCTCAGCTTGAGTCCAGGGAAGGAGACCCTAGTTCTTAGGCCTTAGATTATGTTTTAATCTAATAATAAAATGTTTTTAAGGCAGAATTTACATTTAGCTGTTCTTCTCTGGCTGTGACTGTATAGCTGAGGCAGAAGCAGCTGTGGCTGAACAGTAGCTGAGTGGTTCCAGGCAGGTCTGTGCTTTACAGGCAATTATTCTGTTCCCTCGAAAATGCACTTTAGAAATGTTTCAGTCAATGAAGATCAGTTTGAACAGGACTTGTCATGAGATGGTATTGTTGGAACAGGAGTGTTTGTTGGGAACATAATAACAGGAGTTAATTGATTCTTAAAAGACAGCTGTGTAATGCTCAAGGAAAACATTTTTTTTTTAATCTTATGGAAATGTGCACCCTCATTTACATGATGTCAATACTGATTGCTTCAAACAAGGGCTTGCTCAGGCATAGGGAAGAGCCTGGCTTTGAATTTCTTTTTGTAAACTGAAAATTGCAGTAGCATAAACCACGAGTTATTTGACTTGAGGAGTCCCAAATAGTCCAGTGGCCGTCTCCTTGTAGGTCAAGTTCCCTGAGTTCAGTGGGATCTGTGCAATGAATTTACAAATGGATATGTGTTGCTCTTAATTCCTGAATACTGATATCAGTGAGACTGCACAGCAATTTGAAGTAGTTTTATTTTCTGTCAGTACCTAACAAGTGGGTGTGTTCAGCCCCTCATCCCCCAGGGTTATATTTAATGCTCTGTACTTTCACAGTCAGGGGCTGGAGTATCTTCTGGCTCCCTCTTCACTCCTGGGAAACAGCAACTTCCCCTTTCACTCCGCTGTGGTCTTTCAAACATGAAACCTGGCTTTGTCCCACCAGTGGGATGTTTGCTGTCCTATGAGATATCTGAGGGGGATATAACTAAATAAACAGCATCTGGGTAGAAAAAAGGCAATCAACTGAAGTCAAGAAAAACTTAGCTTCATGCTACTATCAAAATATCTTAAATTTATGGTAGAAGGAAGAGACTTTAATCTTTTGAGTTCACAAGCCTGCATGGGCTGAAAAGAACTTGAGCCAAAGACTAAAAGATGTGGATGCCATTTTGACTTTGGTTTATAAAAGCTGTCTCTTTGCACATGACTATCTCCTGGAATCCTGCATGCAAAAATTGCTTGCCTGTGTGTACTGATTTGTGGGCTTTAATAGATCTAACCCTAATTTAAAAACTAAAAAAAAAAAAGTTGCGAAGTTCTTAACAACAAAAATAACTTATTCTCTGAAATACATTTCTGGGGGGTGGATAAGTGCTGTCCCTTAAAACTGAAAGATTAAAAGAATTGTAAATAGTTGAATTATTCAGCTGTGATTAATTTCCAACAGCTGTATCTGGGTTGAATGCTTGGAGCATTTTGAGCAATAGGGAAATGTCACATTAGTGCCTTGAGAGGCATCACTCTGCCACCAAAACACATTGTCTTTTCCTCTGGCAGTTGAAACATGTTTGGATTCATTATGGACCTTTATTGATTATTGCTTTCTGTGGCTGTAGCTGTTCAAATGAGAAGCTTTTAAACGTTGGACTAAAATGCCATTTTCAGAGAGTACGTAAGCAGCATTTCTTAAAATTAATGGAAAACACTGACATTAACAGGCTGTGGAGCCTGAGTGCTAATTGAAATAGCAAGAGTATCAGTGAGCTGTTGACTTAGTTGCCAGAGTAATGATGGCAAAACTGGTGTGATTTAAGTTGGTCTCTCATTAAATACAAAATGAGAACAAATGTCAGCTGTTCCAGCTACAGTGGTGTTCCTAGAAAAGCTCTTTAATAGGAGCAGTGCACAAAGCTGTGCTGCTTCCACTTTTTTCCCAGAAGAGCAAATAAATAATTTCAGTTTTTAAAATAGTTTTCCCTTTTTATTTTATTTTCAGAGCCTGTTTTCAATAGTCCTACCTCACCTGTGACCTCTCCAGGAAATGGGAGTGAACCTGCATTGGGACCAGCACAGCCAAAGAAAATCCGAGGTGTTGGGTTTGGAGATATCTTTAAGGAAGGCTCAGTTAAACTTAAAACAAGGTTGTCCAGTAATGAATCAGAAGATAAAAAGCAAGATAAGGTTTGTAGTGTACATATTGTTCTTTTGGGGATGCCTGTAAAAATAATTTAGGGCTCTTGCCTATAAAACAAATACCCTAAAATTCATTTCACAGTAAGTTGTATTTAACATTGATTCCAAAAGGTGTATTCAAATGTCTTGGTATTTAAACCATTAGAGACTGAAAACCAAGCTGACATAAATTGTCATTTCAGAGCCATGGTGAAAGACACAATGTCATCTGAAATGCATCTGCAATGTGAAGTCTCTCATAATTCACCTTGTAACAGACTTTATATATAATCTGGGAGAAGACTGTTAAGTCTACCTGTGCAAGTTAAACTTGTCTTTTAAAACAAGGAGTATTTTGGCTTATTTTTGTGTTTTGCCTTATTTGTTTTTTTTCCCCCCCAAGTTTGGTGGATGTTGAGATTGCTGTTCTGGGTGTCAACTGCCATTACCTTCAGTGAACACTGCCAAGCTTCTGGCTTCATAAATTACTGCTTGTGTAAGCCTGAAAAATGCAGTTCTAGGATTTTGCATCCTCATTCTTTTCTTTCCCTAATTTTTTTTGAGTGACTGGGAAAAGGAGCACTTTTATTCTTTGTTTTAATTTAACTTTTATCTGAATTAGAGAGCACTCTTACCCCTTGGAAGCACAGTAATGAAGCTCTGTCCTTTAACTTATTATTTCAAGAGGTTATATATGGATTTTCAGCTTTTGCTAAATTAAAGGGAGCTGGGATAGTCCAGTGTTGCAGTTTTGACTCAGGTGATCAGTTCAAGAAGGCTTTTAAAGCCTTTGTCCATTTCAATTTTTGTTTGTGGGTTATGGTCATTAATGCTGTTTTGGTGATTTCTTTTCCTCTGCCATGGTAATAATTGTTATGGTATAGGGCAAAAGGTGAGGTGAGTCTGTGGGAGGAGGAAGGGACAGAGGCTTCCTTGAATGAGTTCCCTCAATAGAAATGCTCAGAGCAGTGGCATGGTATGGGTAGTGTTTGTTTCTGGTCTGGTCAGAGCAGGAGATGATTTTGAAAAGTTGCAGGTGTGTTCTGCCTTCTGTTTAAAGCTCAGGGAATGTTGCCTCCTTTATAAAGTGTTGTTGAGAAGAGGAGGTCCATGGCAGACCTTACTGCATCCTTTCAATATATAGATGGAGAGATATATTTTTTTGAGGTCTGGAGTGACAGGATAAGAGACGATGGCTCAAACGGAAAGAGGGGAGACACAGGAAGAAAAGAGGGGAGATAAGGAAGATGTTCTTCATAGTAATGGAGGTGGTGTTCCCTGCTGGAACAGGTTGCCCAGACAAGTTATGGTTGCCTCATATTTGGAATTGTTCAAGGCCAGACTGGATGGGGCTTTGAGCAGCCTGGTTCTGTGGGAGATGTCAGTGCTCATGGCAGGGAGTTTGACTTGGATGGCCACTGAAGGTCCCTTCCAACTCAGACTTTTCTGTGATTCTGGGAAGTCACATTGATTCTCCTCATTCCTCTCTTTTGTCCCTTGATGTGGCAGTCTGGGATCACTGCATCTTCATGTGAATGCAGTTAGAGTAGGTTTTTAAGGACCTAGCTTCCAATTTAATTTCTTGTCATGAGATTGACCATCAAAAGGGTGTTTCCCTACTTTGTACCATATTACCCGGGAATATAAAGAGCATATCCAAACAGTGCAATTAATATGAAGTCTGCTAGGCCCTTTGACTGTGCACAAGCAATAAAATACACTGGTGCTGTGCAGTTTTGGTTGGTCTGTCTGGAAAGGTCTTGTAGGCCATTCCTTAGCAAGAGGGGAAATGAAGTGAGAAAACAGTTTTGCATAGCTTAAAGAAATAAACAATTTAGTTTAGCAGTTAATATTCTACTTACACTTGCCAAAATCATCCCAAAGGTGGACAGACTTAGAGAACAACATGGAGAGCCCAAGGGACATAACTCTCATGAAGGTCTTGTGAAAAATAGATGGCTTCCCTGGATTTGTGCTTAACTTGCTTTGGGATTAGCTGATGAAATGCTGGGAAAGCACTGTCAGTCTTTTAAGACTGTAAGAAAAAAAGAAAAGAAATCTGTGTGGTGGAGAGAAGGCCCTTTTCCCTTGGACAATTCAGAGGCAGTTCAGCACAGGAAGGCTGAGCACTGATGTATCTGAAGTGCCCAGAGTGTATGGGCTGCTGCAGGAGATGGTTCCAGCCCTCCCAGCTCAGGCTATTTATATCCTGTCTGCCTAAACTTCCTCTCTTACTCCTAATTGCATCTTATGTTGGAAGGGGGAAATGCAGAGAACTATTTCCATGTTGGAGGTGTTTAATCTCAGAAGTGGGTTATTTCAGTGCTTCCTTCATATACCATTCTGAAGGGAGTTAAATTGCATAGGTACTGCAGGAGCAAGCAGCAGCCTACAGGAATTGTCTGGTTCTAAGGAGAGTAAATCCCATTTCTCTGACAGTAGATCTGCAGAGTGGACTGTAGATGAAAATGAGCAGAGTAACCAAAGGCAGTGGGATTTTTCACATCAGTAATGTTGTTAGGGCTGCTCAGGTGAGTATTGACTGTAAGTTCATATTCTGTGTTTTTAGCTCTTTGGGTGTGAGGAAGTGGGTGCAGCTGAAGCTGTCAGAAGCTGCCTGGCAGCTCAGTAGGATTTGAGGGGAAATATAAAATATTGTAATTTATTTTGGTTAGGTGTTAACTCTGAAACTTGTGGCAATGTCTTTTTTTTTCATTCAGGAGAAGCCTCTAGTAACAGTTAACCTGTCTGTGCAAATTGCTGAGAGTGAAGGGAAGCTGGGGTGGGTTTTCATGTGCTCTATCATTTGTCTGAGTAGTTAAGAACTGGTTGAGTGGTGAATGGCTGCTGAACAGCCCTGCCTTATTCCAGTGCTAAGGAAGCATGGGCAGCAAGATACTCTGAGCAGAGCTGTTAAATAATGCTGCTCCTATTATGTGCTGGAGGAGGCAATATTCAGGCTGATGGGAGAGTAACACCTGGAACTGCTGAAATACAATTGCTAAAGTATATTTGGCCATATCCTGAGATCAGCTTCCAGTTTGAAAGCTGTGCTCTGTCTTTAATCAGTAGATAAACTGTAATTGCAGTGTCTGTAATGAAGTAAATATAGTAAGCTAAGTACTTAATGGGAAAGCTCATTGAATCTCTCAGAGATGATAATTTGCATCATCTCAGCTAATGAAAAATTGAGTGTGTTCTGAAGCCTAATAAAAAACAAAACTCTAAAGAATTTTTGTTAACAAAGTTATTTTCCCTTCATACAGCCATTACCTAACCATCCCCCTGGAACAAAGTTAATTCATTTTCCCAGTATAACAAAAACTGAAAATACACCAGAAGTAATAAAATCAGAAGCTGAAACTAAACCAAAAGGTAAGGCTGATGGATATTTACGTCTGTTATGTGGTAGTCCTTTCTTAAGAACTATTTGGTTATCAATTTTTTTTGGTGTTAAAATAGAAAACATCTGCATGTACTGGAGTTTTGTGTAATGTAAAATGTCTGTACCTTTGAGGAGTTATGCAAGTGCAAAGAAAGCCTAAAGAAGGCTTACATTTCTGTAGAAAAAGAAAGAAAAACATTTGTAAGGTTGTCTCCCAGAGCAAAATAAGACCGGGGAAGGAACTTTTTTTGCAACAGTCCCTTTGCATTAATTTTCTGATGACATGTGGAAAGGGGTTCACTTTCTGACTGTTTTTATTTTGATGGGATGCTTGAGACCTATTTCCCTGGAGCAGTCTCCCAGCCCAGTTTCTGTCCCTAAGTTACACAAGTTCCTTTGTAGGCTCAGGATTTTCTATGGATGTGGCAGCGTGTGTGAAGTTTCTCGTATCAGAAGATTGGTGTTTATGTTGTGTTGATATCTGTTCCCTTGATAATACAGTTCCATTGTGATTCTGTTTATACCATTTTTTTATTTTTCTTTTTTAGTATCTCCTGAGAATTATTACTTCATTTAGCTGCCAAATGGCACACTTTTATCTAGAGAGATATTTTTGAGCTAACCCAAAACATCTCTCGGGAGTGCCAACCCTATATAAAAAAAAATAACTTCCATTATGTGATGTAGACAGCTCATTTCCCCAGTTCCAGAGCAGACGTTTTGTCAACTTCTGTATTGTAATTTTAAGTATATTTTTGTTTGATGTGGAAGGAACTTATTTTGGTTTGTTGTTTTCTATGGAATACATAATTTGCAGAAATAAGAAAACTCTGACATCTTACTTTAAAAAAAAAAAGAGGGGAACTTGAATATGGCAGTAATATAAGTTGTAGGAGAACATCAGTAGGTAATACCTATAGACACCAGATAAGAACATCTTAGAATCTTAGGAAGAAAGCTTGTTTTTCTTCCTTAGTGTTTTATTTAAATGTAGACCATGGTGTAGTTTGTGTCTCGTCCTCAGTTTAGAGAGATGAGGTTTTAAAATAAACTGTGTTCATCTGTTAGCACCTAAACACAGATCTCTGAAATTTTTAGGCTTGGGTGGCTTATTTTGAAGTGAGGTTCTTCTGTTTTTGAAAGCTTGTTTTAGCCTCTGGTGCAAGTAAAAGTATTTTCTTTAAAAAGTAAAATAATCACAATTTGACCCCTCTTTCCCCCAGTTACGTTAGGATACAATATCTGTGATTCCTGCTACTCTATTGCTAGTCTTGAGACTTTGGGAAAGACTTCATTTAAACTAAGTTATCTTAAAAATATTTACTGAAATTTAAATGCTGTGAGGTTAAACTGGAGTCTTTCTTAAACTTAACTGCAGGCTCACAAAATAAGATGCTAAAGGGGCAAATTGTACAAACTCCTTTCATCTGAGGAGGATTCACAGCCTGGGACATGGGGACCTGTGCAGGGTGCAGGGCTCTCTGTCTCCAGCCTTCCTGGTAACTGGAACAGAGTGAAACATCCCCTTTCTGGTACTGTTTTTTGTCTGCTCTGGGACTTGGTCTATGTGAGGAGGAGAGGAGGTAAAGGATTATTATACTGGCCAACTCCAGACAGTAAGGAAATGCATCTATTTTTACAGATCAGGAGGTAGTGAAATATATTATAGTCACTCATTACTACTGATAAAATCCTTGAATTTGATAGATATTTGTAGTGTACCTGTTTGGTTTTTTTTTTTTAGAGTCAATGTGTGAATTTTGGGTGTTAGACCTCAATTTAAACATTAATCTCTTTGACATGGTTCTTATGATTCTGTATTTCTTCATGGACCACAGTATAGTCAGGCTATGGCTGAACATTTTTGATTACTAGATAAGGCAGCAAAATAATACAAGATTATTCATGTGATTTTGTATCAATGTACTGACATACATATATCTTATAAAGCTATCTCTTTAAGCTTGGCATTCTTTGGCATTTTAACATAGTGGTTGTAATTGGTTCTTATTAGAGAATACAATTTGTGCGTTTTTAAACTAAAGATGTGTATCTTGATTAAGCAAAATGCAACAACAGCAAAAAGGTTTGGCTGCAACTCATTTACTCTCTTACCAGCCAGTAAAAGCTGTCATTAAGAATTGCAGATGATTCTGATTCTGTGACTTGATGTGCAGCTCTCACTGGAGGGTGATGCAGCTGCTCTTTGTGGTGTCACTTCCAAACACCTGATAGGTTATGGCAGCACCTGAAGAGTCCTTTTTGTTTGCTTCCTTTTTTTTTTTAGTGTTTCAGATACAGAAATCCAAGCCTTTTATCTGCTAAATTATTTTAAATGCGCTGCTGTTAAAAATTCTATGTTTATGTATTTTGGCATTTCTCATGGTTGTTTTAGTTCTAGTGTGGGAAGGGAAAACAAATCCTCTTGCTTTTTCACCTGAATTGTTAGCACGATTTTAAATGGATTAGTTGAACTGTACCAAATGGAAATAAAAGAATTATTCTTTCTACTTTTGCAGAAGAGGCTGTGAGCAAGTTGATGGCTCAGATGAGCTCTGGTTTCAGGTGTTTAGCCAAGGAATGCCTTTGCTTCAGTTACTTGGTTTCACTGCACAATTTCTGAACTCTGCTGCTTGAAATTTCTGTTGTTGTACATGTTAGTGAAGGATGTCACTTGAAAACAGCTGCCTGTATTTAATTAGGATTACAAATTTGAAATTTAGATAAATTGAGATAATACATATAAACTCTAATAAGCTTGAAATAATTTTTGTCTAAGGTAGCTCAAAATTGAATGTATCAATGCCGTGTGGAGGGTTAGATGGGCTGTTACAATTTTAAGTGTTACACTTCTAACTCCTCCTTTCTCCCTCTGAAATAAGAGGCCTTGAGTTAAGTTACTGTTGTGAAAAAAAGATGTTTCATGGCTTGTACTTCTGATTTCTCAAAGATTTATTTCCTTTGCTCTGTAAATATATGATCTTATTTCTCTTGTGATTTGAACATTCAGAAGCAATCTCAGGTGGCTGGTCTAGAAGGAGAGTGTGATTGTAGTGTGAATTTCTCAGCTCTCAGATAGCATAAGTGAGTTGTTATTATGAATACCCATGGTATTCACATAGTTGTGCTTCTCTATTCCAGCCAAGGAATATTGCAGGACAATATTTTCCTATGATGGCTCAAATGATGAACTCAGCTTTAAAGAAGGCGAGATCATTCAAATAATAAGTAAGGTAAGAAAGTTTGGTCTGTTCTGACCATGTGTATGGCTTTGGTGAATTTTGTAAAGGGAGGTTGTGTATGAATATAGAACCAGGAGGGTCTGTTGGAGTAGATATTCTTTTAGACTGATTTGTCTCGTGTAAAAGTCAATTCTTTGCTGCTGTACTTGATGGAGATAGAGATAACTTCAAAGATCATTCCAGAGTGGGAGGTTGTCTTGAAAGGCCAGTGGGATCAGTGTACACTCAGTGCCAGATGCCTTTTCAGTGAGGAAATGGGAAGAGCTTTGCAAACAGCCTCTTTACCTTCAGAAACAGCTCTTTCTCCTGGTGATTCAGAATAACCATACAGAAATCATTGATACCTTCTGGCTGTTTAGAGAAATGGGATTATTTAGTTGAATGGTCTCATTTGTGTTGAATTCTGAAAGGATCTTTTTTGACAGATAGTCTTGTTGCAGAGATGGTTCTAAACAGGAAATTAACCTACCCACACTTAATTCCCCTGCACTACTCTGCAGTCTTTTGTTAGTTTGTATGTGCTCTGTTAAGGAATAATGATGTCTGTAAAAAAAGTGGAAAGTTTCATCTTCAAGTTTCAGTTGCAGAAGAAAACTTAAAACATCTGTCTTTAGTAAAATTCTAATTTTATGGCATTAAATAATTGATATTGTGAACATCATTCATTATAAGTACAGTGGAAAAAAGTGTTTATGGAAAGGCTTTTGTAAACACAGCAGCCCTTGCCTCATTTTCACTCAATCTCTTGCCTCTCTGGCTTTTAAACCAGTTTATCCAAAGCATCCTGTGGTACAAAGTGGAGCTAAGAATTGTCCAGAGTGAGTGGCATCCCTGCCCATAGAAGTGATTTGAACTGCATGATTTTTCAGGGCCCTTCCAACCCAAATCATTGTAGGATTCTGTGATTTTTTTGGATCTGAGGCACAGAGAAAAGCTGTTATGCCACTGAAATACTCTGATAACTCCATACTTTGTTGTGGAGAAAGGCCTTGATCCAGTAACATCATGTAATGGATTTCTGTGCCACTTAATTAATTCTCCATTATTTTATTATGTCTTAATATGGTTATTTTTTTACCTTAGTGGGGTATATTCTTGTGCTTCTTCACCCTTTTCAGACCAGTGGAGCTGATCCATCACATCAGAATCACTTTAATTTGGTAGAATTGTGTGTCATGCCAATAATATTTGAAGTATTTACTGAATAACTTGCTGATCAAGGAAGCTGAGAAGATCAAATGGAGTGTGTTAGGTCATAACTGGGTTTATGTACTTTCCTTCCCTTTGCAGATCTTATCCCTATGCCCTTATCTTATGTGACGTAGGATAATTCCAGCCTGCATTTTAGAAAACAAACAGAAACTGGCCAAACCTGATCTGGTCTGTTGCTGTTTCCCCTTGCTAAGTTGGCTGATTTCAGACAAACAATTACTTTATATTGTGTGTAAAAGGGAAAAAGTTGTTGTGTAACAGAATCTGTTCCGGGGAAGAAGTAAATATTGGTTGAAATGACCTGGTGTTTATTTTAGGACACTGGAGAGCCAGGCTGGTGGAGAGGAGAGCTCAATGGTAAAGAAGGAGTCTTCCCAGATAACTTTGCTGTTCAAATACAAGAGTCTGATAAAGACTTCCCTGTAAGTTCTTACACCTTTTGCTTAGTATCACAAAAAACTATTGATGAAAATGTGAAGGGGTCACAGCACGTTATACTGCTTAAAATATTACAGTTGTGACAGTTTTAACTTTATCTTGACCTAGCTGTATAAAAGAAGAAAGATGAAAAGGATCATCTTTGGGTTTAGCTTGTCCATAAATACTGAAGTGAGGCTTGTTTTTTGTGATGAACTCTAATTAATGAGGATGTTCAGGTCATTTAGAAAAGGGTGTAGTTCTGATAGCATGGTGTTATGTGTTACTGATTACTGAATTAAACCTTTACTGTTTAAAAAGGAGATAAGCTGTTGGACTTTTCCATCTTAAGTCCTTAAGTAACTGTAATTACAAAATGCTGAGTGACCCCTCTTGGTCTGACTAAGATTTTTCCATGTCAAAATTTACAGTAGGCTGAAGTATATGAAGGATACTTTTTGTGTGGGATTTAGAAATATTTTTTCACCATCTCATGCACTAATTTGTAGAAATTCATGTTTTCTACGTGGTACTCATTGATCTTGCAATTTTGGTCTTCATTAATTTTTTTTTATTGTTGAGATGAGTGTGATGTTTTGGTTCTGTCACGTTTCTGTAGCCAAGATGACTGGTTAATTCCCAAATGTACATCAGCCCCAGGTGGGATGGATTCAGCTCCAGATCAGGAGTTGTTAGTTTATAATTTATCTTGAGTTGCCTCAGACACACAGAAACCTACCTACCCCAGTCAGATTTTTCTTTTCAGATGGATTCTTAGCTGTTCAAGAGTGGCATAAATGCCATAGCATAGAAGAAGAGAGGGTAGGGGGTGTACAGAGTTGCTCCCTAGACAGAGGGGGGAAAAAAACCTTCTTTTACCCTAAAGAGCATTTCCCTGCTTTGATCCTTTATTGTGCTTTGTGTGCAGTGTCTCAGCACAGGGATTCACCTTGCACTGAGCAGCTTTGAGTTCAGGGCACTGGATGGCTGGTGATCATAATCAGCTATTTGATACTGACTTTATAAAAACACAGAGCAGAGCTGTATAATGGCAGGTTGATGTTGAACTCTGTTAAATTGTTTTTGGTATAGGCAGCAATGCTGCATAGCTGGATAATGTGGTTGCTTTTTGGGAAAAGAAAGAAAAGAGTCTTGTTACTTAAATTCACTTGCTTTTGTGTCCTCTGAAACCAGAGAAAGAAATTGAATATGGGTTCTCCTGCTTACTTAATTACATTTCACGTGTTAGAATAAAATCTTGCTGCATTAAAAAGGGATTATTCAGTAGCTCTAGGGGCACAGAAGAGAAATCCATCCATAGCAACTGTTTTAAAAATATCCACTGCAAGCGTTTGTGGAGGGGCTGTGTTAGACTGAGCCTGTATGGTTTCAGCAGTGCCTGTGTGAAGGACAAGGGGTTTTGTAGGCTTTTGTACTGTTTTATCAGGGGATCTTGTCCTTAGTACAACCAGAAAGGCCCCTTTTCTAAAGCAATTTTAGGAATCACATTCTGAGGATGAGAGGCTGAGATCTCTGCTGAGAGGTGCCAGTCTTCTTTCAGCAGGAGAGAGATTCAACCTCAAGTGTATGAGTTCAAGGGAAATGAAAATGATGAGTGACTGTTTCAAAATAGTTATTTCAGCAACAGTTTGTAGACTGTTGCATTGTGATACTTTGTACATTTTTTTTATGGCTGGAGTAGTTTGTCCATTTTCTCGCTTAAATTTAGTGATAAGGGAGCTCAGTCAATGTTTTTCTTGTAACTACAGTCTTTGAGACAAATGCTGCCAGCATTTTTTCTTTTTTCTTACCCTTGTAATTTAGAAGTCCAATCCTCTGATACTTTATTTAGAAACTTTTTTTAGTGAAAGTGAGCAGTTTTGGTTCAAAAAATCACCTGGTTACTCTTTTAAATTTGCGTTGTACTAAGATTGAGGCCTCTGCACTGAAATTAAAATGAGTGTGATCAGAGCAATTCTTTGGACTAGGAAAGATGGAATTGTAGGATTTTAGTTCTTTTTCCCCTCTGTTTGTGCACATTGTTGAAGCACTGATTTCATTTGAACGGTGCTGAATTTTTGTAACTGGTTGTCTGGGAGATATCAGAGGAATTGTTCCAGGTCTTTGTGTTTTCTGTCTGAATTGATTGCCTCCTTTGTGAAATATTTTGAAATCAGCAAGTAAACAAGCTTCACGTTACAGTACACAAAACAAAGCACAAATGAGGCTGTCTTGGATACAGAGAATATCTGCTTGCTTGCTGGTTTGACTTTGTTTTTTCCCCCTTCATTTTGCAGAAGCCAAAGAAACCTCCACCTCCAGTTAAAAGTCCAGGTATGAAGTACGAGTATGATTGTCTGAGAAAATACTAAATTTCAGAAGCAGTGCATGACTTCAAAAGAAAATTTAGAAGTAGCTTTTTATTTCCTGGTAATGCACCTATAGTCACACTTTGAGATTATTTTTCATACTTTATATATTTTGCTGCTGCTGTGTATTTTTAAAATTATGATGGAGCCTGGTTTGGAAACATTTTAACAAGGGCTTACCATTTTCTGAGCTTGAGTGAGTGTTTATAAATAGTATTACACTCCTTGCAAAAGAGAAGACACAGCTCTCTGTCTTATTTTTAGTTAGTGACCAAGGTAATTAAAGCTCTTTATGACACGTTTATGGTTTGCTTTTGTATTCAGCTGTAAGACCTGAATTGCCAACTGGAGAGAAGAAATTCCTTTCTTTGAGGCCTGAAGAAAAAGGTATGGACAGTTTTCTTCATGGTGGCTTGGCCACTCTGGCAACAGGCTCTCTGTTCAGGAGCCAGCATACAAACTCTCTTGATATCGTCTACTGAAGGTTTCATGTCTGTGATGTTACAGAAAAAATATCTTTGGAGTGGTTAGGGGAACTGCTAAACTCTATTGAAATGTTAATTTCTTGTTACTGTATCACATTCTGAAAATGCAGTTGCACTGCACAGTAACATAGTTACTATTAAATTCATGAAAAGGGTAATTGTGAGACAGTGGCTGCAGTTTTGATCAGCAGTAGTAAGTTACTAGAAAGGGAAAGGTTAACTGCTGCTTCTCAGTGTTCTGGCAAAATCAGTCTCATCAAAACTATTTTGAAAGAGCTACACAGAACAGGTACAGCACTCCTTAGAGAGGTGTTACAGCCACAATTCTCAGAAACAGAGATTTCTTGTCCTGTTAATTCTTGCTATATTCCATGTTTTCAAATTCCACTGAATTTGGAGACATTTACTGCTTTATTCTTAAGTAGGACATGTTTTTTTTCCAGAGGCAAAGCTACTATTGTCACTCAAACAGATTTCTAAAAGTCTTCTTTCCATGTTTGGAAAACTTACCAAGTGGAAATGTTTGATTGTGTTTAAAAGTGAGAAGCTAAACAAACATGCTGGTTGGGCCTTGAAGAAGAAATCCTGCTCTTCCTTCAGCTTAACCAAATTACAAAACCACTCTGTGCTGTGAATGGTGAACTGTGGCTGACCAGCATTTCTACCAGTGAGGCTGCTGGTGGTTTCTTGGCTTCCTTGGGCAGGTTCTATTACTCTCATTTTAACAAGGCATCTTCTCAGCTATTGAATATAAGGAGCACTTGTTTTTGTTCTGTATGTGCGCAAACAAGTAATTTTTATCTGTTGGAGCAGTATCTTCAGGTTTGAATTGAGATCAGCTTTATGATTCCAGAAATGTTGATCACCTGGTTCTTTTTAAAATCTTATGAACTGCAGCAAGTTTAATTTTAAACTGGTTTAGTTTGGAGTATAGTGTTAATCTTTGCATAGTTGACCTCGACTGTTAATGGAGGAATATAGGAAAAAATATTGAGTGGCACCATTCAAAAAACATAGAAATGTGAAATCTTATATAAAATTACATAAGGTAGAGAGCCCTCCTCTGCTGAGCTACAGGAATTGGAGGAAAAATTTGTCCTGTATTCAGTTGCAGATCAGGTAATAAAAATTACTATTTTACATAGCACTTGTGTTTTACTGGAAGATATTCCTGTTTATCAGTGCAGTTGTACTTGTGGAAAAATAGCCATGTTCCTACTAGTAATTAAACTCTTGAAGTATGAGATTGTTCTGTAATTAGTTCTCAGAAAAAATATTAATTAAGCAGTTCTAATCAGAAGCTATGTCAATTTTTATGCCTATTGGGAAACTAATAAATCTGCCTCTAATCAAAAATTGATCAAAAATTAAATGTAGTGTTCCTAGAGGTATTTCTGTGTTTACAGTGAAGGACACATAGTGGTGTCATGTAGAAATTTTTGTCCAGTGTTAATGCCTTCAGATTTATATCTTTTATTTCCATCACTAAACTGTTCATATTTAGCCAATACTCTTTTTCATTGAGGAGCAAAATCCAAAAAAGACACATCATTTTGTCCAGCAGAAGTGCCCAGTTTCTGTACTCAGAGTGAACCTTGGCCTTTGGTATTAACTTCTTCCACTTAGCTATAGACACTTTTTGTGTTCAGATTTTGAGTGGGAGCATTAGAAGGGAGAGCTGACAGATGAGAGTTCAGGAAGAGGATTTGGTGACAGCATTTTTTTCTGCCCTGTTTATGAACTCACTTATTTTTAAAAGCTAAAGGGGTAATTCTCAATTTATGCTCAGCACATCTTCAATAGAGGCAGTTGATCTGCAGTTAGGACTGGCTGGTGTTGGGTGTTTAAACTGGAGTGTGTGTTGGGTGGCTGGCCCTGCTGCTGGGCTGCTTTACACAGGGCAGGCAGCCCCACCGTGTGGCAAATACTTCCACTGCTCCAGCATCCTGCGTTTTTAACTCCCTGATACCAGAGGCTGCAAGGAGATGCCAAACAGTTCAGGTTTTTTGCTCGTCTCTACATCTGATGTCCAAGTGTCCCAAAACAGGGAGACAATTCAGCCCCTGCACAATGCTTTTGATGGAAGGATCTGTAGGATCTGTTTACTTCCCAGTATTCTGTGAAAGAACAATTGGCTTCTTCCCATTTTAGGGCTGGAGGGCTGAGTCTCAGTGGCTGCAGGACTTGTCCAAATGAAATCACTACTAGACTTGGGAGTTCAGGCACTTTGCTGGCATTGAGCTAAAGCAAAGACCTGCTCCCAAATCCATAGCATATGTAAACATTTTACACCAGATCAATACTTGGTTAAAACAAATCACAGGAGGGGAGGATGGGGAGAATCAAAGCTGAAGGTCAATCTCTCCATCCCAGTTTACTGATTTACTTGCCTTACTATAAAGAACTGTAGCCCCTTGCTGTAACCTAACAATTATTTTTTTTAAATCCTCAGTACTTTGTGTATGCTGAACTGTGGCATGATTTTACAGGGAAAAGTAGGAGGTTTGCTCTGGCTGTCCCACAGGGTGGAGTTAGGACACATGGGTTGAAGTCTATTCAACTGTTTCTTATAAAGCTGCTTGAATTTTTCAGTGTCCCATGTGTTGTATGTCAGCTCCTCTGGACAGGATTCAGTTAGGTCATGCAGTCACTGAACAAATAAATACAACTCTTTTTTTTTTTAATTAACTATACCTAATTTCTATCTGTTCGTAAGAAGGTAGACTTTATATAAAATAAATTCAGCTATCCAGATAAAAGCTCATTTCTCTCCCCCTCTTCTTCCGTGGATAAATTATACTGCTTGTATGTGTAAGAAGTCTAGTTAGAAAAATAAAAAACCCTACCTCCTTAAAGGGAAATCAAATGCATTAAAAGAGAAGACAAAGCAGTACAAAGATTTTTGATTCTTTACTGTCATTTGCAGTGCAATGGTGTGAATCCATAATTTATTACTACTGTTGCCTGTCAGTAGGAAGATTTATCTTACTCTAAAGTAAATCTTTTTGAGCTCAGGTAAGCAGTTAGTGTGTTTTGATAAGGTATCATGTAAGACACTTGCCTATCTGTTTTTAATTTTGATCTTCAAAGAAGGTATTTCCGACAGCAGTTGCTTTCTAATTGATTAGCAGTGTAAGGATTCTAGACGACATGGGTTTTCTAAAATGTGACTTACTTTGTCAGATGAAAAAGGAGCGTTGGATCAGAAGCCTTTGAAGCCACAAGCTCCTCAAGTACCACCCAAGAAGCCTATTCCTCCAAGCAAGACCAACAGCTTACTGAGAGCAGGGCTCCTGCACCCAAAACGTCCGGACAAACCTGGTTTGCCATCATCTTCATCCAAGTCAGTACGAGTTAAACTGCAGACACCAAGTGTATTCAATTTCATTTGTTGTTTGATCTTCCTTCATGGATGAGTTGGGAACAAATGTGTGCTTTAAGGGTGAAAAGGGTGAAAGGATAAGTTTTGCCTTACACCTCCCAGTATCTTTGTTCTCCAGGTCTCTGTCATTGTGAGCTTAGACCTTTCAAATCCTTTGAGACATCGAATCGATCTCAGAGTGGGCGTTAGAGCATCCCTGACCATGGGCAGATGAAATTGCTCATCTGGGGGCTGCTGTAGCTACAGTAATAGGGGGGAGTAAAAGTATGTGGGCATGGCCCTTGAGAATTATTATTGTGTTGAAAAAAACCTGAAAATTGGAGCTGCTTCAGTGTTCAAGGCTTGAGCACTTTGTATAGGGTGAGATAGATGGAAAGAGAGCTGAGCATAGGTAGCACGTGTGCTAAAGGAACTCACTGGGGCTCATGTCTGTTCCTGGGGGAGGGAGCACTTGCTACAGAACCACACCCAGATTCCCTACTCTTTCTTGGTTGAGTTACTGGATAAATAGGGATAAATACTTCTAGATCCACTTAGATTTTTTTCCTCATGAGTTTGAAACTTCCACTATGACTAATTTTGCATTCATACAGTCTCCCACACATAGAAGTTTCCATTCTGTCTCCATCATAGTAGTTGCTAGACCCTTACCCAGAAGTATAAACCAGCTGCTTACGGGTAGCTGTCCCTTTGGGACGTTCAGCTGTCTTGCAAGAGCCATGAGAGAGTGAGGTTGTGATACGCTTGGCCTTGTGCAAATAAAGCAGATAACTGCTGCATCAAAGAGCTTGGGCTGTAAATACATTTTCAGTATAGATTTGTGTTATATTCACTTAGTATTGGAGACTTTCTCAAGTAAAGATTATTTTCTTAAAACCACAAGTCATATTCTCTTTCAGCTTAGAAAGTAATTTTTGCTCTAAGGGGATGCACATGTGCAGTTAAATAGAGGTCAATATTAACCTGTGGGCCTTTAATAATTGACACCTGTAACTCTTAGAGATATTCAAATGTCTGAAAGTTTTTAACAATCTTTTAGGAAGATCAGGCTGCTGTCTCTTTTTCTGCTGCAATAAAACTTAGAAATACAGACTTTGAGAGATGAATTAATGAAAGGGATTAAAAAGTTTATATGTGGCACGTACAGGCCAATCAGGTGATCCGGCCTGGTCAGCATGAGTTTGTGACAAGAAGTGTAAAGGAAAATGTTGCCTATGGTGTTTTATTTGTTTCAGGGTTTTACTACTTTGAATTTTTTGGCTGTTGTTCTTGGGATTTTTTTGTCTGTGAATGATGTGAGCAGATATGGAAGGAATGCATGGTAGAACAAAAGCTATGAGGTAGTTTTTTCTGTATCCAGCAAGAAATAACTTGTTCTTGTCAGCCTTTTTTCGTTAATGTCAAGGAGTCAGTTTCTGAATTATTTCAAGAGTTATTGCTGAAAATGTTATTCAGCTCACCTGTCTTCTGAAGTGTAGTGTTTTGGACTGAAATGCCAAAGTGTGTCCTGCAATAAAAGTTCTGGATTGTTTCACGTGAGTTTTATGCACATGTGACAAGTTTGCAATAGCTGGAACAGAAGAATTGACTTTCATGGGAGTAGAATTGATTTCCAGAAGCCTTGATTTTAAAACAAGACTTTAAAAAATGATAAAATATACTGTAGTTTTCAGTTTGCTTCTCATTCTTGGTATGTTTCCTTTTTAAACTATTTCATCTCTTGACTATAAGTATGTTTTGTCTTTTTTTTCTTACCACAGAACTAATGGAGAAGTTGTTACTCTTCGACCAAAATCTGAAGTTGAGCCAGTACCAAAACCAAAGTTAGACTCTGAACCATTGCCACTGAGACCAAAATCGGTAGAGGTAGATTCACTTGTGGTAAAGAGCTCTAAAGAATCAGGTAAGAAAAGAAATGTTTTTGTGACCTTTGTTTGGATTGTTTTGTTTTACAGGGTTGGAATAAGCATTTTGAGTGATTGACTCAAAATGCCACTGAGTGCATTTGTGCCTGTGTATTCTTTTAGAAGTGCTGTAGGCACTGAAGGTAAGAGTCAGGAGGGGATGAACTGATGTCAGCAGGGTATTTGCTGGTAGCTGCTGGGCTCTGTGACAGTGGGCAGGACGGGAGACAGAGATAATGATTTGTTCTTCTATTTTGAAAGCTTGTTTTTTTTGCTGCCACTTTTATCTTGAGTTTTTTATGGAGTTGTTTTCTTAATGGCTGGTTCAGTTTCTTCTCCTTTTACAGTTCAGATAATTTTGCTTTTCTAGCTAACTTGAGAATTCTTAGTAATGCCATTATCTTTGGCCTCCTGTTACTTAGTTCAGAGCTATTCTAGATTTTGACTTTATCATACCTTAAATTGGGGCCTTAAAGCACGGGGCATTGTACATTTGAATAGCACACTTATGGCTTTGCTTAAAGCACCTTGAGCCAAAGCTGGCATCTCCTTAATTCTAAATATAACCAGTGAAACCCTTGATAGTGGTTAAAGCACCCACATTTAATGATCAGTCTCTGAACCACTGTATTGATGCCATTAGCCCTTTACTGACAATGCAACTGATACCAGACCTCTGTGTGTCACTTAGGCAGAGCTCATATTTTTCTAAGCTCTAAATTGCTTTTATTTTATGCTTAACTACTTGAGAAAAAGCTGTAGTGAATTATACCTGCAGTGTTTGTATCTGAAATGCAACTTTGCATCTCAGAAAAGTTTTTAGTAATAAACAGTTTAAAAAATACTATAAATATTTATTTATTTATTAAGGCAAATTATGATATTCTGGTTGTAGAGTAGTTAGTCCAAAGTACAATAAATTCATCTGGAAGATAAAAGTAATGCATTAAAAGAACTGAAGATGTTTATGAATAGAAGAGAATACTTGAGATTTTTTTTTTCACTGAGCATGTAAAAATATGCTTTTTTTAGTGTACACACTATATTATGAGGAAAGGTTTGTTCATGTATGTTTTTAATACAGAAAATACTCTGTATATAATAATCCTAAATAATCCTACTCAGATTAGATATTAGAAAAAAATTTTTTCCTATGAGGGTGGTGAGGCCTTTACACAGGCTGCCCAGAGGAGCTGTGGCTGTCCCATCCCTGGAAGTTTTAAAGCAGCCTGGGATAGTGGAAGGTGATGCTCTTTAAGGGCCCTTCCAAGCCAAGCCATTCCATGATTATCAGCTCTCTAGCTAGTATAATAAATTCAATGGTTATCTCTAGGGTTGTGCTAGATGTGTTACTGTACAGCATAGTATCATTTAACCTCAGGAAAAACTCCCTATGGAAACAGCTGGAATATATATATATTTTTTTCTTTACATTCAGTTACCTTGACATTTTTAAAAGCCAGGGTGGCAACACAGTACCTGTGCTATCAGGTATTCATGTATATATTACAACTCCAAATATTCTATGATAGAAAAAAATAAGTTTACACAGATTTAGAAAAAAAAAATGTATGAATTTTGTTCTGCTCAGCTATATTTTTACAGGCTTAAAATTAAAGATTTTAATACCTAGATGGGGTAGGGACAGGGGTGTACAACAGGCTCGTGGGTGAGGTCTGTTCAGTTCTGTTTGGTGCACAGCAAGCCAAGGAGGCTCAGGCAGCTCATGTGGGGCTGCAGCACTGACAGGGTCAAGGAGCTGCAGTTGAAGGAAAGTTTCAAAAATCCTCTGTTTTGTCAACTGACATTCCTTAAAACAATCTGCATAAGTCACTTCTACTGCTCCTGTAAAAAGAGACTGATCCAAACTCCTGCCAGTAAAATGTAATGAATCTCATACTTTCTCTGTATATGTTCTGCTGCTAAAGATATAATACCCTGTGCAGCCAAGGCTATATGAAACTATAAAAAAAATGTTTGGTCCTTATATGAAGTTTAAGACTGTTTAACCTTACAATAACTAGAATAGATATTATTAAAAGATAAGGAAAAACGGATGTCTGGGGCTGGCAACTGATATATCAGAGTCTTTATTTTTAATTCCTTCCCCCTCTTCAGATTATGATCCTGAGGTAGGTGAACTTTTAGGAAATGAATTTTTTTAAGTATAGGTCCTGTTACCTTGCAATTTAGTTTGACCATTAAGTGAGGTGTAGATGAGCCACTTGCTGTAATGAGAAAACCAACGCACCCCATGCCAAAATTAGGTCCCTATGCATCAGATAAGGACAAATAAACAAAACCATTTAGAAATATTGATCACATTGAAATAACTCCTTTTGAAGTTTTATTTGAAAAGATGCATAAATGTTCCTCAGTTTGATTAAAGTCAAGTACTGTAAAAGGCTGAAGCTATAATACTGGCATGCTGAACATGTAAAGCAATTCTGTTTCTTCTAGAAATGTTTCTTTTTCCTGCTTTGTAAAATAATTTTTTGTTCAGAATCTTTTTCTAGACATTCCTCTCCTTGACTTTTCTTTCCAGATTTTGTTTCCTATCCTGTTTGCCATGTTTCCCTTCTTACGTGTCAGGAAATTACCCTACCCTTCTCCATTTTGGTAAGATAATAATCTCTAAGGAAATCCAAATGCTTTATTCCATACACATATCCTCTTCTTTAATATCATGAGCGTGGTTTTCAGTTGCAATTATTGGTACTAAAAATTTGGGGTTCCTATTAAAAATGCACGGGTTTTTTGTTTGTTTGAATGGCTGTTTTCCTTAGCTGTTAAAGAAGTTACTTTAACTAGACTTTTCCATTAGGAACTGGTGGAGACTAAAAGTAAGGAAAAAATCACAGTTGAGCTACTGATAGGCCAAGCTTAGTGTTTGTTTGTAGTGAAATGTGTTTAGTACCTTTAGCTCATCTGGTGTATGTAAATTGAATGGTTTTATCCTTCTGTACACACAAATAACACAATCATGAAGCTTTTGGGCACTTAAATGTTTTATAGCTTATATCTGTCCCCTGAATTTTTGGGGAGAAATCTCAGCAAGACAAGTAATATGAGAAAGGGCAGCATCTTTTTACTTTGCAGATTAATGTGAGTTCTTATCTTCTAAAATATTGGATACGTTTCACTTCTATCTTGTGTATTTAAACTCCAGCCAGATGAGATGGTGGAACCATAATTTCTTCAGCCACCCTTCAGCTTTGCTTCTTTTTGTGAGGGCTTTTTAAGACAAGCTGCTATGAATACACTTGCAGCATTCACAAATCTTAACAAAATCTCTGATTAATTGTACCTGTCAAAGCTCCTAACAGTACAGTGGTGGATCCATGGTAAGCTGGTAGAAGAGACATTTCTAGTAGTCCATCCTATGTAACTTCAAGCTTAGCTCATCTTCTTAGAAAGATGTTCTTGCTCAGTCATAAAGTCCTTTTTTTGACCCAGATTATCCCCAGATGTGTGGTACTGCCCTTTTAGCACTATGATGGGATTTCCTCTAACAATTGCTCACAGGCTGTCTGTAAGAATCTTAATTGATAAATCATTTTATTGGTCGAAATGAGTATAGGCTGTGAACTTTCAGTGGGTTTCATCAGTATCTCTATTGGTTTATTGGTTTAATTTTCTCTAAAATAACTAAAAATGTTGTTTAAAAAGAAAAACAATCAAATAAAACCCCTAAGCCTGCAGTAAAATCAACCTACTACCACCAGCAAAAACCCCAAACCTCTGTCACCACTAACCGGTGTTTTAATTTCTTCCCTGTACCAAAACAATAAATTGAAAAAGTAAAAACAAAAATTCAAGAATTCCCTCTGACTGGAATCTGCTGGCAGAATCTTAATGTTGAGCAGTTCTCTCAGGTGTAACAATTTACTTTAGAAGCTCTTAGAAATATGGAAAAAGTCCTTGGCTTTCTTATCACCCCACTGTCTATATTTAAATAATACACAGTTCAGGACTGTAGCAGTCTTCAAGTCTTGTCAAATACTGTGATTTTTTTTTTCAACCTTTAAATTTTTCTTAATTTATTCTTGATATGCCTGGCATTACAATCATAATAGCAACTAAAATTACAATTCCTTCTTAAATTTCTTGCCAAATGAATTGTCATTTCTGTGGAATGACAAACGAAGGATAATTTAAAGTCAGAATTTACTGAGATGATGGAAAAAGGCATAGAAGTTTTTCTTGTTACCTTTATAATGTTATCTAACTAACATAGATGCTAATTTGTCCTTTGGCAGCCTGGGATAGTGTAAGGTCCCTGCCTGTGGCAGGGGGGTGGAATGAGGTGATTTTTAAGGTCCCTTCCAACCCAAACCACTCTGTTACTGACAGGTTTGTGCTCTGGGATTACTGATAATTGAGTAAAGACCATAAAGATCACCCTGTGGTCACTGTTGCTTGCAGTGTATTAAATGAAATATTGTATTGGCACAGACTAGAACAGAAACCCCTTCTCATTTATTTCTCCCTCATCCTCTTTTCCGATAGCCGCTTGCCATTCATCACTCTTCTGTTTCTTCTTTCTTTTTGTTTCTCCCCCGCTTGTTTAATTGCAGGTGTGATTGCATGTTTGCAAAAAGGCTCTCTTGACATTCTCTTGAATAGAAGTAAAAAGCAGCAAAACTGACTGGTAACAGTGCTATAAAGGAGTGGGTGATGAAGTAGGTCTGATCAGGGCTGTCCAAAAGAGCTGAATGTTTTAGGTCTGTTAAAGATATTATTGCAGAGAATACATTAAAATGAATTAAAACATTAAGTGGAAAACTGAGTCCCTAGAAGTATAAATTAGCTTTGACAATGTGTGAGTAAAACTTGCATTAATCAGATGATTTTAGGGCATCCAGACACTGAAAGGGTATGAATGGTCTGGCTCAGTGTACCCAAGGCTTTTTTCTTATCTGACCTTTAATGTCAGCATAGGAAAAGAGGTATCATAGGTTCTGTTTGCTAAATCATAATGTCATGTAAGAATCAGAGGTCATGAAAAAAAATCAAACCCAAAACCTTGAATGTTGTTTGTGGTGCCTGTAGTAAATACTGTCTGGCATTTAATTACAATCTACAGAATAAGTGATAAAGTTGGATTGTAAATGATATAAAATGACTGTAATCTTACGTCAATACTTAAATAAAAAAACATAACTCAGTCTCACTGCACTTCTGTTGCCAGGTAAGTGTATTTATTTTTGTGAAGAAAAGGTTAAATCCTGTTGTTAACTAGGTGAAATACTTATGTTACTAAGACTAGTTGTGGTCAGTTCTTCCTATTAACAACTTTTTTCCTTAAGTTGCCTCTTCCCAGAGGATGTAAAGATTTCTGCTGATAGAGGTGTGAGCATAAAGAGACTGATGAGCAAAGAGATCTGTGTGATTGAATAAAGTACGAGAGTAGAGTTTTGAAGTGTTTTATTAATGACTTAATGAAGTTATATATTATCTTTAGATACTGAACGTGAAAAAACTACCCTGCACAGACATAGGTGCACTTAATGTCTTGTTAACTTTCACCAGCCTGTGGAATACACCAGTATGTACTTTACCATGTTGCTTTTATTTTTGTCTTAGTCACTTAACTTGCATTTTCATGCTTTTTGTGCAAGTTCATTGGCAAGAAAATATGCTCTCAAGTAGTTGAATATGGCAGCTCTTAGAAAAAGTGATATATTTTCTGCAGATGCTGCCATCTTGCCAGAGCATTTTTTCTGTTTAGAAATTAACTTGAATTTAAGTCCTAGTTAACTCTTAATTTTTTTGAAGGGGGGAAGATACAGGTTCCCAGCTATGTCAAAGTCATGCAGTTGTTTCAAATAGCTCATGTGTTGTATATGTTGAAAATCCTCGAAACAGTAAGAATTCTGGTAATGCTTTTTTTGTGAAAAAAGTGATAAAAAGAACACAGCAAAACCTTCTGGTCTTGATGGTGGCCTCTGTTTCCATCTTTTTGTAGATCTGTTAAGCTTTGATGATGTAATAGCTACCTCAGATAATCTGTCACACCCAACTGCGAGCCGGCCCAAGATGCCTGGTAGGAGGCTGCCTTCCCGTTTCAATAGCAGTAGTCCTGTGAGTATTTTGGGGGTGCTCTCCTAGTAGGGATCTACAAACTGACTTCCCAGGAAACAGAGCTGCACTGGGGAACAGTCCTGTGAGCAATTTTTCTGAGAGCAAAAGGCTGCAGGGGTTCAGTTCCTGTACGTTTTTGTGGAGGGAGATCCATTCCCAGCAGGGAAGTGAATGCAGGAGAAACAGCTGGAGCTGTGCTGCAGCTGAAGGAGTCTCTCTGTTCCATGGGGTGTTGCTGCAGGAAATACTCAGCTCTTCTGGCATCACTTATGGGGAAATAGGTGTTGTACATGCACACAGCACTGAAAGTGTCTTGGGTGACTTTGACAATTGGCCACTATAAGTTTGTAATTTAATGCTGGTGTAATGTGGGACTTGTGATCTTAGTGCTGATGTGACGTTGGCAGACAATGAGAAGCAAGTGGTGTAAAGTCCTTGCAATCAGTTTTTGTCACTGGATGTTGCATAGTTCAGTCATGCCAGTTACCATCTACAGTTACTATTGCCCATTTGTGCTTTATGGAAGCACCTACAGGCTCCCAAAAGTGTCACAGACTTAAGTATTGCAAATATGCTTGAAAATCCTGCCCAATATTTCTGTGTTTGATTAAAGTTTAGCTGAATGTGGGGAAGGAAAGTTCTGACTGTCAGGGATAGAAAAGTCTCCTAGTCTAGCACTTTAAGTTTCGTTACTTGGTTTTCACCTTTACTATTGCATTTTTAGAAACAGGTGAAAGTTTTTTGTTATTTACTTCTTAGTGGTTTTGTTTGTTTTGGGGGTTTTTTTTGTTCTTTTTGGTTTTTGGGGTTTTTTTATTATTCTGAAAATATTTTCATTCTTTTGAATGGTTTACCAGGCAAGTCAAAATGTGGGTCCAGAAAAGGTTTTGAAGGTGCAGAAAGAAGAAGAAAGTGCCAAACCAAAGCCAGTTGAAACAAAGAAGGTATGATGATACCAAGGAGCCAGAGGAGTACTAGGCAGCTTGGTGTTCTGTTCATCCTGCTTGCATTTCCAGTTCAGGTTCATGCAACCATCTAAATGCCAGTGCTTGTATTTTAATACAAGTGAGCTGAGTCATTTAGTATAAAGTTCATAGTAAGAAATTTAGTATTAAAGTTCATTTATACTTAAAAAGTACATGAGTTCTGATGGAACTGTTGTATTAGGTGGTATTTCCTAAATAAGATCCATATCTGCTCAGCCTTCTGTCTCCTGACAGAACAACTGAGCAGATCAGCAAAGTGAACAAAAGTTTGTTTATAATGGTCCAGTGAGATCCATTACATCACTTTCTTTATATAGTGTAGAGAACTGCAGTGTAAGTACTTTTTTTAATGACTACAGGAACCTCAGGTGAATCCCCAGTTAAGAGCTGTATAAAGTTACTATCTCGTATACTCCAGTAATCCATTCAAACTGGGCATTGTTTTTTACCGTTTAGGTAGAAAGTCAAGGGAACTTATGCATGTTTAGCTCCCAGCCTGGTACAGCCTGTGTGCAGTAGGTGTTCTGCTCATAAAGATTTCACTTCTTACCTTTCTACTGATTTTTTTTTTTCAGCCATCTGCATTCAGCCCACTGATCCCACCTTCATCTCAGAGACCAAGTTCTGTCATACTCGACTTTTTACCTGGAGACCTCCAACTTAAAGGAGAAACAGAAGATGAAAAAATTTCTGTGGAAGAGCTCAGGACTCAGATCAATGATTTAATGGGTTTAGTAGACACACTGAGGAAAGAACATGGGTAAATATTTACTTTTTCAAACTGCAACGATATTATAGAGGCATCTTACAAATGTCTTCAATGCCACACCTTAAAATAAAAAAGCTATTCTAGACTATTAACATGTTAATACATTAATTCAGATATTTTTCTATTGAAATTGATCCTACTAAATGTCCTAAATATGTACAAATTTGATGTCAGAGTATTTTTGGAATTTGTACACCTTTTTTCCCCTCCTACTTTCCATGCCTGCATCCCTTACATCTTTGTGAAAGTATTTTTTAAAACAGTTTTTGCTTTCATTGTAAGGAAAAGTAGTTAATTTTTTGTGGTAATGACATAAATACATATGCAGGCCTTGTGTGACACTGTGCACAAGTAATTGCAGTATTGACATGACTGGTAGGAACCTTATATTTCGTTATCTATGTAGAACTTGCTGGGTTATTTTAAGTTATTTAAGCTAAAATTCAACTTTAAATAACAGCACAAACTTTAAAGTAGCCTCCTTAAAATCGGGATTAAAAATTAGGAATAGGTGAATAGCAGTAGGTAAGAAGTGTTTTGAGTGATGGTGGAATCTTGGGGTCCAGCAGATGTAACAGTTCACTGGTGGGCATGTGCCTCCTTTTGTGAGTCCCACCTGTAAAATTTAACTAAGGCCTGTGCATCCTGTCCTCAGTAATGTGAAGTTTCCTTTCTCCCCTTCTTAACTACTATTAGGAGAGAACTGGAAAAGCTAAAGAAGGATTTGGAAGAAGAGAAGCTGTTGCGGAGCAATCTGGAGGTAATGTTGTCACTTTGGGAGGCCGTGGGTAGTTTAGGGGTGTGTGGGCTTTGTTCTGGAATTTGATGTCACAGGAAAGTCTTTACAAACCTGTTCAGTCTCTTTTTGTGTTGCTGTTTTAGTTTGTGATTGAATGAATGCCTCATGAGGCAGTCGGATGTATAGGGAAGATCCAAGTTCAGCTTTCGTTTTCTGGAGTATTATTTGTGACAACATATCTGGGGATTGGGGTGGGAGTTCAGTTTAGTGTTGCTGAATTCTGCCCTTTGTTAGAAATATGTCCACCTGGACAAAGTCCAAGAGAGATAGCTAAAACTTTGCATTTATAAGATTGAAAGGCCTATTTAATTTAGGTAATCAAAAGAAAAACAGGGCAAAAGTAAACTTCTCTAAGTTTTTGATGAATTGTTTTAATATTCAGTGTGGATGATTTGGCAAAAGAACAGAATGCATCTGAAAAATTTCCTTATGAATGAGTACCAGTCCTGAATTTACTGATGAAGAGAACTACCTGCCATGCAATATGATGCCATTAAGTTGTTAATAGGATGAGCTCATTGTAGGAAATTATTTCAGTCTGGTACAAAAGCTGGCTTGCTGGCTACAAAGCTACTTGGGACACACGAGAGAAACCTCTGGTGAGTCTCTCTTTAATGCGACTCTAAAACAATCAATAAAGTTGCCTTAAATACGCAATGGAGATGAAGAGGACATAACTTCCAGGTGTCCTCCAAGACCATTTGAAGAAATACAGATTAATCATGGTAGTGTTTTGCATGAAATCTCTTTTAGGAAGTTACTCTGAGGTGATGGTGCAGCATTACTTGGGGACATGTCAGGTGATTCCAGCTTTGATTGCTTTTTTCAGAGAGAATTTATCCAGATAAACTGATTTATAAACCAGATTTTTTTTATTTTTAGAGGATTATACCGTAACTGTAGTAAAGTTTTTAATTATTTTAAATACTCATTAATTTAGCAGTATAGTGGTACAAAATCAGCTGTAAATACTGAGCTGTCAGATGCTTCTGTGGTGCAATACTTAAGTGTCTTTGAAATGTAAAGGTTATAACTTTGGTGAAAGCTCTGAAGACTTTATAGCTACTTTAATACTGACTTTCTTTTCAAAATGTCCATTTTTTCAGCTTGAAATAGAAAAATTGAAGAAAGCAGTGATGTCTACATGAGACAGCTATGGACTCAATATTTTTAACTCGACAGGAATTCAAAGCTGAACACAAGGAGAACTGACTCTTATTTCATTATAATGGATGCTGGTGTTCTGCAGTCTTAAAGAAAAAATATAGTAAAAAAAGGAATATAGTCTTATATTCAGAGAGATAAGAAAACAGAAAAGAATAATGGTGTAATTTTTTTGCCAATATTAAAGAGGCCTTATTTCTTACTGTGCTGGAATTGCAGACCTTATTTTTTTGGTTTGCTTGAAAATACTACTGAATCTGTATAGAAAGGAGAGGGAATTCTTCATAGATTTTTATTGAATACCTGTAGCTTAATTTTTAAAGAGATCTATACTATAAATAGGGTGATCTGTCTTTGCAACTAATCTGTAAAATAGTTTGTTGAAAGGGATGGAATAACTGTATCGTAATTGTAGTCACTACTTTTCCCCTACACGCAAAAGGGAATATATGATATTTGTATAATTTTGGCAGTCTTACCCAGGGTTATGCTGTTGTGCCTGTCTGCAGTGAGAATATTAATACTATGCTGTTCATAAATTGAGTAATGAGATAGGAATTTGTTAGTGCAATGAAGCAGGTGAAACTCCTATGCATTGTAGAAAGAGTGAATGATCTAATCCGAGTAGTTCAGCAGAACGGTTTGTCACTTGCACTATTGGATTAAAAAGGGATTTAAGGCTGAATCATGAAATCATGACAAAATTAACTGTTAATACCACAAAATGCAAGGAATACAGAAACAAAGCTAGAGTCCAGTCTTAACTCAACCTGTTGTGCCTAAAATATTACAGTATACAGCATGAAAGAGTAAACCTTAAGACACAGCATCTGTACTTCTGTGTTTCTGAAGTCATCAGTCTTTCTAGTGGTTCAATATGCATCTTGATCTGTTTTTACAGTAGTCAGGTTTTGTTTATATTATATCTTCGAGTAAATCCCTTTGGAACTTTGATACTCTCAAAAGCTCTCAATATTTATATATTTATGCCATAAACTTTCTCAGTATATTGCATACCTCTAAACTTAGTAACATCTTTATATTTTAATGAGTGATTGGAACAATTGCTTTGACATCATTGTGCTGGTGTCCAAGATAGTGTCTTTACTTCATGGAAAAGAAGTTGACATCTTGTGGATTGCCATTATCTTTAACCCCTGGGCTCAAAACTTGCACCAGAATAATACACAAATAATATGCAAAGTGATCGGAGACAATGGTATTTATTGCTGTGTTTGTCTGATTGAAGAATGTACAGCTTTAGAAAGCCAGTCAATTGCATTAGTTCTGTTAGTGATCAGCTCATTTCTTTAGGCCTGCTATAATGTAGAAGACAAAAACATGCCACATAGTTTGGCAACTTCACCAATAAAAGAAAGTAATTAAGCTTCTCTTTATGGGAGTAGTCATAAACATAGTAATTATTCAGTGTGTCACTTGTTGAAGTGACATGGAAGTGTTACTTCTTGAGAGTGTACTTCTTCCACACTTGGTGTGTCATAAAATACAAATGTCAAAAAGTCAATTGGGGGATGTTTGTCTATTACTGATTCAAGTAGTTAATGAAATCTGATTGAAATCTGATTAATACACCATGCAGGTATTGAGTAATATTTGCTAGTCAAATTGCTAATAAACTGATTCACTTCTAATGTGTTTAACTTTGAATTGCCCAAGTGCATCACAGATGAATTGAGGAGTCATGTACTTCTCATCAGACACTAAACTCTTGCCCGGAATTCATACCTGTAAATCAGGAGATGAAAAACAAGAATTGAGCCTAATGAAGTACCCAATTTTGTTGTATAAGCTCTTCACTGTGATTGGAGCACGAAACAAATCTTGGAAGGGGTTGCTCTGCCGAAATTGTGCCTGTGTGTGAGCTTGTAGAGGATGAACAGAACAAGACAATCAGTTAAAGCCACAAATGAAAGGTGTTTGTTATTTAATGGCCTTTGTTCGCTATAGCAATAAATGACCCAAGTGCAATGACTTGATTTAATAAACCCTCCTTTAAAAGTCGCTGCTATGAGTATTTGTAGCCATAAGGAAGTTGCCCTGATGTGTGTCTGTCTTGTCTTCAGCTAGTGTTACATACTGGAGTGGAGGGGGGGAGAGGGTAATGGTTTTGGAGACATTCCACAGTACAAGTTCCTAAGAGCAGTGTGCTTCACTGACTTGTCTACCGGTGCTGTAAAATGATGCATGCTATCCAAACTCAGCAAATAAAATGAGTATAAAAACCTCTGCAGGTGTCTGCTCAGTTCTGTTCAGGAGTGTTTTATATGCCCTCAAATTCTCTGCAAGGAGGAGTATGGGGGGTGGAAGCAAAGGGTTTATAATAGTCCCCCTGTAAAGTTTTCTGATTTAAGTTTATTCACTGGAATGCTCTGGCTCCTGACTGTCAGGGTGGCTTAGGATCCAAAGAGTTGGAAATCTCACATTTTCTTTGCAAATATAGCTGGGAATCTTTAAATTCTCAGGATCTATTCATTCCCCCTTTATTTTCCTCTTGGCCCATATTGAACTGACCTAATTGTGCATCTTCAGAGGCTCTTTCTAAAGATCCCTACTGCTACTCAGTGACATCTGTAAATCCATGTCTGAATCCCTTCTTAAGTATGCAGTGAAGAACTGAAGACTGAGCGTATGGTATGTCTAATAGGGATATGGATGAGGGAAAAGGCACATAACAGAACAACAGAAGGGCATTTTTAAATTGCAAGGTTTTCATTCAGTCTTAAGATTCTCTAAAAATCTTTTGGTAGCATTCAAGGTATAGTTAAAAAAAGCAAAATTACAGGTCTACTTACTTGATTTTTTTTCCACAAAGATGACTTTTTTCATTAATATTCATGGAAGTGAAGTTTCTGATGGAAACCAGTGATTATTTCAGGGTTTGAATTGTGTAGCAAAGTATCTGTTGAACTTTTAGATAAATACCTTGTGTTCATTAAAGCCAGAAGTTAGGATAAATCTGTCGTTAAATATTTCCAAAGGAAATGGTGAACCCTGATTTTCACCGCTGCCTTTTGGCTGCTGCAAAAGTTACCCGAGATGTTTGTGATATCTGAGAACACAAGTGGTGAGCACAGCATTGAAGCAGTTGGTTGCAGATCTTGGGTAATTGGATTTTGCAAGAGCTGAGAAGACAAACCCCTCCCTGCATGTGCCTGAGGAATGCAAACAACCCCAACCAGCTTGTAAAGGGTGAGACTGATGCTGCTGGGGTCAGGGTTTGGGGTGCACTCTTTGTTGGGAGTCATGGTTTCAGTTTGTTTCCAAGCTCCCTGGGAGCCCAGTTTCACTCAGCTTCCTTCTGGATGAGTGTGTGTGTGTCTGAGGGTTGCAGGATGCCAACCTTTGTGTCCTTCAGAGGACTCCTGGTGTTCAGGGGGTGTTTAGAATCAAGGACATTCAGTTTTGCCATCACAGTAAAGGCTCAGGGAGTGTATAGAAGCACAGCTGCAGGTGACATGGGCAAGAAGCCTTTTGGAGCATGTCCATACCTTGACATGATCTGCTTTTTGCCTTTTCTTACTTTAAAGTATTTTTTTTAAATTGATCTCTAATTGGTGTTTTATAGTGGTAATTTAACCTTCCCAGGTGGGTTGTGTTGGCTGTGCTTGATTGTGCCTGGCTGAATTCCTACTTAATCCTCATGTGAGGCTGGCTGTATCAAAGCAGAACAGTAAATAATACCTATCTTTAGGTTAAAATGGAAACATGCCTGTGACTGAAGACTGACTGGAGTTGTGACAGCAGACAAAATGACAGGAAACTCTGTAAGCTCCTGACAAACACACTGCAGGAATGTAGAAGAAAAAAATCAGTGACCAGAGTTCTTTCAAGTCAGTCCTGTGTGAGGGAGTGTTAG
The DNA here is from genome assembly GCA_025920805.1 of Petroica traversi. Classification (NCBI taxonomy): domain Eukaryota; kingdom Metazoa; phylum Chordata; class Aves; order Passeriformes; family Petroicidae; genus Petroica; species Petroica traversi. Next base: position 12,513,674 of record JAHLSL010000038.1, on the reverse strand, counting down.
GAATTGCTCTTCTGTAGTGATAAATTTCTTGCTGTAAATTTCTGGCTATTGGAAATCTGGCTCTTGGAGGTGATGCGATACTTGAAGAGCCAACAGTGACTGTGGCACAAGGTTCAGCAGGTAACACCTTTCATGATGGGGCAGCCCTGAAGAAGGTTATTATTTGCCCATTGAGCTTTTTAGCTGCACAATGTGCTGTCAGTAGCATGCTCTTGCATTTATGAAGGCTAATGCATTAACTTGACCAGATTTTGATCATTAATGTTTTGAGGTCTTTAAGAGATTGCTGTTCAGTGAAGTTGTGGATGTCCCATCCCTGGAAGTGTTCAAGGCCAGGTTGGAGGGGGCTTAGACCAACCTGGGACAGTGGAAGGTGACCCTGCTCAGCTCAGGTGGTTGGAACTGGATGGTCTTTAAGGTCTCTTCCAAGCCAAACCTGTCCATGATTCTGTGAAGTTCAGGAGGGCAGAAGCTGCTGCCTGCACCCAGAGGAAAGGCACCAACCACAACTGTGACTCATCCCTGTGGACTCCTGGCAGAGGTGGCAATCTGGCAGTTTTGTGGGTGTGTTTGTAACGTGTTTTGTCATTTTGCAGTGCAATATCTTCATCTGCAGGTTCCTCAGCCTCAATCCAGTCAGGCAAGAAAAGAAGCAGCTGCTACCCAACCTTATTTCTTCATGGGAAAACTCCAAACACATCGGAGCACCCAGGCAGGGCTGGGTAAGGCTGAGAGTGAGCCTGGGGCGGGATGGCAGCAGATGAGTGGTTAGACAGTCACGTCTGAGACCTTGGGGGTCCCTGGCTGGCATAACTTTGCTCACAGTACAGCCCAGACTTCTGAAAACGGTGAGTACTGCCACAGAACATCATTCCAGAGCTGCTGGAGAATTATCAGGGCTCTGTGAAGCTGGTTCATTCATAACCTAAAATGCATTTAGTTGCTAAGGCTGTCTTTACATTGCACTTCTTTCCTCGGTTTTATATGCTCTTTACATATGTGAAAATAATTAGATATTTTAATTAACTTCTGGTTTTTTTTTTATTTTGCTTGTAGTTTTGTAATTCATCTCTAATCAATGTAGATTTTTTTATGGCTATATATAAAGATTACTTTCCTCATTGAATTTGCTTCATTTAAATCTCCACTTTCCAACTGTGATTCCTTTAAAAATACAACTAATACTATTCTGGAGAATTAAAAGCTTTACTTTCTATCTTTGGATGACCATGTGAACACTAAAGCCTCCTGCTGCAGCCTTAACTTGCTTGGTAGCAATCACAGGTTATCATGTTACGGTGTTTTTTTGAGTTTTAAGCAAGCTATGTGGCCATTCAAGCCCTAAAGCCAATAGATTAGGTTCTGTAAAATGGATTGTATGTTGGGTAAAATATATTCATCTCTGGGGCAGTGTAACTTCCATAGTTGTCATTGTTTGGACAGATCCCTCTGTTCGCTGTGCCCACGTGGGGTCAGACTGCTGTGCAGTGCATCCTGCCAGAACATAAAACCAAGAATATGTTTGGGGTAGAGGAAAGGAGGATGGTTCTGTAGGGTTTTGCAAAATACTTCAATTTTACACTGGCAGGAATCAGAGTAAGGGATTTGAATGTAAGGCTATGAGCATCAACCAACATTTAGATTACTTTTTAAATTCATGATTAGTTTTTTTTTTTTTTATTGTTTTAAGAGGCTCTTTGCTCTCTTGCAATCCCTGTCCATCCACTCTCTCCTTGCTCTTTCCTTTTCTGTTGAGGGCTTTGAAATGAACTGGAGAAGGAGGTTCATCAGCTGCGGACAATCTCCTGAGCTGTGCGTGGAAGTGTTCCCTTACTAGAAAGTCCTTTCCACATGAGAGAGTATTGACACCTCAGCTGCTCACGTACCTGTGTCCTGATGGAGCAGAAACCTCTGGAATAGAGGAGTATCTTGATTACAGCTTCTTACAAAGGCAGGGATTAGTGGCAGTAGATAGCTTATGATAAAAGATAAATAATCCTCTCTCTGTTTATGCTTTCCTGTGGCCCTGTGTCACTACATCCCTGTTTTTTCCTAAAGTGACAGTGGCTTGCTGCTGTCCTGCTTGTTCTGCCCCGGGTTTCTCCAGCTGCACAGTGCTTTCCTTGGCAGTGCTGGGACTGGGTGGTTTCCAGGATGAGTCAAACAATGCAGCTGAGCAGGCTCAGTGTTTCACTGCTGCCAGGGGCTGCTGTCTGGGTGAGCCCAAGGAACTTGGAGATGTCCCAGATTTCTGCCTCACTCCGAGGTAACAGCCCTAGGTGGAGTTGCACTGATGATTAAATACAGAATGAATGTGAATTAATTATGGTGAGGCCCGATGAGCTCAAGGATTCCGAGCTGTGAAATGGAATTAGGGCTACGAGCTCACAATAAACATTTAATGACTGCAGAATTCGGAAAAGAATTTGGTGCAGCCTTTCACCCCCAACCTGTAGGTGTTTCCCAGCCACCTCCCATTCTTTGGCAATATTGATCTGAGTATTCTGCTTCTCTTCTCCTAATCCTAACTTGTTTCTTTAGAAGAGCTAGTGGCTGCTAGCTTTTAACCCAGAAAATGCTTTTCAGATTAACAGCTGAATTCGGAGGCTGGTGTGAGGCTCTCCTTAAGATCTACCTTAAAAATTCAGTGCATCAGTTGGCCTCTTACTGTTACGGTAATTTCATAATTAAGTAATAAACTTACTGATCTAAAAACACGGCACGGTGGACAAACATCACAGATGAAAGGGCAGCCAGCTGCATGCCTGGGCCTTTGATGCTGTCAGATGGGAGCCCCTGGATGGGAAAACACAGCTCTGCTCTCTCAGTGCAGGACCCCTTCTGCTTCTGATCAGCATCATCTGTGCTGATCAGTATGTCAGGGGGAAAATTGAGGGGCTCCTCTCAAGGCATGGAAATTTGATGAGGTTTTTCATGTTGCCATCTCTTGAGATCAAGCTATTGTCCTGTTCTGCCACTGTGTATTTGCTTCTTGCTTTAGTGGTTTAGCTTACTGACTTTTATGCGTGTTTGTTTGTTTTTTAATTGAATTAATCTACTTGTGGTAATAGAAGATCAGTGTCTCAATTCTTCTGAACCCACAGCAGCTGTTGCTTTTGCCTTGGACATATCTAGCATCTAACAATCTCATATTTGTTGTATCACATTGTTCTTCTTTCATTCCTTTTGCTGAATTATTTTCCTAAACAAATGTTCCTGTAACAAGTTGCATCCCAGGATGCTTAGCTTTTATTAAGGACTGTTGGAAACTTCATGGAGGGAATAGAGGTCTGAATCCTTCTGCAAAGGAAAGAACTCTTCACTCTGGCCCTTGTATATCATATTTTGATTTCTGGGCCCTCAATGCTGACGTTTCCTACTCTCATGGCAGGAACTGCCCAAGGAGAGCAGAGCATTGAGCCCAGTGGAGATGAGATGTTTCAAATCACTTCAAAAGGGACCCACAGGCTGAACTGCTTTAGTTAGTTTTGCAGTTTACAGTAAATTATTAAGGCAGTAACTTCCAGTGTTGAACAGATTTTTTTTTTCCAAGACAGGGTTCAAAAATCATTCTCAGTAAATGTAATGAATTATGAATCCTGAAAAGCACCTTGCAAGCCCACTAAGGACAGTCTTTGGCAAAGGTTTAGCTTCTTTTTTTACTAGTAAGTAATCAGACTGTTCAAAATGTGGAAACAGAGAATGTTTAACCTTCTTTAACATCTTTCTTCCAGAAGGAAAGCAGCAAATGAGTGGTGATGGACGTGAGGGTGATCCACTACCTGCTCCTTTGGGCTGTGCACTTCTTCCTGGCTGTGCCACACACCACTCCCAGGGTAAGTTTCACTAGAGCAGGCTGCTCAAATCCCCATCAAATGACCTTGAACACTTCCAGGGATGGGGCAGCCACAGCTTCTCTGGGCAGCCTGTGCCAGCTCCCCACCCTCATCATGAACAACTTCCTCCTCAGAGATCCTGTGCATGAGCTCAGTGTCACTTCCATAAGAGTCCAACTCAAGGCTTCATATACAGAGGCAGACTTTAAGCAGAGAATTCTCAATTGGTCTGTACAAGCAAAGGGCCACAAGCTCTGCATTCTGGACCTCAAAAGGACTATTTTCCTCTTTAAACCCTTTTTGGTTTGTACCAAAGAGGCATCTTTTAAATATTTAGGTAAACATTCACTCTACATTCCACTTCTTATTTTTCAGGTTCTCAGTAACGAATCAAAGGCTGGTGATGAGCAAGGTACAGTGACTAGCTGCATGCCTTGGTTAATGCTTTGTGAGATGTTATCAGTTATCAATACTTTACACCCCTGATACTCACGTCATGGACCATGGCATGCTGTCTTTCACCTCGTAACAGTATCTGCTTGGTTTATTTTCCAGATGCGTGTATAAATCTCATTCCCTGCCAACATAATGGAGTAATTTGTATTCAGCCTTGCTCTCCCTCCTTCCATGGGGAGACAAGCTTTGTCTGCGAAGACAGAAAGTGGCAAATGTTGTCAGATGCCTGTGCAAGCCTGGATGTTAAGTCCCTTTTTCAGGTGAGGAAGCTGTTGTGCACCTACTTTGGCCTGTGCTTGTAACTTATTCCAAAGACAGGCCCTCTTTCTATGTGCTTTGAGTCTTTAGCAAAGGGAGATGGGATCCTAAACACAGAATACTTTGATAACAGGCTTTGACTTCATGCAATCCAAGAATTGTTTAGGTTGGAAAAGGCCTCTAAGATCACTGAGTTAAACCATTAGCCCAGCACCACCATTTCACTGCTGAACCTCAAGTGCCGCCTCCACACCGTTTTTGAGCATGTCCGGGGATTGTGAGTCTACCACTTCTCTGGGAAGCCTTCCAATTCCTGACCATCCTTTCAGAAGTTTTTCCTAATATCCAATCTAAATCTTTCTTGATGTGACTTGAGAATGTCCTCTTGTCCTGTCACTTGTTACCTGTGAGAAGAGCCTGAGCCCCACCTCACTATGACCTCGTTTCAAGTACTTGTAAAGAGTGATAAAGTCCCCCCTGAGCCTCCTTTTCTCCAGCCTGAATATTCCCAGATTCCTCAGCCACTCCTCACCAGACTTAAATCAGGTGATAGGAAGTAAATTTGGGAGATTCTTGTGTGGAAACATAATTCAGAAATGAAGTTGCCTTGTTCACTTCCTGGGTGGATCATGTGGATCTAAAAGAAGATAAGAACACAGCAGGATGAAACTGAGGAAAGAACAACAGTAATGTGTGTCATAATCAGATGATGTATGACAAATTATCCTCAGCTGCAATGTCTTTATTCAAGTCACTGCAAAAATAAGACACTGCATTTGGTTCTTGTCCCTTCCTTCATATCTGTAGGATAACCATGATATTCTTCTCAGGTGAGCTTTGGTCCTGGGTTTCTTCAGTCCATCTGGCACATTCTCTGCTCACCCAACACTGCATCTCTTGCCTGGTTGTAGCTGTGGCTTCATTTTCATTCTCTTCATTAATTGTCACCAATCTATTTCCTCCCTCCAGAGGATATCCCAAAGTGAACTCCTCCCATGCTCTGGAGAACACGGTGGTGGTGCTGGAGAACATCTTCCTTTTGTGGGAGGAGGAAAGCCAGGGCATGGGAAGCCTGGAGATGGAGCAAAACATTTTGGTGCTGGGAATCAAAGCTGCCAAGCTGATTTTTCATGCATCATCCCAGATATCCTGTCTGCACCAGCCATCCCAGGAAACATTGCTGATATAGTGGAATTGCTAAAGAAGATTTCCCTGCTGCTGTCAGAGAATGTCACTAGAGGAAAAATGCAGGTATTTACTTTTATTGGCTTTGTGAGCTTCATAGAGTGGCCACAATTATTTTGTCCTTATTGCCTCTGTCCAGTGAAGTGGCCTGCAAGTCACATGGAGATCACCTAGAAAGTTTCCAGAGTGGGGTATTTTGTTGTCAGAGAAACTCCTTGACTTATTAATGTGTGATGAAAACAGACTGTGGAACTAAATTTCTTTAAAAGCCAAAGTTTTCAGGAACTGCTGTTATAGGCATGGGATAACAATACAATGGAGAATTAATTTCTAAAGTATGACATTGTAGGGAAGGCAGCCTTGGGGACACTGTCCCGCAGCTGTGTTGTCACCTGTTGTACAACAAAAGCTGAGATCTTTCCCTGATGAACTCAGAAGGGGGAGGGTGGTGTAAATCAGACGTGCACAGTGGGTCAGCATCTGGAATGGAACTAGGGTGTCCTTTTTGCTTTATAGGCTAGGAAGAAGATAGGACAATTCTAGTAATTGGGTTTGACAGGCATGGATCATGGGTACATATTAATTGACAGAAGGATTATTCCTTTCATAGAAATCACTCATTAATTAAATGAGCTTTTTTTGGAAGCACTGCCAAGAGAATAATATTTAGTTTCTTCTAATATGAAAAGAATAAATTATATTTTGCTTGTTTGTTTCAGAGCTACAGCAGGATAGCAAACCATATTCTGAACAGCTCCATCATTTCCAACTGGGCTTTTGTAAAGGACAGAAGTGCTGGTTCAATATTACTGGACTCGGTGAATTCATTTGCTGGGAAACTTCTTCTAAGAAATGGGTCAGAAAGTATCCAAGAGCCCTTCATCGCTACCAAAGGCTACAGCATACACAGAAACACTTCAGGAAAGAGCTTTGACTTTTCCATGGAGTTCAACAGCACAGGCAATATCACTGGGCACGTGGTCATTCCAGAAGAGGAGCTTCTGAGGTTACCCAGGGCTGCCAAAGCCATCAGCGTTGCGTTTCCAACGCTTGGAGCCATCCTGGAGACCAACCAGGCAGACTCTGCCTTTGTGAACGGGATGGTGCTGTCGGTGTCGCTGCCAGAGGAGCTCCAGAACATTCTGCTGACCTTTGAGAAGCTGAACAAGCTGGAGCAGGCAGGGGCTCAGTGTGTGGGGTGGCACTCGGCCGAGCAGCGCTGGGATCCCCGGGTGTGCGCGGTGCGCGCCCACAACGTCAGCGTCGTGGTTTGTGCCTGCGCCCACCGGCGCCGCACCTACAGATCCTTCTCCATCCTCATGTCCCCGGCCGCCCCGCGGAGCTCCCTGCTGGATTACATCACACGGGTGGGCCTGGGCCTGTCCATCTGCAGCCTGATCCTCTGCCTCGCCATCGAGGCTGTGGTCTGGCACCACGTCACCAAAACAGAAATAACCTTCATGCGCCACTTCTGCCTGGTCAACATCGCTGCCTCGCTTCTCGTCGCTGACATCCTGTTCATCCTGGCAGCCATTGTGCACAACACGGCCCTGAACTACCAGCTGTGTGTGGCAGCCACTTTTTTCCTTCACTTTTTCTATCTTGCTCTGTTTTTTTGGATGTTTGCCCTGGGCCTCTTGATTCTCTATGGATTATTATTAATTTTTTTTAAGATAACAAGATCTGCATTCCTAGCTGCAGCGTTCTCTATTGGATATGGATGTCCCTTGGTCATATCTGTCCTCACTGTTGCTATTACTGAACCAAAAAATGGCTATTTAAGGAGTGGAGCCTGCTGGCTCAATTGGTATGAGACAAAAGCCCTTTTGGCCTTTGTTGCACCTGCTCTGAGCATCATAGTTGTGAATCTCATCGTGGTGATCGTGGTTGTGGTGAAGACTGGGAGATCCTCCATTGGAGAAGGCTGCAAGTCACAAGATTTGAGCAGCATGATCCGAGTCAGCAAAAACGTTGCCCTTCTGACACCTCTGCTGGGCCTCACCTGGGGGTTTGGATTAGCAACAATCATCGACAGCCGCTCTCTGGCCTTCCACGTTGTGTTTGCACTGTTGAACGCCTTCCAGGTAAGCCCTGGGACACTGGGAGCAGTGTGTGTGCTCAGACCTTGAGCCTGGCACAGAGGTATCAGAAGAAAGAAGGGCTGGCAGCAGGTGGTGTGTGTGAAAAGTAGGATCTCAGCTTTCCCTTCCACTCGGCCCTTTCCCATGGTACACGGGGCATCCTGGGTTGGTGATGTAGGTGCAGATGGGTAATGGAACAAACTGGTCTGGTTTGAAGTGGGATGAAGAATTAAGATGATGAATTTCTGTTCAACATAAAATCCACGAGTTAACTGCAAAGATGTCGGATCCTTATCAATTAACCACTACACAGAAAATTATCCCTTCCATTGAAGGTGACACTGGCACAGGTTGCCCAGAGAAGCTGTGGATGCCCCATCCCTGGGAATGTTCAAGACCAGGCTGGATGGGGCTCTGAGCAACCTGGTGTAGTGGAAGGCGTCCCTGCCCATGGCAGAGGGTTGGAACTGGATGTCCTTTAAGGTCAATTCCAACCCAACCCATTCTATAACTGATTCCATGGTTTTGATTACCTCATCAGCATAAACACCCAGTGTTACCTGTTGCACTCCTGCATACCCAGTCTGCCTTAGCTCTTCTTGGCTCAGGCTGCACTGTGTGGGCTGAGAAAGTCCTGTTATGTAACCCATCAGTCCAGTTCATACTTGGGTTTAACACAGGTTATTGCCTTTCCTGATGTTCCCAGAGAGCCCATGTGCCCTGGGTGGATAAACCCAGCACCTATTTTGTGCATTGCTGGTACCTGAATCACAGGGGATGAGATCTCTCCTTGGTGAAAGGGCATCTAGAAACACTTAAGAAATATCATGTGATTTTTGTGGTTTTGTTAACTGGTTTTGCAATTTCTTAGGGATTCTTCATCCTGTTGTTTGGGACACTTCTGGACAGAAAGGTACTTATTGTGGATTATATGAACATTTTCTACACCTGAAGAAACTGGTCCCTTTAATATTTTTTATTTAAATCTGCAGACAAGAGAAGCCTTAAGGATGAACTGCTTTTCAACAAGGCGGAAGTGGGGCCTAGAAAAGGTAAAGTTTGTTTATTTTCCCATTAAAGGCTAATTTACAAACCCTATTTGTATGTGGGAAGAATGGAAACATCCACTACATCTTACACCGTTTAACATTTTTCAAATGTAAATTCTTGCTGAAGGACATACAGATATCTCAAAAGTCTGCTCAGGATTTAAGCTTCTAAATATCAGAAGAGGCAATCGAAATTGTGGCTCCTGCATAACCTACTGCTGTGGTTACAAAGTTAAAAGTGGTATTTTAACCTAATCTCTTCACCTGCAGATGTTAAAGCCCTTTAGGTAGACAGTGCCAGTGACTTTTTTCTCCCCATATGTGAATTAGATTTACTTTAGGGTCACTGGAGGAATGGAATTAAGAATCCAAAATCCCAGTATTTTGACCTGTTGGCTGCCTTCACAAAAATATGGATCTGTGTGCCAGCAGGGCTGCTTTAGGATGTTCTGCTTTCATGTGAGGGATGGAAACTACTCAGAGCCCAGCCAGTGTGTTTGGTGCTAATTGATGTGAACTCATGAGAGCTTGAGGTTCTTCTAAGGATCAAAACAATTCATTAAAAGCAATGTTTAAACTTTAACAAAATAAACTGTGTTTTAGCAGCTTTCTATGAAAACTTTGGCAGAATTGATGTGTTGACATCTCCGAGTTGGTATTTTCTACCTCTATGGGAAAACTTTGTTGTCCTTAGATTTCTTTGGGTATCAAGGCTTTAGTGGTTTCACACAATATTTATAAAAGGGAATCCTCTTTAACTGCCTCAAGAATCACCTGCAGTGCTCCTGCTGTCTGCCAAAAGAAACTGTGTCAGTCCATTTTGGGCATGGGAGAAATAAATTCCTTGCTTTTTCTCCAGTCTATTACTCAGTAATGATCCTTGAATTGAAAGCTGCAGAGGATCTTGTAGTGCGTTCTTGGTTTGTGAGGGGAAAATAGAGGGGTTAAGCCAGCTATTCCTGCCCTCTGAAATCAACATTTGTGTCATTTGGGGCTCTGCATGTTTGTGCAGCTTTGGGCTCCCTCTAATTAAAAAAATTGACATTACAGTTCTTTTACAGATCCAGGAAGATCCAGTAAAGAGGTTTCATATCTTGTTAGGCATTAGGTCAGGATAGAAAGTTTGAGAGTTAAAATTCTCTAAAGACACCATCAGTATAATAGTCTGTAAACAGCAGATGGAAATGTCACTAATCCCATGACTCAGCAACATTTGATAAAAACACTGAGTGATCTCACTGGGCAAAACTTGATGTAGAAACCATGGCTGAGTGTGCCCAGGAATTTGGGTTGATGTTGTCACTCACCTGCTTGGAAGAAACCACGTGTAGGTGTTTACTGTGGCATAACAGAGGGGAAAGATGTGAGTCATTCACCTTTGTAAACTTGGGTGTAAACATGGAGTTGGGATGGTGACTTCACCACTGCCCTGGGCAGTCTGTTTCAGTGATTGGCAATTCTTTTGGTGAAGGAATTGTTCCTAATATCCTCCTAAATCCTCCTGGCACAAGTTGAGGCCATTTTCTTTTGTTCTGTCTCTTGTAACGTGACAAAAGAACCAGACCCCCACCTGTCTGTCCCCTCCTGCCAGGAGCTGTGCAGAGCCACAAGGTCCCTCCTGAGCCTCCTTTTCTCCAGGCTGAGCCTCCCCAGCCCCCTCAGCTGCTCCTCATCAGACTTGTGCTCCAGACCCTTCCCCAGCTCCGTTCCCTTCTCTGGACTCATCCCAGCCCTCAAAGTCCTTCCTGAACTGAGGGGCCCAAAATGGGACTGTGTATCTGGGGACTTAATGGTGAATGTAAAACACTGCAAGGGTTATTCAGACTCTTGCTTCAGGTCTCTGAGTTTCCCCAGACCTGCAGGAGCATTTCTCATTTTAAGGTGACCATCTTGGGTTTTTCTCACAGGATGCTGAGGCACCCCCTGTTTGAAAAGGACCTCCACAGATGATATTGTAATCTGACCTGATTGTTTTCCCTCCTAGTCCTAGCAATGGACTCTTGTCTTCAGTGGATCTGACCAGCGAGAAGAAAAGGAGAAATTCTTGCCGGGAAATGCTGGTTTGAGGTGAGCTGAAGAGCCTGACCAGCTCAGAGCATGGACAGCACTGTCAGGGAGCACAACCACGGGAAGCATCACGAAAACCAGAAGAGAAAAGGCCCTGAACCTGCTGTCAGGAGCAGGAAACCATCAGTGTTGCTGCAGCCCTTGGAGGAAACATGCTGAAACATAAAGCTTGTTTCTCACCTTTGTGAAAACTGCTATGAGGAGAGTTTGTCCTCGTTTGCCATTTCAGTGCTTCAACTTCTTTCTTCTTTTCTTTTTTTCTCTTTTTTTTTTTTGTCAGTGCAATAAGGAGCTGTACAGTATGTGGAGCTGTTCTAACGTTATTTAATTTTTCATGTGATGTAAAAATGTTGAGCATTATCTAGATGATTTTGTTGTCCTTTGAGCAAAACTGGTTCTATTTGTTGCTACTCTATTAATCATTTCCGTTTGTCCTCCTTGACTGATGGACAACTCTGTTTCTGCACTGCAGTTGTTCTCTCCCTCCCAATATTTGTTGTCTCCATCTCAGTACTTGTGTGACAGAGGAATTGTACAAAGCCCTTTTCTGATCTATCAGGACAGCATTTTCATTCTTTTTCCTTCCTGCAAGACAATGACAGAGATGAACAAGAAAGAGGACTCTGCAAATAATTAGTTTCCCCCTTTAGTTGTGGGAAAGCAAGATTGGAATACTCATCAAAACTGAATCAAATGGATGGATATCTCCTGTGCAATATCCTAGCAAAGGAAATTGTTTCTTCATGTAGGATGGGGTATGTGGTTTAATTAGAAAATCTGCCCTTGGTCTGAGAAACCCTTTCTAATGAAGGCTTTGACAGAGACATTGTTGACTCTTGTCAGTATAAATTGGTGGTTTCAAATGAAAATAAAGTTGAAATTTTGTCACTGTTTCTAACAAGTGGTATTTATCTTTCTCTACCAAAAATGTAGATAAATGCCCTGTAGTATTGGCTCAAGTCAGAAATCATTTATACCCATGTGTCTTCACATACATTTGAAATACAGAAGATTTAAGCAAAAAAACACAGTTTAATGTCATCCACAAGTCTTTACTGAAGAGGGAGGAAAAATGCCCAGGCATGGGAAAACTCACAGCCAGATGTTCTGGTGGGAAAAGCAGAGGACGCTCTGGAGGGCAGAGCTGTGCCTGGGCCATGGGGCATTTCTTGTCCTCAGAACTCTGTTGCTTCCTGTCCTCTCTTCTTTCCTCCTGGACTCTGATCTTGTTACAGGAGTCCATCCCTGTTCCTCTCACACAGCCCACCTACACATTGGAGAGCTTTATTCAAATAGAGGTAAAATTGGGTCTGTGTGCTGTAACAAATTTTAAAAGACTATTACCCCAGGATCTGCTTCTTGGTGTCATTTTATTAATTGTAGGATTGGGTTTTTTTTACAGCACCTGAAAATTTAAGAAAACCTTGCCACAGCCCAGCACCTGCCCTCCTCTCACATGTGTGTATGTTAAACCTGTCTGTTACAGCAGTGGAATTTGTAGATTGTCTCAGGTGAGGCTTCTTTTTTTATACATACCCCTTCCAGAATCCCAGGAAATTCAGCAGGAGTCCTGCCCCAGCAAAAGCACCATGAAAGGAATCTGTTTCATCTGCTGTTCATCAAAGAGTGTTTGAAGCATGGTGCTTATTTTCAGCACCTGGCACATATCAGTGTTGTCCCCTGTGTTTTATGGTCATTTAGGTATTTAATAATAACAGGGGTGGGGGAGCTTTACAGAGAACCAGTTCATGGTCCAGGATGAGGAGAAGCACTGAACTTCTATTTTTAATACCCCAAACTTAAACTGTGCAGGAGCATTTAATGAATGAATATATTTGAGAGGTGAAAGCTGTAGCTGTCCTTTGAGGGCTGTGAACTGGTATTTCTCAAAATGCCATGGGCTGACAGCCCAGCTTTAATTGCAGCTGAGCAGAGGGAATCACCAGAGCTGAAATTCTGCCAGTTTCCCAAATTATCTGTGTAGCAACAGCTCAATAATGTCAGTGTTGTGTGGGACAGTTGGACCCCTTGATGTGCAGGAGCTTGATTGGAGCCGTTCCACCCTGGCTGCCAAAGTGGTGACACTTGAAACCCCCAGTGCCCTCCTTGCCAAGGTGTCACTATTTAATTGCACATCTCATTTCTTTCCACAGGCTTACAGCACTGGCTGTGTGGCCAAGCATGTGGCTGCACAAGCAGGGTCTGTAGGGCCATGTCCTCCCAAAGTTACGTCTCATTTTGGGGGGAAAGCACAATTTGGGACATGCTGCCCCCAGTGACGATGCTCCTGGTGGATGTGCTCTCAGGAAAGGGCCCCTTGGGAGCACTGCTCTGGCTCATTTCAGTGGCTTTGTTTAGGTCAGCAGCACTAAGGGAATATATTTTTAGCACAGAAAGCTATGAATTCCATCAGTTTGAAATTCTAAATTCACCAGCATTCCCCTTCCCTGCCCCCCGGGTCAGGTGTCCCATTTGTATCCTGCAGGCAGGGCAATGCTGACTAGGTAGTTTATAATTTGTAACATATTCTGTGTTATAAAGCAGATTATTTTTGTTTCATTCTCTCAAGGGAGGCACAATCAATATCAAATTGATGCTGATCAGAAGTTCCAGCTGAACTTGAGGAAGGACTTTCCTGTGCAGTGAGTGAGCACTGAACAGGTTGCTCAGAGAGTGTGTGGAGTCTCCCTCACTGGAAATATCCCAGAACTGCCTGGACACAATCCTGTGCAGTGTCCTCTGGGATGATGCTTGAGCAGGAATTTTGGACCAGATGACCCCACTGTGGTCCCATCCATCCTGACCCATTCTGTGATTCTGTAAAATGCAGCTGGAGTTGTTTGGATTTTTAACTTCCATTAGATTTTAATGTAATGAAATCTTTCCATGGCTTTTCTCTGAACAAAGTGGTTGGAGGTATTTTTCTTCAGTAAATTCCATGTGGACACAGAGAAACCTTTCTAATGGTGTAAAGCTGGTGAACTTATTTGCACGCAGTCTGTGTTTCAGGGGGATGTGGCAGGACACTGTGGGTTCCTTCAGGCCCCTCAGTTTCCCATGCTGTCTGAAACCCAGCCTGGCTCCAGTGTCACCCTGGGGCCACTTCAGGCTTGGGGAAAAAGGTGCATGTCCCTTCTGATCTGACAAAAATAGTTCATCTGTCACTAATTACTGCAGCCATGTGCTAAGGCTTTTGTTTTTCACAACTGGAAAATGTCATCTGAGGTCTATTTATTTACTTAACTGCAGCCAGTCAATGCAATTGCACTTTTATTTGGTCAGCAGTGCTAAATTTGAAAAGCCCAGTGCTCTCTTGCTTCCTTAAGCATCAATCTTTAATTATAGCTCTCAACCCACATGTAAGATGTATGTGTACCCTTGGGGCACTTTTGTTTCAAGTTGAGACCAGTAATAAATCATCTCTTTGGGCTGTTTGAGGATTAAGTGTTGAACAATGGATTGATTAGCAAAATCATTCCGACCCTTGGGCAGTGCAAGTTGAGTTTTATAATGTAATTCCAATTCATGCTGCAGCTTCTCTGGGCAGGGAACAGGCAGACTGGGCTATTGGAGATAGAGCTGTATTTAGCCTGAGTTTGGCTTTAAATACCCTTGTTTCAGAATGGTAAGTTAATAGAGGAGTGAGTGTTTTGAGTTTTCCTTACCCTGGTGTTGCTAAACCAGCTTTCAGTAAACACCAATTATGGGGCTCTGTGCAGTGGGATGAAGGCAGATCCCCTGTGAAATGCTCCCTGGTGGCCTCAAAACTTGATCCCTGTCCCAGGCTTGATCCTTGTCCCTGTCCTTCCCACTGCGGTATTGATAGCAGCAGCCAAATGGGAATTTCTGGGGTTGGAGGTGGCCATCTCCAGGTGGAGCTCACTGGAAAAGGAAGCTAGGGCATTTCTTTCAATGCCAACCTTTTTAATACACCCTGCAGCTCATTAGTAGTGCTCATTAGTGCTCACATCCTTGCCCTTAGAGTGTTTATATTCCAGAAATGCCCCCCTGATGTCAATATTTCATCCTGACTTCTTGTGTTACAAAGGGGCAGAACTGGGCTTGGGGAACCTCTGGCCTGTTTAAAGCCCATCAGATCCCTCACCCTGCTCTGTGCCTTTCTGGTGTTTCCACAGTAAATGCTTCATTTTTTCCTGGGTAATGACAGTTATTGATGCAATCCTTGTTTCTGACCTGCTGCAGCTGAAAATCTCCCACATTGCTGAGGTGTTTGGGTTGGGGGCCCTGGGATAGCCTGGATTTCTTCTGCATTATTACAAAATGTTATCTTAATCCCTGCTCACTGCAGAGAGCCCGGGGGATCCGTCTGTGCTGCTGGAGAAGAGCAGCAGCAATCCCCTGGTTATCTGCTGTGCCTCCAGCAGGGATAGGGCAGTGGAACAGGGGATTTTGGCTCCTTTATGAATGAGCTGTAAAGCTCCTGGAGTATAATGTGTGTCAGGCAGATCAGAAGATCTGTTGAAGACAAGACTTGAAGGCTGACTTTGAAGTGTGCTGATTAGCACTAAAATTCCCTTTAAAACGATCTGCCAAGCCCTAAGTGTCTTGAAAATGTCTACTTTTGGGAAAAGGCTTGCTGATACTTTTTTAAAGCTTTTATATTCTAAGCTAGAAGTAACTGCTGAGATTAACCAGAGCCTTCTCTTCTCTTATGTGATCAAACCACCTTTCAAGCTCCTTTTGATAGATTGACCTGTCTTTTCCCTTTCAGAAGAGGACTTGTAGTATTGAATTTGTATTGATTTCCATTTTTGGGAGCAGACAGAAGAATTAATTTAGTACTCAAATGTACCCATCAGGTTACAAGCTGTGTTAAAGTAATAGGAATTTGGTCTTCTTCCTGTAATGAATGTGTGTGAAAACCTTCAAGGAAAAAGGAGCTCTCCCAAGGGATCTGGAGTGCTGCAGTTGTTTTTCAGTAGCAGAAGGCAGCCCCTTTGGAGGATGCTTCACTATGGAGTATTTATAAGGGATAAACATGCAAAATGTGATGCTCCTAAGGAATATGTGATTCCTTTATTCTAAAGGAATGCTTCCTGTTTTGCTGGTTAAAATCCTAAATTAGAATCATGGAATGGTTTGTGTTGGAAGGGACCTAAAAGATCATTTAACTCCAATCCTCTGCCAAGGGCAGGGACAGCTTCCATAGACCAGGTTACTCCAACCCTATCCAACCTGGCCTTGAACTTCCAGGGTTGGGACAGCCACAGCTTCCCTGGGCAGCCCCTTCCTTTGTCTCAGTACCCTCACAATAAATGATTTCTTCCTAATATCCAGTCTAAATTTCTTCTCTTTCAGTTTGTACCCATTACTCCTTGTCCTACCACTGCAGTTCTTGAAAAAGAGGAACCTTCCCACAACCTTCTCTTCTTGCAGATTTATTTTTAGTTAATAATTTTGTGTCATTCTGGTCGTGTTGCATGCCTTTAACAGGATTAAAATTTCCCAGTTTGTGGCCGGCAGCAAAGATGGGGTATCTGTTAGAGCTTGTATGGCTGGAGCCCCAGAGCAATGCAATTGCTTGTTGCCTGCACTCATCTAAGGAAGATGAGGAAAAACAATTTTTTTTAAATTATTCAAAGATACAGGCAGTAGCTTTGCAGAGAGGCTGAGGTAAAGGCAAAAACTTTTTCCCTAAAGGCAGACTGATGGATTTCAAGAATGGAAATGATATGGAAGAATATGGAAGTATGAAAACAATATGGAATAGAATAAAATAAAGTCCTTTTGCTTACAAAGAAGTCATAAGTTTTGGTTAAAAAAACTAAATGTTTTAGAGATTTGCTCCTTTGTTATCAGCAAAAAAAGGAATTTTCTATGAGGAGCAGAGGAATCCTTTGCCCACTTCATCCACCAAAAGAATTAGAAGCAATCTCAGGATTGCTGAAGTCAGTGAAAACAATTTTTTTGTATCTTTTGACAATGTTGAATTTGAGATGAAAATCTGTTTTTGATTCCTTGTTCAATATTTCCTGGCTGTAGTATGGACCCAGCACTGGCTGTTCTAACCCCTTTGTTTGCTGCTTTCTGTCACTGCAGGAATTTTGTAGATTTTCAGCCGGGCTGTAGTTTTAGGTTCTTCTCATTTCTCAGCTTATTTGCTCAATGTGCTCAGTGCAGAGCTGAAAAGCATCTCTGAAACACATTTGTTTTGCTCAGTGTGAGCTGAATACCTCTGGAAAAAGGTGGCCTGACTCTGTCACATGGAAAACACTTTGTGTTCATCAGTCTGGTGTGCTCCCATGTGAAGCCAAGGAGGAGCCCAGGACAGGGTGAGCATCCCCGAGCTCAGGGAGTAGCACCCAGGCAGAACTTTGGGCTCCTTGCGTGACCTGGATAAAAGCGTTTTCTAAAAGTCAAAGTCATCTTGCTCAGCACATTCACACTTTCTTTCTCCTGACAAGACAGACTCTGGAGGTGCAAATCTAATGGAATCTGTCGTTTTAATGTCATGGATTTTCACCCTCTCATCAGTGTGAGCACAGGCCCATGGGGAACTTGCAGTGTGAGCTCTGAGCTCTCCATCCTGTGAAGAACCTCATTTATCAACCAGAGCCACATGCACAAAGCAAATCCAAAAGGCAGTGTTTTTTTAAACCACAAAATTACATATTCAAATAATACCCATGAACACATAAACTTGTTCTCTTTATCAACCAAATCCTAAACCAAATAAAAGGTTTTCCACCCCGAGACTGTGGCATAATCTTAAATAATTTTCTCAGATATTAAACAATTTTGAAGATGAATTAGAGATCTACAAAGTCTCAGATCTTATGGAGGTTCTTACAGAAGTCTGTTAGAAAAATACGGGTAGCGTGTAAAACAATTCTCCATCTTCCTGAGCCAAACTCCTCACAGGGGTAGTGGAGCAGAAAGTATGCCTGAGATTATTAAATACAGCCCATTTTCACTAATTAACAATCACTTGTCTCTTTGTGTGCAGGGAAATAATCCATGCTCAGTGCTAAGCACTTCCTACACTAAACAAATATATCAGGAGTAATGCCAGCAAGCACCAGCCCTTTCTATGATGCTGTTAGTAGGAAAAATGTTGTGGTTTCAGCTACGACTTACTGGGAACATTCAGAAACTTCAGATATCTGCATCTGCCTTTGTGCTTTCTGTAATGTTAACCTAAGTATTTAGAGCAAAGGTGATGAGGTGAGGACGTCTAGTCCTTCAGGCAAAAAATTCACCCAGCCTTCAATCTGGACCTTGCCATCCTCTCCCTGGGACTCTCAAAGAGGTTATTGCCTTTCCCCACAGGGAAATTTTGAGGAAATGGAGTAATTTGCAAATGGAGGCATTTTCAGCTGAGTGCTTTCCTCAGCTTCTGTCCCTCCCTCAGCTCTGGGACTGACTGTGCAGCCTTCCATGAGCAAAATGCCCTGGAAAAATTCCATGTGAGCCAGGAAATGCTCCAGAGCATCCCTGCATTTTTCCCCAATGGGCAGGTGGGCACTGTGATCTGCTGGGACCGTGGGTGGGGTCAGAGATGGGCAGGGAGAAGGAAGAGAAAGGAAGTCCTTGGTCATCTGCACGAGAAACTACATGGCCAGTACGTGTGGTTTTGTTCATTTTTGGTGTGGATGTTGTCCAGGACAAGTCATGAGTCTTCCTTCTGTATCCTGGCTGATGATTAAAATTTCTAAAAATTACACAACAACGAGTGGATAAAACTAGAATTCTATTGTCAATTTCATGACACCCATATTTTATGGAAAAAAATTGGGTTCTTTAAAATCCATGAACATTTGGATAAGTACTTTATTAAAAGAATAAGTCAGCATTCTCCCTAGGAAATCTTTCATTTCTAGATTTACTTGCTACCAGAACTTGGCTTGTGTGCAGTTGTACCATTGACTGTAAATACAATACAAATAACAAATGTCCTCTCCAGTTCTGCTTCCTGTGTTATGAGCAAGCATGAGCAGATGTTTTACAAGGCCAATTCATCCTCTCCTGCTTTTCTTCCCCTGTCTCTAATTTTTCTGGGCTCTTTCCACGTGGAGTAACTGATACCAATTTGGTACCTGTCTGACTGGAGGTTTTACTGAAATTTAGCCAAAGGTGTCTAATCTAAAAAATTGCCCAAGACACACTTTTCAATTAATTCACAATCCTCCCCTTTCCTCCATGTGTGACACATTAATCCCTTTCTTGGTATCCAAATACAATTCTGCTGATTTGCCTCTGGAACTAAATGTACTCTCAGAAAACCCTCTTTTCTTAATCAATTCTCTAGATTTTTCTGTGCTGTTTGGGATTTTTAAAATATACTCTCTCACTGGAGTTTCCTGTTGCATTCTAAGATGTAATCACATCTTAGGTAGAAAAAGGTTGAAAGAATTCTTTAGGCAGAATAATGGGAATATCTTTTTGTCTGGGCAAGTTAATGTACAGTTTCACCTTTGGATATGTACAGTGGCTACATCGGCTGCACATATTATGCTTTCGGTATTTGTTTTCATTAGAAATGTGAGGTGACTTTTCCTATTATTATCTGATTTCTCTTTAGGGGAAAATGTCAGTGTGACCTGATTAAATTAACATTCTTGAGGCAGTTTCTGGCTGTGAACTTTCCTCAGAAAAAAATCACCCATATGTGCTGATCATCTTGAACTTCAGCAGGAATTAGGCATGCATTAATTTTACTGGAAAATTGTTAATTAAGAAAAACCCTAAATTATGCCTTGCAAAGCTGTTAAAAGCCAACCACAAAGGTATAGACAAATATCTCTTTCTTTTAGGTTTCTCTGTGATGACTTATGAACTGTAATCTTTGAAATATTTTAGTTATACCTTCAGGATTGCAATATCTCAAAAAGATTGAAAGGATGGTATAATAGATACACAAAATTACTGGTAAAATAATTTAAAAATTGATTTGGCATGTAAGGAGAAAACATTTCTGTGTAATACCTGGGACCCTTTCATCAAATTCTGTGTGAGTAAGAAGAAAAACTTACCTGTATATTTCTGCTTAAGAACAGTTGTTTCAAGTTTACAATCTGAAGTAAGAAACAAGGATTATAATGTCATAAAATGTTCGGAAAAAAATAATAGTGCACAATCTCAACCTCATGTAGTTGGCAGATTGGAGATTTTAGCCAGAAAAACGTTTCCAAGCTTGAACAGACCTTGATTTTACTGGGAGTTTAGAGGATCATAATGCCATAATGAATTAAAAAAATTAAGACCTCTCCCAGCTGTGCACATGAAGGCAGGTCAATGTTTCCAGGGATGCACTGGAGGCTGCAGCTCTTGGGGATGCTGTGGAGCTGCCAGGCAGATAGTTGAACATTTTAAAAAAAGTTTCTACATTATCCTGGGAGAAATGCTTTAGTGGCTGATCTATGTTTGCTTGTGACAGAAAAATGTAAATCTGTTTTCTTTTCACAGGATAGAAGGACCAGGGACCTCATCAAAGTAAAGATCAGATTAGTTTAGTGAAGAAACAATAAATATTCATTGTTGTGCCTGTCTCCTATATAGCTATATAGATGCAGATATAGATAGATATAGATATTTTGGTTTGAATTCCCTTAAAGCTCTTGGGACTGAAGGGAAAACACTGAATGTTTCACTCACATGTACATTTTTTTCTAGAGTTAATTTCCAAAGTAGCTCTATACCACTTTTTAAAAAATCACTCAGAAAAAAAAAAAAAGCTGGATAGAAAATAAAATTTTGGGTTCTTTTGCTAAAAGAAATTGCCAGTGTGCTGTTTCAGTTTGATCTGTACTTCCTGGTTTTGGTCAGGTTGAAAGAATGAATTTAATAATGGCTTCTTTCTTTTTCTCTGCAGAAATTAATGACTTAAATGCTTTTTCCTAGAGAAAAGCTCAGGGACCTTGGAAATATGCACTGCACCAGCTCCTACCAGCACATTTGTGTGCAAATGTGCAGCTTAAATGTAATTTATGTAGATACCCTCAAATAATCAGTCTTTGGTTAATGTGTGTTTCCCGGCCATGATATGTCTGAGTCTCTTTTTTTAACATCTTTCCTTCAATAGGAAGGTGTTGATAATTTACCAGTCCTCAAGAGATTTCTCTCAAAGTTTTAAAAATTCCAGCTATCATTCAATATCTTTTTTTCTTCTATACCTTTCAGGGGACATTATTTTCAAATGCTGTGTTTGTACTTCTAATGAAGTTATTTATTAAATAATTTTCTGCTTCTTGCATAGAGTTTTTTTTTCAAGTTCTAGTTTGTGCTGTAAGGTCCAGCCTCTGTCTGGGTGCTCCCAGTATCCCTGCAGAGATCCTGACTCTGGTGTGTCGCTTTTTAGAGGGAGAGACTGCAAACAGCAAGGGATTTAAAAGAGCAAATAGATCCTTTCTGAGACTTGGAATGGCTGAGGTGAAGGCCTGTCCACCATCATGAGTTTGCATGTTTTCAAATCTTTTATTCCTTTAGGAAGAAAACGTTTTTAGAGGATAACACCTCAGGTTGCACATTTTTGACTGGAACTTTACTCAGTTGCCATGTGGGACATTAGGCTCTTGTAATGTGAAGGCTCTAAAATTAATCGACTGAGTGTAGAGAGCTCTTACTTGCACAGCATTTTCTGCATCCGTCTGATGGGATGATTTATACTGCAATAAAAACATCATGAAAGAGGGGTTTGGAAATAAAATTGGATCTGTTCTCTTTCCAAGGCTGAGCCAGGCTCCTCTGCTTCCCATGGCCATGAGTTCCATTCTCACCTCTCTGTGCTCCACCTCTCCCTTGGTCTCTGTCTCTCAGGGAATATAATCTGTTAGGAGTATTTTAAGTAATTTCAGTGCCTCATTTGATTTTTCTCACCTTTTAATTCTTACTCTGCTCATTTTATTATCTCCCAATTAATCTACTTTGAGCTAAGAATATCAATCATTAGTGTTAAAAATACACTATCATGGTAAATTATTTAAAAGTCTGTTGAATTTACTTACACTAAACATATGCTTAATATATGGGCATATAATCAGAAAATAGACTCTCTGCTTCTTTGCATGTTGAAGTAATTAAATCCCCACTTTGAGCCATAGCTTGACTGATAAAAAAGCTTTTTGGATTTAATGATAGCTCACAATTTGAGGACAATGACAGCTTTGCAACACTTGGTATAGTGTGAACAAGATTTAGTCATTAAGAGGTAATTCTTTTTTTTGTGGAGAAAAAGTGCAAATAAAACCTCTGTTTCAAGAATTAGGCAACTTTTTTTTTGTTGTTATCAGGGCATATTTTGTGTAGAAGCAGGTTCATTTTGTTTCCTCTTGTATGAATGATCAAAAAGCTCTTAAACCCCATTTTGTCCTTTTTCAGAACACTTAAGAGTACTTTTTTTTTTTTAATACTGCAAAATTTCTTGGTCCAACTTCCCTTACTAAGAAGTGAAGAAGTGGCTATTTTATTAGAAAAGCATTGATAAAATCATAGAATCATTAAAATCAGAAAATACCTTTAAGATTATCAAGGCCAACCATCAACCCAGCATGATGACTAGTTGAAAAATGAGATTTTTATTTACAGGATTTGATTTTACTCCCTTTAACACCCTGTGTAATATTGCTGTGGGGTAACACAAAAATGCCACTCAGGATTGTTGGAGGATAAGCAATTATTTTCATTGCTATTTTTAAAAAGAACTGGAAAAAAAAGAGTCCAACCTCTTATTGACTTTAATACTTAAAAGGACAAAGTGCTCATAAACCCCATAGACTGGGAAATTAAAATGTCAGTATTTTCTCAGAAATTGGGGTACTTCTACATTTGTAGTTCCATATATTCACATCTAGCTGTTACAGAGACAAAAATCATCCTTAATCCAAAGGCAAACATTGCTTTTGACTGATTTCAGCTGCTGATGGGGCACATGCCAGGTCTGTGCCTGTCCCTGCTGCCCATCAGGAGGAGGTGAAACCAGCACATGAAGAGTGAATTGGCAGTGGGAGCATTATCAGGGTCACAGCAGCTCTCTGGCCCTGGTGCCAGCCAGCATTTCCATTCTGTAAAGAAACTCTGGTCTCCAAAATCTTGTAGCTACATCCAAGCCTCCTTTTGAGAACAGTGTCTTGCCCAGAGCTGGGATTTCTTGGTTGGGTGCTGGTTTGTCTTGGCCAAAATTGTGGCCAAACATTCACCTTAAGTGCAGGTGACAGATTCAGTGCCAGGGGAGGATTTCCCAGAGGTAACCTGGCCAATGAACTCTGAGTCACCCTGAAGTTTGAAATAAGTAGAAATGGGGTGAGGTAGATAATGTCCCAAGGACAAGGGAGGTACTTAGGAAATAGTTTAAGAAACTGCTCTTATGTTGTTTCCTGATCTCAGCTTACCTTGACATGAAAGACTCTTCCCATCGTGGTCTCAACACAGCACTCATTCCACTGATGTCAAAATTCTGGATGGTGTCCTAGGTTTTATCACAGAAATCTTTCAAAAACACAGGAAAATGAATCCCTTGGGCACAGGATATGTACACAAATATATAAAATATAAACCCTCACTCTGAGTATAATGTCTCACACCTATTACAAACACATTCAAGTGCAGAAATGGAGCATTTCCTTTGTACTATTTTCCAGGAAAAAAAAAAAAAGATTAATTTTTAAAAGCAATAATTTTCTGCTGTGGTTTCTGGTTTTGGTTTTTGTTTTTCTTGTTGTTTTTTTTTTTGTTTTTTTTTTTTTTTTTTTTGCTAACTACACCTTTAGTTTTAAATTAATCCACTAGGAATGAATCACTGATGAAACTCAACAAGCTGATATTTCTCATCTCAGAGCACATCTCCAATACCTTCTAGGTGATTTATAATTTTTCTTTGTGGTATTGAAGCTAATTCTGTTTAGGACTGGGGTTTTTTTTGGTGGTAAAATGGTTAATTTGCTGGCAGAGCCTTCTTACCCTTTGCTGCCTGCAGAGGCTTCCCTGCCCCCACCCTTGCTCTCACCCAGCTGGGACAATCCTTGTTGGCAGTGGACTGTGGGCACAACCCAGAACAGGCACAGAAATCTCCAAAACCCCTCACAACTCCTTGGTTTTCCTTCCAAATAAATGGAGCACAGTAAATAGACTCCAGCCTGACACTTGTGGGACTGAGCAGGTGAGGAGACTGGTCCAAGGGCTGAAATGTGTAACATGTGCAGGGAAGCTGCAGTGCCTAGGAAGGAGCAGGGAGACAGGGGAAAAGGCAAGTGAGAGACAAGGCTGAGGTGTGGAATTTCTCTGGGAGCTGAAAAGAGGAGCTGTCCCTGCCCTGAAACTCTAAAGGGGATTTTGGGGATTGTTGCATCATAGAAGATGCAGTTTAAATGAATGAGGATGTATTTTCAGAAACTCTCCCTCTTTCTTTTATTCCTTTGAACCTCTTTCATCTTCCAATCCATTTTACTTCAAGAATTTTCTCTCTTGCTTTCACTGGTTTGAAAAATTTCCTCCCTGCTTTCTACTGCTGTTGCTGCTGCACATTTTTGATTTATTTTCCTTTTCCTCTCTTTTGCAACCACTCCTTCTCTTCAAGAGATTCTATTTTATGGAGTAGAGTTTGTGTTTTCTCTTGTTCACTGTGCCCAAAGTGTACCCAGAGTAAAGTAAGACTTGAAAATACAATTTACACATGTAGTTGCCATTGGACATCTCAGCTGGTGGCCTCAGCTGAGTCATCCTTGTGTGAAACTGCCTGATCTGACTGCGGCAGTGCCTTGATCACAGCTCCTTTTTGGAGGTCATGCAGGCACAATCAAACCTTCATTGTGAATAAACCAATGACTCCAGGGGAGACTCCTGAGACATCCTGGGAATCATGTACATAGCACACAAAACTTTGCTTTTAAACAAACCTGTATTTCAGGGGATAAATCAACAGAGGTGGATAAAAAAATATTTCCTCTGTTTCTTTCCCCTCTTTCTCCCAGGAGAATGGAGCTGAAAAAAGCCTGGAGCCATAAGAAAAGATGCTATATTGCTTCAAGGATATGGAGTCCATCAAAATTCAGCTTTTCTGGGATTCAGCATGGAATTCAGCATGGAATCCCAGAATAATTAGGTTGGAAAAGACTGTGAGTATCATCAGGTACAGCCATTAACCCCAAACTGCAACCCACCACTAAGTCATGTCACTCAGTGCCACATCTGCACATCTTTTAAATACTTCCAGGGATGGTGATTCCACCACTTCTCTGGGCAGCCTCTTCCAATGCCTGAGAAAAAAAATTTTCTGACTACATTCACTATATGTATATATATATTTTAATTTCACACTTTCTGTCAGGTTCTGCAAATAGTTTATTTTTTTTAGTATTTGATACCAATACAGTCTCAGTCCTCTCTGCTGTTGACTCAAAAGGGGTCAGACATTTAGGCAAACTTACCCCAACCACCAGGCTGCCAGTGTGTCCAGAGACTGAACAAGCAGGAGCTGAAATGAGAACCACAGAATTAAAATTATTATCTCTAAAGGATTGCACTGGAGCAGTGATGACTGCACAAAGCAGATATTTCTCCTAGTTAGGAGAAATGGTTTGGATGGAATCTTATCACAACCACTTGCTAAACCAGCTGGCATAAACTGGATTAGTTTGACAAAAGTTAAACAAATAGCAGGGAAGTTAACAGCTGGAAGAATGGCAGGTACAGACCCAAGCACATCCCTTCAGATAAAGATGGACAGGGAAGGGATTTGCTGTGAAAGAAGGGGTTTGCTGCTCCAAATGGTGAATTTGATGGCTCCCCTTGCTTTTCCTATGGTTCTGCATCCCTTTTATTTAAGTTTTTGCTATTTTTTTCAAAGCATTAGAAGAGATATAATTAGAGATTTCCACTAGTTTCTGATTTTGAGGGAATCAGCAAGTTCAAAAGTTATTGGGGCAGTGTAATTGTGTAGTACTCATTCCCCTAAGAAACCAAGTAGTAAGTAAACTGCTTAAATTCCATTCAGTTTTCAGAAGTAATATGTATTTTCAGAGATGAAGAAGTTAAAAATGAGTTTTTAGGAAGTATCTAACATCAGAAATTTTACTTTCCAATTTTTAATCAAACTACATTTTCCCATTTCTCTTTAACCATTATCCTCTTTTGAACGATTCCATGATAAAAGTGGTTTCTGGTTTTGTTTTTCTGGTTTTTTTGTTAGTTTTTTTTCCTTCCCCTCCTCATGCTTAAAGGTAAAACGCTGACAGATATTTAAATTTTGATGTTTAACATTTCACCACCTCCCATTAGGTGAGACGGATTTCAGCCTGCACATACAATTATCTTCCCACAACACAGGGTAAACTCTGGAATTCTGCTCACCTGCACTTTGCTGGCAGATTCTTTGCTCTGTGCCATCCCTGCCCCTCCTCTCGGGAGTCTGGGGACCATGGGCTGAAAGCAGAGGATCCCAAGGTGTCCTCACTGCTGGAGAGAGGCCTTTTTTGAAGTGAGATGTACCCAGATGGCCTGAGAGAACTGTCAGCAGGTGGCCTAGTTTGAAGTTGTCTTTGGCAAGTTCTGCACACCCAGAGGACAGAATTAGTGGCTTGATTGATCACACAGATTTTATATTCCTTAGTAAGAGAAATACATTGCTCCAGGCAGGCGTGATAAAGGACACATTGCCTAGGTTTGCAGTGGAGGTTGGTGCAAGGTGTTTTGGAGGGATGTGTGAGGAAAAGTTAGAGTTAGGACTAATTTTAGGCTTAGTTCTCCAGTTCTAGAAAACTTGGCATTTTTAGAGGTCAATTCACTTGAATAATCTCAGCTGTGCATTCTTACTGAGAGGAAATGGCCTCTGTGATTATACATTTAAGAAGGAAGGAAAAAAGCCTCCCTGTTGGAGTGAGAAGGTTTGGGAGGAGCAGCTCTGCAGACACCCAGGGCAGTCAGAAGGAGGGGCAGGAGCTGGGATTCCCCTGCAGCCCCTGGTGCAGCCCATGAAGAGGCAGCTGTGGCCCTGCAGCCCATGGGGATCCAGGAGGGAGCAGAGACCTCCCTGCAGCCATGGGGGACCCCACAGCAGAGCAGGGGATTCCCAAAGGGGGCTGTGACCCTGCAGGAAGCCTGTGCTGCAGCAGGGCCCTGGCAGGACAAGTAGCCTCGTGGAGAGAGGAGCCCACGCTGGAGCAGGATTTCTGGCAGGATTTGTGAACCTCTTTGGATCCTCCCTGGAACAGCCATTCCTGAGGGACTGCAATGCATGGGAGGGACCCACACTGGAGCTGTTCATGCAGAACTCCAGCCCGTGGGAAGGACTCGCACTGGAGCAGCTCATCCGGAGAGAGGAATCCCTCAGTGGAGCAGAGGAAGAGTGTGAGGAGCCCTACCCCTGAGATTGAAGGAGCAGCAGAAACACCATGCGATGAACTCAGCCCCCTTCCCTGTCCCCCTGCATCCTTGAGAGGAGGAGGGACAGAAAATCCAGGGTGAAGTTGAGTCCTGAGAAAAGGGAGGGGTGGGAGGAAAGTGTTTTGAGTTTTTATTTTGGTTCTCATTACCCTACACATTTGCTGAGCAAGGTATCTCACATCCAGAGGGTGAGGATTTGTGGGGAAGGTTTAAATGGTGAGGGCAGTCAAGCTCCTCCAGTGTCATTCCAACAGGGAACATCTGGGCATGAGCACAATTTCTCCACTTGGCAAATCCCCTCACAGCAGGGATATTTAAAATATCCTTCAAAATGGCATGAGTAGACCCAGCAGAGTCCATGGCTCAGTTAATAGGCTCTGGCACAGTCCATGGCTCAGTTAAAAGGTTGTGGCACAGTCCATGGCTCAGATAACAGGTTCTGGCACAGTCCATGGCTCGGTTAACAAGTTCTGTCACAGTCCAAGGCTCAGTTAACAGGTTCTGGCAGACAGAAGATGAGCCCCCAGTAGAGAATGGCACCCACCTCACCGAGCTCCTCTGTGCCTCAAGC
The DNA here is from genome assembly GCA_025920805.1 of Petroica traversi. NCBI lineage: Eukaryota > Metazoa > Chordata > Aves > Passeriformes > Petroicidae > Petroica > Petroica traversi. Next base: position 12,485,836 of record JAHLSL010000038.1, on the reverse strand, counting down.
CTTGCTCTGGCATGGTGTTAATTGACTCTGTCACATGCTGCACTGTGTGACTTGGAGGTTTGCACAGCCCAGCCCTCTAATGAGCCCTGGCATCCATTTAATGAGGCAATAAAAGGAATAGGAGCAGTTTTGTTGGACACATCCCGATGGATGAAGCTCTTCCACTCAACTCTCCTTCTTTCATTCCATTTCTTGTGGCCAAGGATGAAATCACGTAAGTGGAGCAGGGAGTTAATTTTATCTCAGTTGATCAGTGTGACATTAAACATCAAGCCACAATCATAATTTTTTTAATAACCATGTGAGTAAATACACTGACCATTTCAGGCACCCTGCCCTTGGCACTGGACCACATTTGCTCTGCACTGGTTTCTTTCTGCTGCACCAGGGTTACCCCTCAGTGCTGTGCAGTGAGCATGGGGCTTGACTGTGCTTCATGCTGGGTGCTGAAAAGACACCTTTCAGTGCTGTGGTGTATCAGGAATGGAAATGCTGCCATTCTGATTGATTCTTTATTTGCTGTCGCATTAAATCAATATTTTTTTAAAAGCTGCTTTAAAAATAGAAAAATTGTATGAATGAACTGGTAGGCTGAAGGATATTTTTCCCTGTACCTTTCCTTTTTTTCCTGTACACTTTTTTTTCTAAAAAAAAAAAAAAATCAATGAAGTATTCAGTTTTCTGTCCTTGCAAGAAAGCTCAATATTGGCTTTTATTTCTCTGTTTCTCATGGGACATGCCACTTAGATCCAGGCTTGGGGAGACCAGCAGTTTCTTAGTTTTCTTCAGTCAGTGGAACATTTTCCAAGCTGTGCGTTTTTTTCCTCTGAGACTCCTGAAAAATTGTTCAACAACTTGAATCCTCGAGTCTCACCTCTTCACTAAGCCTGAACTGGTTCATGGGACGGTTCACAACATTCAATTACTGCCTGACCTGTCCCATTCAAAATCTAAAATTCCTTGGGTTTGCAGTTTGCTTGGGGCTATTTTTATCCTATTTTTTTTAGTGAGCTTCTTTCCCAGTCATCTATGAACCGTTACTCTGCCAGGACTTTTACTCACATGTGGTTCTTTGCTGGGATTTTGCCATCTGTAGTAAAACTGAATCTTACCAAATATGAGCAAGTCCGAGGTTTAAAGCCACTGAACATGGACTGTGATTTAAAAAAAATAACTCTCTCACTGCTTTTCTTATTTGGCTGCTCAGATTTTAGTGCCCTGACTACTTTGCTGCTTGAGCAGGGAATGCAAGTCAAGACCGGTTAAGATGGGAGCAAGATGAGGACTTGATATCAGTGCTCTGTTACTAACATTGACAATGTTACCACCTGCAATAAACCAGGGAATAAACTCAATTTCCTCCCATTGCCACCTTTCATGTGTTGTTAGCCATGACTTCTGCAAACTCTTTCCTAGATACAAGTGACATGTCCCAGAAGGACTTTGATTTATATTTTACATCTAGGTTTTTGAGTCTGTAGCAACTATCAAAGTCCTCTTTAAAGAAACTGTTTGGAGAAGAACCATGTTCCTGCTGTCTCCTAATGCCACAGGCTCTGGGTCCTGCTCTAAATTGTACCCATCTTCTCCTTATTTCCACATTCCTTTGCTCTTTCCGAGTCCTGGCCATCCTGAGTTAAGTTGCCCTCTTTGACTAAATGCTGCCGTTTCTTGCTCTGCTCTGTGTTGATGTGAAAATCTGGAGGTGAAGAGGGACCTCAGGTGTCACCTGTCCTCAGGACTTACACCTTAAAAGCAGAAAGTTCCTTGGGGTCTCTTCCTGAGGTTTGCAGGGCAGCAGCCAAGGAGTGGCTCTGAAGGGCTCAAGGCTTCACAATCCAAGAGCTTTCCTGGTGTCTGCAGCTGTTTTGGCACACAGAATGCCAAAAGGCTGGAAGACTCAAGTTCTTACCTGGAGTCAATTGTCTCTTCAGAAAATCATGTACTTTTCACCTTTCTCTGCTAAGGCTCTTCACCCCCTGAATAAAACATGGCATTGATGATGAGCAGGTTCTGCAGAGCAGCCTCAAACCAACTGAGCCAAAAGCTCTGCACTCCTGAAAACCCTGCACAGAACTGGCTTCAAGTCACTTGCACACAGGGTCTTTGATGGTGTAGCCCAGATTCTGGGTGGGTTAGAAAGTCCCTTTCTGTGGTTCATGATTCCTCCCTTTACATGCAATGGTTTTGTGCTGAAGGACCTGTGTGTGCCAAGGAAGGGGGAACTGTCTGTACCCAAAAACTGGGCTGCTCCCAGTTCCTTCATCAGGAAAGGAGAAAACAAGTTGCTTTTCTTTTTTATGTAACCATCAGAGAGTGGTATCCAGCCTTACTGGGAGACTCTGTCCTTGGCTAAGAGGAATCTCCATATTTTAGGAAATCATTTGCTGCCTCTTATGAACTTTTACCTTTTTAGGAGCGAATCCTTTTCTTTGTCTTTTACTGCTAGAACACAATCCTTCCACCTCTGGCAAGCACAGAAAGACACTCATGAAATCATGCTGATTTTTTTTTTAATGAAACAAAAAAGTGTCATCATCTCTATTTATCTTTAATACTAAAATATCAAGTGAAGTAATTTTTAAAAGCTTTCAGTGACTTCTGCAGCCTCAATTCCTAGCCCCTGGCAGAAAGGTGATAGGGTAAGTGTGGGGTTACAAAGAGCCTAAAAATGTTTGCTGCAATATTCTTTCTGTATCCAGCACTGGATTCAATTTGCTGTGTTATCTAGGAAATTGATCAGAGCTGAAAGAGAACTGGCTCTGAGATTGAGCTGAAGAGTCAGAAATCTGCCTCACTGAAGGAAATCAAGGATCAATCCCTGTATTTCATCTTTGTAAACTTCTTTTCCAGGCTTCAGATTTTATTTTGCTGCAGTGGGGATTGAAAATGAGGGCCCCAGTTAATGTAAACATTTTCTGAGTTCGGGGTAGTGATGACTATTTACACACACACCTTTTTACCATCCAGCCCAGTCTTATAAGTGCCTGGTGCTGCTGGTGAAGAAAAGTGAAATGCAATACTGAAAGAAGCTTTTATTACCTCTATGAAAGCAAATTTTAGTACTGCAGACCTTTTTCCTCTCTTACCAGAAAAGTAGGAATAACTTGATGAGAAAAAGCACCTGCAAGTTTAAGAGCATCCTGCGTTCTGTGGCGGGGGCGAGGCTCAGGAGTCTGGCTGTGCTGGCAGGAGGGACCAGCAGCGTGTGACTTGTGCTGTGACAGGCTTTGGGTCTGGCTCACGCTCCCTCCTCTGCTGCTGCACTCCCGGGGTCCCTCTGAGGAGCCCCTGCACTTTGGGAAGCTGCCTGGCACGGGCAGAGGGGCAGGATACTCCAAGAAGGGAATTTCATGGGGTGAGATGGAGCAGCAGCACCGGGGAGAGTGAGAGAGGGAGGAACAGCGCAGAATCCACAGCCTGGGAGTCCGGGATGGGGAGTGGGAGCAGCAGGGAGATTGCCTCGTGCTGAGGAGCAGAATGATTTCCCCTCTCCCTCTTGAACTCTAAAACTTGATACACCAAGAGCACTGTGGATTTATGCTTTTACAGGTCACTGTGGTCCAGACTTTGAAATAAAAGCAGCTGTGGAGCTCTAGGGGAATGCTCTATACAGAGTTCATTAATAAGGTAAGTCCTGTTTCTCCTCCTGTTCTTGTAAGGTGCTGAAATTGGGGGTGTTTACATGCACAAGAATATGCAGGTGCAAAATGGCACACACAGATAAACATCAGGCTGCTTACATTGCCTGTTTTCACCGTATTCCTAATTCAGCTCCATTTTCGTATTATCTTCACTCATACTTATTTTCTCAGAGAATCCTTTTGATTGCTATTTTATTTTTCTTCTCCCTCCTGGGTAATAAAATATTTCATCATAGGAATGAAGACATTAGAGTGCAACCTTCTGAAATGTACCAGAGAAATTCAGAAAAAAATTCTGAAAGTTTTGATAGTGTACAGTGTAATTTATTATTTTCTCTCCTCCACCCCTTCTGGAGCCATTGGAGTATCCAGGCATGTGTGATATAACCAGGGATGATTTCATGATGTAACAGGACTGGCCAGCCTGACATTCTGATAAATATTGTCCATTTTGGACAGGAGTTTCTATTAATCTTTTTGATTTTTTGCTGAAATCTGTCTTTGCCTTTATTATAGAATGAATTTAGAAAAGAAGTGATCATTTTTGTCTTCAGGCACTACCAGGAACTTAAAACATCGATTGATTTGATACTGATCATCTGATTGGTATTGGTTTAATGCTAATTACTGGTTAATTTCGAAGTAAGAAATTAAAATTAGCATTCCAAAAGGCTCCCTTACTACAAGAGAGAAAGCATTTGCAGAAACTTTGCTCACAGACAGAAGGAAATTGCCTGGAGTTGTACAACTGTAGGTCAGCACAGGGTTGTGACGGCACTTTGCACCAAAGGAAATACAGTTCTTTGTATTTAGCAGAACCCTAAGCATCATTTAATAATAAATAACACTGGAATACTCAGCTGAGAACCAGGCATCAGCGAATTCTTGTATTTGCATGCAGATGGAGGATGTGTCTTTGCTGAGCTGGATGCAGACACCCGCTCTGTGTGCCTGCCTGCCCCCCAATTTGCAGTGCTGACCTTCCTCAATAACAAACAGGCACCAAAAGGACAATTTTGATATCAGGGTCAACCTGTAACAGAGGAGAGAGGGAAAGTTGCATTCCCAGCCCCTGACTCGTTACATGACTGCACGTAGATGACTAAGCTGCTCTAATTAAGTTTATGAGCTGGAAAATAGTTGTGCATTTAGTTACTCCAAGCCTTATGTTTTACATGAGAAAGAATCAGATGAGATTCCATGTGCTGGTCTGCCAGGAAACCACTTGTTCTTCCCTGGGACAGAGCCAGGTGTTTTTGTGCCTCTAGGACTTTTGTTCAGTGGCAGTGATGTCGGAGCAGAGCGACAGGATTTCCTGTGCAATAAGAAATTCTTTGGAAAAGTGCTCCAGGAACCTAAACCAGAATTTCAGGTGCTGTATCTTGTAATCTGGTATTGCCTTTATGTTCTTCGACTGGTTTTGTTTTCATGGCTTTTCCTTGTTGCTTGTTCCCCAGTGGTGCTACAGTGGGGGTGCAGTTTTCTTGGTTAGAACATCACTTGCTGGGCTACTGAGACTTTTTTCTGCTCTCTTGAAATGATGCTTGGCTGGAACTGCTTTCCATTTTCTTCTAGACAGTTTCTGCTGATTATATAGCTCCCACATTTGAGTGGCACATGCTTTTTTCACAGGTCTGCCTCAGGGAAGCAGGAGTGTGAAACGCTCTGCTGTCGCTGCCATAGAAAGATTCAAAAAAACTTTTACAGCCTGTCCAGGTCCAGTGAAATGTCTGCCTCTGCTTTCTTAACCTTTGCTGTGGCTTGGTCTAGGGAGACAGCCAGGTTCCCTCTGCAAGGTTAGCAGAGGGGTAGAGCCAGGTATTTGTCACATTACTTTGTTGTAGCAGGTTCACAGAGCTGGTCTGGTCACTCCAGGACTCCCAGGATAAATTGCAATAAAATTCAGCCCTGTCTGCCCCAGACAAGAGCAGGGCTGGGTGCCCTGAAATTTGTTTTCAAGGTGAGCTCAAACACAGGTGTAAGGAAATTCTGGTGTGTCTGAGGGATCCCTGGGAATGCACTGGGAAAACAGATCTTTTCCTCCCAATAGGCTGGCAATCATCATTGGGAACTTTGCAGAGTGACCAGACCTTGCTGCAGGGCTGTTGCCTGCAATGCTTTGCAGTTAGGTTGGGTTTATGGACTAAAGTCCAAGGACAAGGAAATCTCTATTGCTGTTTATCAAACATTTATCTTTACATGGTTCTTAATTTCCCAAAATAAGTTGTTTTCAGTCCTTCTTAAATGCCTTCTATTCACCAGAAAAAATAATGTTTTTGAATTCAGGTTCTTCTGAATTTATCTTATTGCTTTCCTCTCACCTTCCTGCCCTTCAATTCATGCATACTTTGTGGTATATTATCATGGTGAACTGAAATTTCTTTTGGAGTCATTAACAGCACTTCTGATGCCAAAGTCAATATTGTCCTACGCTTCTCCATGTGTGTTACCTGTTCGAGGCACTTGAATTTACTTTCCTTGTGCACAGCCCTGTTCACCCATTTTGTATTAATGAGGCTTTTATCAAGGCTGAATTCAGCAGATTATTGGATCTGCACTAATTACACCCCTAAAGTCCTGAAAAAAATTCCTAATATTACTCTTCCCCAAAAGGATCTATCTATATCAGATAACGATTTCGGAGGAAAATGAGTGTCTCTGACCTAATGATGTAAGATGTTTAAGAAATGTGTGATCTCAAGTTTCTTTCTTTGAAAATTTTGATTGACCTCAGGAAAAATTTACCTCAGGAGGCTGTGAAAGTTCCATTATTAGGAATAGTCTGGACAAACATCTGTAACAAAAAACCAGATTTAACCTGCTGTAAAATTAGATATTGGTTGAAGGAAATATTCCATGATTTGAATACCCCAATACCTTCAGATTCTGTTCCTGAGCAAAAATATATATCTGGCCATTTTCAGGGATATTAGCAGGCCAAAGAGCATTATGTGTTGTTTTATTGAGCTATGGGAAAACAAACCCACAAATAAATTGCATAATTTGGATGACTTCAGGCTTGTGGATATTGTTAGCTGTCCTTTGGATATTGAAGATTAACTGTATAAATTTTGAAAACAATAATGCTTGAGGTTTTTCACATCAAACATTAAAAACATATCAGGTTGCTGATATGACTGAAATTTCAATTTTGATCTCTTTATTGTAAATAAATGAAGATGCTGTCTTGGGGAAAAAAACCTCACAACTTCAGATCTCAGAGTATATCTGCAATATTTTAGTCTGTTAGAGCTAAGAATTTCATTTGTACTTCGTTGTACCTCCCATTCCTTAGGACACCTTGTGGTTTATAATATTTTTCCAAACCAGCAGAACACATTATTCTTGCTTGGATCACTGACTTGGGACCCATTGCATCAGTGCACTTTAGTCCATTGGTCCACTTCCCCTGCTGATGCAAATTCCCTCTGCTTTTCTTGGGGAGAAAGAAATTTAGCAATTTTCTGAAAATTCCACATCAAGCAGAAGGAGGGATGAGACCCGGCAGGACCCAGGGCATTGCTCTGTGCTTGGTCCTCCAGACCTTTCTGCTCCCTCAGAAGGGAAGGGGACTGTAAGAATTTCCTTCAGAAGATGGGAAAACAGAAACATTAGGATGGAAAAGATGGGCAGTGGCAGAGCCTTGGTTTCTGATGAAATATAAATGGACAAAACCCCAGCCAGGACAGGTTGTGTCAGTGATTAAGAGCTGCTGAGGCTCTTACCCTTCTCCAGGTGATGCTGTAGAGGGATATGGGACATAAAGGCCTCACAGGCTGGAGTTTGTTTGGGACACGGGAAATCTCGTGCTGATCCAGCCCCTGAGGGGTCTGCAAAACCCTGAAATCAAATGTCAGTGCCAGATAAATCATGGAAATAAACCAGCAGGGGCAAGGTTAGATTATCAGGAAGGAATTCTTTACTGTGAGGGTGATGGGGACCTGGCACAGGGTGCCCAGAGAAGCTGTGGCTGCCCCATCTCTGAAGTGTTCTGGCCAGGTTGGACAGGGCTTGGAGCAACCTGGGCCATGAAAGGTGTCCCTGTCCATGGCAGGGGGTTGGAATGAGATGGTCTCTAAGGTCTCTTCCAACCCAAACCATCTACGATTCTCTGATTCTGTGAGAAATGATATGTAAAAGTCAAGTCCTTTTGGTTGATGTCACTCAACTCCTGCAAAACATCTGCTTCTGGCAAGTCTGTGTGAAAATTCCCTGGATTTGCCTGAGCCTTAGGAAAAACATCAGGTGCAACCAAAATTTTCTCCCCCCTCCTTCTGTGCCCTCCCTATGGGAGGAAGAGGTCAGGAGGGAAACCATTGTTATGTGGTCAGCTTTTATCCTGGAAGAGGTGGGGATGGTGTGTCCTGCCTTCCTCAGGGTAGGAACAGCCTGGCCAAGTCATGAAGGGCACATTGAAACACCCTCAGTGAGATGAGGAGAGAGCAGGGAGCAAACTGATACATGGCTGGCAAAGCATTGATTAGGCCATTCAAGAAACCTCAAATCACTTTTTTTCTTTAATCTCAGAAGTTTTGAGGCTTGATATTGACATTTTATAGTGTCTGAGTCAGGAGTTTGTATCTCCTGGGGTTGGCTATAGTGGAGCAGTTCCATTTTAAAGAATGTATTATTTAAAAGTGAAATTGTTTTTATTAATTAAAGATGAGTGTCTGCAGCACTGATACAAGCACAAACCCATTTCTAATAATCAGAGCGAGCTGGTTTCTTTTGTTGTGGTTTGAAATCTGTTTTCACAGGCACTGGGGGCCTTCCAGCACAGAATGTGCTGGGTAGAGGTTCAGTAGATGGTGCAGGGCTCTCTGGCCCCAGCTTGGGACATTGGAGACCAGAGTGGAATTCTTTGGTCTTCTGAGGCAGCAAAACCAAAACCAAACCAGTCCTTGATAACTGGATTATTTCCCAATGCTTGTCCAAGTGTGCTTACCACACTGCAGGAGGCACTTAGGTCACAAAATATCTTCTGAGACCCTGGGTTATTAACCACAATCAAGGAATCAATTATAAACAGGGTTATAATTAACTTATTTCTTGTTTTATTTTCTTATTTTCTTTTTTATTTTCTTGAACTGTGTACAGTCTTGGTAAAATGAAGGTCCTCAACAGCAGCTGTTTTACTCTGCAGATCCTCTGCTGTGGGTCTGCACTGCCTAGGAAAGTAAAAGTAACTGCAGATACTAAATTATTATTTTAAAAAATTGCATGTTTTTCAAAGCCCAGTAATAAGTCTTGCTGCATTACCTTGAAACTTAAGGGAAAGAGAAGCCCCTAACCAGGACTTTATTTAAAATACCTGAATGTAGTTTCGCCTGAGGTGGGGACCACAAACACTGAGGGCAGTGAGGAACTGGTTGCCAGAGCAGCTGTGGCTGCACCATCCCTGGAAGTGTTCAGGGCCAGGCTGGAAGGGGCTTGAAGGAACCTGGTCTATGGAAGGTGTCCCTGCTCATGGCAGGGGGTTGGAATGGGATAATCACTGAAGATCCCTTCCAACCCAAGCCATTCCATGATTCTGTGATCTGGGTGCAGCTTTTGTGTCCCCCCTGCCCTCCCGCTGCTCCTGTGGGATGTTGCATTGGGCTGTTTGGGCAGATCTGCTGTGACAGCTGGGCAGGAAGCATTTTCCTGCTATCAACAGACCCAAAGTTGTTGTTCCAAAAGCTCTTTCTCTCTTGTGGGACAAACATGAGACATATAAAATTTAATGTTTTATATCATTGTTAGCACAAAGGCAGCAGTGGGATGGGATGGAATGTAGCTCAGTGCACACCTGAAACGCAGAAATATTAATCTTTTAATTTAGTATATTGAAAGTGATGATTCCTCTTCAACAGGTGGGAGTGAATCCACTGTAAAATAACCAGGAGGCTTGTGGTTAAACGAGCCTCAAGGGCAAAAGACAGATTTCCAGTCCATAGCTTGAATCTTCAGGATTTAGCCCTAAAGTGATATTAAACAAAGCCCATTTTCCTTGAAAGGATCTCTTCTACTACACTAGGAGATTAAAAAAAAAAAAAAAAAAAGGGGGGAAAAAAGAAAAGGGAAAAAAAAGAAAAAGGGTGGTGCTCAGTAGGTATTTTGAGGTAAGTATTCTGATCCTAATTATTTATATTCCTAAATAGAGCATCTGGTTGGACTATGGGAAGTATTGGGCTAAGGATGTGTGTCATAGATGTGGGTTTTACAGCCACCAGGGTCTGTGTCAGCAGTGCAGCAGCCAGGATGGGGTGGCAGGATGAGGCAATGCTCACTGGGACTTTTGCCTGTGCTTCCAGAGCCCCGGTTTATGAAAGGAGCTCCTCAAAGTACCCAGGAGAAATTTTAGGATAAAAATGACACTCTCCAGTGTGAGCTGGGACCAGCAGACACAGAGCTGACCAGCTTTGCTGTGGAGACACTTAGAAATGGATGTTACTGGAAAAATTAAAGGAAGAGATAATTACCTTTCTTCCTCTTAAAAAGATAATATTTGCCAGCACTAATTAATCCTTTTAGCTTTTGTCTTTTACTGACTCAGATAAAATTATTCATGGTTTTATTGTTTTTAATATATCATGAGAGAGCAGAAAATTATTTTCTTAATTAATGCAATTGATAATGTTATCATTTTAGCTGTATTAATCTTTCAAAACGAGCCCTGCTGACTCTTTCTGTGAGGTGACTCTGGGTCTGTGGACATCTTTTGTTTCACTTTGCCATTTATCCCTTGGTAAATTGATCTGTTTTTACAAATAATTGCAACACTTCTCTGTGGGCCATGACTTTGGAAATAATGTTTGATTTCTTGTGCTCTCTTGTCAAGTACATTAAAGCATCCCTGCTACAGTAACTTCCACAGAGGATTTCAGCAGGATCTGAGAACACTTCAGTTTCTGGAATTCCCATGGCTTTTTCAGTTTTTTCAGATTTTTTTTTTTTTTTTAATTGGTTGGCATTAATATTTCCTCCATTTGCCTGCAAATTTACAAAAATGCATTCCCCACTTCATACCAGTTTGGCTGCTGTACATAAATTGAGTACATCCATTTTTGGCTGGCTAACATAAGTGGAGTGATAGTTTTCTTACTAATTTAGATTTCTTGCTAATTTAGATTTCTTGCTAATTTAGATTCTTACTAAGTTAGATTAAGGACTTCAGATTTTACCACTCTATACCTGTATTTGACCAAGCCTCATGAAAGAGGACACAATGATTTGAACCAGGTTTGTTACACCTCCCATTTGTAGCTTCCCAAAATGTTAAAGGAGTTCCCAGGTAGTTGCAAGCCATGAGGATTGGTACAAGCATGGATCACTAGTGTTTCTATTAAAATAATATTTTATAGTTCCTGTTGCTGACTCATTAACTATTATGAGCTCTGGAGCAGAAGATTTATGACCTTTATCGGGCATTTAATACTGTGATACCTTATAAAACTCATGTATAAATAAAACCAACAGAGTTGGCAGTTCAAATCTTGGTTCACGAAAGAATTCATTTGTGAAAATGCACGTTCCCTACATTTGCTAGGCTTTGGCTCCTAGTATGAAAGTTATCCCTCTCTGTATTTTCTTACCCAATATTTAGACACTAGATGCTGATTAGGATTATAGCTTTTCTTCACTTAGAATTATGAAAGGACTAATTATTCTGTCCTGTTAATTACACCCTTTTCTGTTTTATGCACTCTAAAAGCGAGATTAATTCTGGAATAAAGTTTCATTTTGGGGGGCACAGTTAATTCCTGTCTAATGAGAATGATGAACATCTTTTAAAGCCATAATCAAGTATTAACCCCCTGCACTATATGTCACTAACAATTTTTGTGTAAATCAAGCAGAGTTGTTTTTTATCTTCTTGTATCTGAAACATATTCTTAATTCACCAGATATGATTTAAAACAATAAGGAAAATTTTTGTGCCTATTTAGAAGTTAGATATTAATTTCCTTTCATTTTTGTTGAAAATTTTCAAGAAATAATGTGCTCTCTCTCCTTAAAGCTGAGATAAAGTGTTTCTTTTTCAGCTACCAGAGAGAATAATCTGTCACAACATTAACATTTGCAAGCTGGTAAACAACTTATATCAAATGAAAGGGAAAATTTTCCATGTCTAGGTGGGCCAGAGAGGGCTCCCTCCTGCCCCAAGGCTGTGATTCATCAGGCAAATCTTAGCTTTAAGCCATATTAAAAGTCCCAGTGTCTGGTCCTTTGGGGGATTTAGCACCCACACAAGTTGAAATTTCCTATTTAAAGCTACTTGGTTTGTGTGCTTGTAAGCAGCAAAATTTTGTCCTTGTGAGCCACCTTACCTGACTTGAGTGGGAGACTGCTGTGGCTGAAAAGAGGAACGTGCCCTTAAAACCTTTGATATTTGTATCAAACCCAAACTGTGCTGACAGATCCCAGATGTGCTTCTCCTTCTGCATCACTTCAGCCCCCCACATGGTGCAAATGCTGCAGGTACAGAGGAGCTGTGGGACCCTGCAGGCTGGGGGATAGAAAAGCATCAGGATCCTTTCACAGTTGCGAGGGCTCCAGGTGAAGGTGGATGTGCCTGGCCACACAGGTCTGGTTTGGACAGGACTGCCTCTTCAAGGCAGAGGAAATGAGTAAAATAAAGAAACGTTTTTTGCTTTTCATTTAGTCTCCCTCTGAGTTCAACTTTTGAGGGGAATAATTTGGAGCTTCACAGCTGTCCCAGGTCCCACAGCAAAAGATATGTAAGCCCGGAGTCGAATGCTAAATTCTTGAGTGCCATTCCTGCCCCTGCAAGCAATGGCAAGAAGAACTGGGAACTGGGGTATCTGAATGCCTCAGTAGCTCCTGGCTGGGTGGTTTCAAACACGGCAGAAATGTTTTTTCTTAGGCAGGAGTTCCTCACTTCTTCAGCTGCCCTGGAGGGATAATTTTCATGGGTTTTTTCCAGATCCCCGTTTTCCCATATCAGGGTTCACTTTATTTACATGAGCACATTTGACCTCAATAACCCATTTCCACACAAAACAAAGTGGAAAGAAAACCAAGCAAGCCTTCCTAGATGAGTCTATTATTTAATACTCCTGCTACTTCATGATTCCAGCAGCCAATTGTTTTTTATAGCCGTGGCCATGAGAAGTTACTTGCATTGGAACACAACACCTAAGGAACTCTAAGAAGAATTTATGGATGCAATTTTTCACTTATCTGTAAAATTTGCAGAGCTGCCCTCTGCAGACATCGTGCCCCTCAGGATACAAAGAATTTTCTGGCATTATCTTGCAGATAATTCCCAGTTTCTTTGCATTGTGAGAAGTATAGACAAAGACAAATGGCACAGACTTAGCTCCAGCTTTCCTTGAGTCCTGTCACTGGTCATTAAATCAGCCCCTGCCCCTCCTCCTGCCTTCATGGGGGTGTTGAAGACCCCAGTGAGGTCTCCCCTCAGTCTCCTCCAGGCTGAGCAGACCAAGTGCCCTCAGCTGTTCGTCACAAGGCTTCCCCTCCAGACCCTTCACCATCCTCGTGGCCTCCTCTGGACACTCTAATAACTTGATTCCTTCTTCCATTGTGGTGCCACGTGAATGATGATGTTCTTGGACAAAGTAAGGCATGACATAAACCATGGCTGGGTGCTTTATGCAAGTTTGAATGGTATCCTGCAATGCCCTGGGAAGTGTCAGAGCAGAAGTGAAGATGGGAAGATGTATCCTGTGTATGAACAAAAATAACTTCACATTTTCTAACAGCAGGTGTGATCTATTGCAAACTCTGCTCTTTTGTTTTTCAGGCACTTAAGTGGACATGAGTGGGATGGCATCAGATCTCAACAATTCTTCCCAGGAAGAATACATCCCACACTATCTCCAAAAGGAAGATCCCTTTGCATCAAAGCTCTCTAGAGAAGCTGACATCATAGCTGGCTTTTATTTGACTATAATTGGTAAAGATTTTATTACTGGTCTTTGAAACATGACTGTGCCACTTGCAGCTCTGAGGAAGGAGGCAGAAACTGCTGTTCATTAGATGTGCAATTCCACATTTGTTCATACCAGAAAGAAAAACCTAGAAGGGAGGGGAGGTAACGGGTTAGAAATATGGTGTCAGTAGTTGGTCTCAATGCTTAGTGCCAGCAGATAATGCTGCTGCAGGTAGCCAAAAGGGTCTACAGTAGATGTTCTAGCAAAAAAATGAAGGAACACTATTTTTTGGTTATAATTCACAAATAGGTTGCTACTCTGTATTTCAGAACAAGGTTTTCCTCTCTTTGCCATGTGGATTTTATGGCCTGGTTTCAAAGCCTCTCTCATGTGCCTGTGGAGCAGTGAACACCCTCAGATGTGCTCATGTGCCCCTGCTCAGCTCCTGGCATCATCTGTGCTGTTACACGTTGTATTGAGCAATGTTTTCTGCCTAGTACTCTCCCCTCCCTTTTGTGTTACAGTCTTTTACCAACTTCAAAGTGACCTTACAAGCAGAATAAATATAATTTTCTATTGGTTAGTGCATACCCATGTTAGCTGGGACTGATTTATCTTTTAAGTTTTCACATGCCAAGGAGTTATCATTCAACAGGAAAATTCTGGTCTCTATTTCTTCTAAGGATAAATTGTGCCTTCTTCTTGAAATTTGCCTTTATGAAGAAGGGCAGAGTTATATCTTTTTGTGTCCATATTTGCTTAAACAACTGAAGGAACAGCCTGAATTTGTGTCAGGAGAGGTTTAGTTTGGATATAAGAAAAAGGTTTTTCCCCCAGAGGGTGCTTGGGCACTGGAGCAACTCCCCAGGGCAGTGGTTATAGCACAAAGCCTGAAAAAACTCAAGAAGTGTTTGGACAATGCTCTCAGGCACATGGTGGGATTCTTGGAATGGTCCTCTGCAGAAACAGGAGTTGGACTTTGACGGTCCATGTGGGTGCTTTTCAACTCAGGATATTCCATTCCATTCCATTCCATTCCATTCCATTCCATTCCATTCCAT
>JAHLSL010000038.1:12329345-12471225 GCA_025920805.1 Petroica traversi | reverse complement strand
CATTCCATTCCATTCCATTCCATTCCATTCCATTCCATTCCATTCCACTTTATATATTTTAGGTTCTTTTATGCTTTACGGCTTTAGTTCATGCAGTTTCTCACGGCTCAACAGTCATTTTCTCACTGAAACTGAGCCGAGGACAGAACTGTTCCACAAAAATCCTGGGCTCCAAGAGTCAGATGTCTGAAGACAAGGCTGAATACAGGTGTACAGTGATCCCTTGACATTTATTTCAGTTTTGATTCATTCTCTTGTTCAAAGATACCAAGACCTGTCAGTCAGTCCTACCTCTGTGTTTCTCATTCAGTACTTTACATCCCTCCCTCCTATTCTGTCTTACTGTTTTTCCTCTGACTGCTCTAAGTAATGTAATCTTTTCCATAGTGGAGGTAGCAGAGTTTTTAATATTATTTCCCTTCTATTTAAGTTTCTGTTTATTTCTCATTTCTCTTCTGCTTATGTCTTTATTGAAAAAAGAATTCAGAGCAGCAGAGGTGAAGCTGTGTCTCAGTGCTGTTCTTGGTATTCATACACTGTTTTGTAGGTATCTTCACTTTTCACACACAGAATTTTTTTCTGTTGCTCTTCAGACAGATATCTTTCCTGAACTGTACAAAACAGCACCACTTTGGGGCTTTTTTCACTTGGTTGAGTAAACTTAGCTTTAAGCCCGGGAAATATGTGTGATGGAAGAATTCTCCCAATTCACATTGTGTTGCCTTGTTATATTCACTGTATTTGGGGTAGATTTATCCTGTCAGGTGTGAAACATCTTGAAAAACACAGACATAATCAAATTACGGCAAGGAGAAAAATAAAAAATTTCCAGTGAAAAGCCAAAAGCCAACCTTAAAGGCACAGATTTTGTGGGCAGAGTGAGGAAACTGAAATTATATTTTTAAAAGGTCTCATAATCATTTTGATATTGGACTTGTGAATTCATTATATCCAGTGGCCTGGGCCAGGGTAGTTCAAGCCACAGCTCTGCTGTACCTGTAGATATCTGTACACATCATATCCCACATTTAGCTCTAAATTAACTTCATTTTCAAAGTGTATGTTTTGTATTGCATTTTACTTGGTTAATTGCTTTGCCCTTGTGGGCATTACAAACTTCATTAGCAGTTTTCATTAGAGCCAATAATGGTCTTCCCATACCCATATAAATGCTGTATTTGCATATTCCTTGGACTTGGATCTTTAGAATAAGGATATAGAATAAGGAAAAAATTCTTTACTGAGAGAATGGCTGAGCACAGGACTGCGCTGCCCTGGGAAAAGTGAAATCTTTAGCCTTGGAAGTGTTCAGAAAATGAGTGGAGGTGGCGCTTCATGAGATGGTTTGGTGGGCATGGTGGTGTCCAGTCAAAAGCTGGACTTGGTCATCTTGGAGGTCTTTTCCAACCTTAATGATTTTATGATTCTATGTCTGTGGTTTTTTATTATGACTTATGGTTCAGACCAGACCTGTCACCTTTTTCCACTGAACTTTCCCTACTCCTTTGAAGATCCCTTCTGAGGATGGCCTGTGGGGACAACCTGACAGCAGGGACAGGGAAGCAGGAGATGGGAAGCCAGGACTGCTTTTGTACATATTTTTGATTTTGAGCTGTGTAAAGTGCAAGTGAGTTGAAAATTTCTTTCAAAAAGGGGAAGAAGTTGAACAGTGAGTGAACAAGGCTGGATCTTATCAGAAAGCTCTGCAGAGCTTTTAGGGTCAGGTTGATTGTATAGTTGAAGTATTGCAGTTTGCAATAGAAAAATAATAGGATCTTTTAAGATAATCACGAGTCTTGACTCATCTGTGATGAATCTCTGTGAGTGCATAATCTTTTGTCGTGAATAGTTCTTTCCCATGTATAGCTTTCTAATTGTCCAGGAAAAAAAAATCATATATGCATATGGTTGGTTATAAGGATCCAATTCTTTTGTCTTTGTCACTTCCCCACCAGCTTTTTCATCACTGCCTTGATTGATTCACTGAACAGCCAGGCAGGGTGACAAACTACTGAGCAGGGACCTGCTGGCTGTCAGCTCCTCTGAAATCCCTTGGCAAGTCACTATTGATTTACAAACTGGTGTGCACTCTTCCTCAGCCTGTTATGAAACAGCTTAATTGAAAACAAAATCCTGAACTATTTGTTTTTAATTTTAATTTCTCTGATGGTTTAGCGCTGCTGTCAGGTTGGAGAAGTGGAAGTTTATTTCTTCACTTGACTTGTAAACACTGTCCCCTCTCACTGCGGGCTGTGTGTCTCAGCCTGGCTCTCTCTCTGCAGGTGACACTTTTTTAGTTATCACATCCTTGACTCTTTGTTTGTACAAAGGTCATAGTGCCACGGTGCCATGGACAGTTCTCCTGGAAAAGAGCCTCTATTTTATACCTCAAAAGTCTTTTCCCCCTGTTTCCAACCTCCCAGAGCTGGGAGCCTGCTCCAGCCAGGGCTTCTGACTGCTGGGAAAGTCATTTAATAGCAGGAGAAATGGAGCATGAGATCCTGCATTTAAGGGGATTATAAAGTTTTGATCAGCAAGGAGTTAAAAATTCAGATAAACAATTTTCAGATGCAGGTATAGACAAAAGGCAACACAAATTATCAATGGAGCCCTTCCAGACACAGGATTAAGAGTCAGAGGGCTGGGGCTCTCTGAAATATTGATATTAATAATGAGCAGTGGTTTCAGAACAACTTGGCAACTTCAGACCTGCTTGGCTGATAGAGATGTCTCTCTAGACTGCCAGTCAGTTGAAAAAGATTCAGGAAAATGTCAAATGCTTTCAAAAGGTATTTCAAACTGGATGCTGGCACTCTAGTTAACCTAAATATCACTAGAGAGAAAAATGGCAGTAAGAGAGAAAAGGATTAAAATACATGAAAAATGCTTGCAGCATTGAGATTCATTCACTCAGCTGCAAGGAAGAAAATTACTAATATGAGTACCTCTATCTGCTTATAATTCAGATTAAATTTGCAGAGCCATAAGAGTACGTTGTTCTTAAAATTTAATTCACCAAGGGTAAATCAAATTAGATGAGAAAACCTACAATCAATAATAAGCCAGCTTCTGTCCTTCTGTTTAATTTGTAAAATAATATAGAAAAAAGTACTGTCAATATAAGAATGGAAAGTTTCCAATAAATGTCACACTTAATACCGAAAAATTATAAAATCAAAGTATTTTTCTCCTGAGTTTGATAAACTTTTGGTTCCACAGTCACTCATATTTCTTGATAAATAGTTTGGTTTTACCCTCTGGGAACCATTTGTCTCTCTGCCTTATGGATGTTCTCAGGTTGGGTTTCTTAATTTTATGGGGTCAAGGCACCCTTGTGAGGAGATCATTCCTTTGATGGACCAGAGTAAATAATAAAATACCCATTTAAATACCGGATTATTTATTACTGAATCACCAAATAAATCACTAAATAATTCAATACTCCTTTAATTACTGAGCTTCAGTTCCTGAGCTCTGGCCTGCCAGGAGACTCTGACAAAAATTAAATGGTATTCAAAGGTACAATATTTGGAGAGGGCAGCATTTTTGGGAGGCTGGGGGGCTGCTGGGGTCTTCTGGAAACAGAGTTTGCCCCAGCAGAGCTCTGTGTGCAGGGCAGCACAAAGGGTGACTTTGATGCCTCACCAACAGAGAAAAGTTGAGTTGTTTATGACTTTTTTTGTAGCAGAGTGAAAAGTTGGCCTCAGTTGGTGGCCAAGCAGCCAGGAAGACCCTCCCTGTGGGACAGGTAGGAAATAGGCAGAGGAAAAGCAGTGGGGGGAAAGGGTGGAGATAAAGACAGGAAGATCCATTGCCAGTCCTTGAAGTGGGCAAACAGGCTTCTTGAGGGGAATAAATTCATAATCATGGAATCACAGAATGCTTTGGGTTGGATGGACCTTAAAGATCATCTCATTCCAACTCTCATCACATGGTTCCAACTCCCAAAGCTTAGTATTTAATTACTGATTTAGACAGTGAGAAACAAAGGTATCAAACCTAAAATACTTATGGAAAACACCTTTCCTCACCTTTCCTGGGCTGAACTTCTCTCCAACATTTCCCTCATGGCCATTGCAGGTCCCTTTGGTGAGGCAATGGCAGCACAGACACTCTTTGCTCTTCACTCTTTTTTCTGCATTTCCCTCCTCTTTGCATGTCTCCCCTGATCTGCTGTGAGGCTCAGTGGACATTGGTCCCGTTGGGTTTTTCACCTTCTTGCTCCATGAGGGGGATGTTTTGTGCTGCCCTGTGTTTCCACAGCAAAGCTCTCATTCTGACCTGAAACTCTTTCAAACATGAATTAGTGAAGATACATTTTCATTAAGGGAACTGGAACCCATACAATTTTCTGCACTGGTATGATTAATTCTGTGACAGATGAACCACTTGGAGTGCTGGTGTCTGAGGGTCCTTGGGTGGTGATGTGGAAAAAATACGTCAGCCAATATGAGAAGGATCCCATGCACTGAATTCCGCCTGGAAGTTAAAATCAGATGAATCAGATTTATTTTACTATTTTTCTTCTTGTGATAGAAATCAATTTTAATGTAAGATTTAAGATTTGATATTAATATCTTAATTTAAATTATATTAGATATGTAACCTTCAACATCTTAGACTATGTAATGAAGTTGAGGTTGGTCAGGTCATGGTCCCTGTGATTACAGAGAGCTGAATTTCATTTTCATGGCTGTTTAAGTGTTTGAGTGGCAGCTGGGTTGGTCAGAGCAGAGGGATCCTGGGTTTTCTATTGTGAGCATTCCCTCGAAGGCTGTGCAGGCTCAGGTGCTGAAGTCAATGCCCTGCTGCAGAGGGGAAATCAGCATTTGCTGTGGGAGGGACATGTCTGCAGTCGAGGTCTCTTTGAGCTGCCTAGTGGCAATGAGGGATCACATTTCAGAGTAGAATGCCCAGCCTTAGGACCACAGGTTCAGCCTGGAAATACCAGGGAATTTTACAAAGAAGAAGGAGTATTGCTGGTTTTGAGTACGATTCTAATTTGAATGTTACTGTTTTCCATTATTGCAGGGATCCTTTCGACTCTGGGAAATGGGTATGTTATTTTTATGTCCTCAAAGCGAAAAAAGAAGCTGAGACCTGCTGAGATAATGACTGTTAATTTAGCAGTATGTGATCTGGGCATTTCAGGTAATTTCATGTTTTTGTTTTCCCTTGCTTTTACTATCTCACCATCCTGTCTGTCAGCAGCAAGAGACATTCCTCTGGAAGTCATGGGAGCACTAAATGCCTTTTGCTACCAATATTTCTGCTCTATTATTTGTATGTAATTTACAGAGGAGGATGGAAATCAACACTCCTGAACAACCTGATGGGGAGAAATGAACAGTACAGAGGAAAAATTAGGGTTGATTTAATGAAACAGGAAGAGCTCCTGTTCACCCCAGCGCTGGGCAGGTCTCCAAAGACAGCTTCCTTTTGCACCCTGTTACAATAACATAGCTTGGTATTAAAGGTGCAGAAAATTATGTTTTCTTGTCATAGGATGAAATTGAAATAAACCAAATGCCTCAAAAATACACATTTAGCCAAGTAATGGGAAATGACAGTGGTCACCAGCCCATCTAAACAATTAGTTTTCTCTCTAGTGACCATCCTCCTTTGAGTCTGGATCAGAAAAGATAGTCCATCTGTAAAGTAGGAGCAGCAACAGCCATCTGGGAGGATTTTTATTTCAATCCCACAGGCTGGCATGGGAGAGGGAGCTTTGGAGAGGTTTATCCAGAGCTGTAGAGATGTTTGTTTTGGCTCTTGAAAGGAGATTGAATCAGCTGCTCATGGGTAAATACAGGGAAAGGGCTGGATGTCCTTTAGAAAAGGATATTTTGGATGGCAGAAAATCCAATGGGAATCAGGACCCATCTGACTGTGGGATCTCCCCAGTGCCATATAAATGGAATTATATTCCCATGCTTGCAGAGTCATCTGTCCCCAATGTGCTGTATGCACTGGGACCTCTGCCCTCAGCTCCAGTGCATCCTTTTCCTATCCTTGACTCTGCCAGATGCTTTTGCCCTCATCTAAATGCCAAAAATACCACTGAACAATATAAAATGATGGCTCCAAGCCTGATCCTTGTCTGAGCTTTCACAGCACAAGACCAAAGATCTGCTCATCCCTGCAGGTTCAAGTGGTTTTTGTCAGTAAACATGGAGTTCTGAAGGAAATACTAATTCAGGAGAAGAAAGATTTTGGTATAAATATCCCTGCTGCCACACAAAGAAATGCCAAGTATTTCTTTGGCACTATTTCCATCTCTCAGCACACAGAAGTTAAGGTAAAAAGACCCTGGACTGGTTCCTCCTCTGTGATATTCCCATGTTCTTTGTGCTTTAAGAAGCTGTCTGATTCCTGTGATAGTCAGTTCAATGAGAGGAAGTGTTTCAGGAGAATTTGCCCAGCTTTATATTCTGAATCTTGCCCAGAGAAGCCTTGTCTGCCTCATCCCCTGAAATGTCCAAGGGCAGGTTGGATGGGACTTGGAGAAACCTGAGGTAGTGGAAGGTGCCCGTGCTCATGGCAGAGGATGGAATGAGAAGGTCTTTAACATCCAATTCAATCCAAAATATTCTGTGATTCTATGATTTCATTATTTTTAACATATGTCTCCTAAACATAAAAACTGTATGTCCTAGCCATTCAAATTACAGCTTGTTTGGGACCCTTCTTGGTGTGAGGGCTGCTGATGTCTCTGCTAAGGTCTGTCACCAGCACACCACTTGGTCAACTTGTTTTCTTCCACGGGGATTCTCAACCTGTCTGTGTGTATAAATTTTGGAATTAAAAATAGTAATTGGCAGAGCCATGTTTGGTTTTCTGTGTTCTCTTTTTTTTTTTTTTTAATTAATGGAAGGTGCTAAGCTGAGAAATGTGATGTATTCTGTCTGCTGGACAAACTGAAGAGGGGAATTTTTTTCCACAAAATCTTCATATTTCACACACTTCTCTTGACAATTTTTGAAGAAAAAAGTTCTGCTTCCTGCACATTTCCACAGGGTGGCACCAGCTTCTTGCTCAAAGCTGCATCAGGCTCATTTTGCACTGACAGCGTGCTCTGGACTGCTCCAAGTCCTGCTGCTGAAGAGAAATTTGATTTTCTGCAGAGAAATGGACCAGCCTTTAAAGCTGTCAGTCATTTATATAACTAAAGATGCTGACTTGTTTATTAGCACATATCCTGGACCTTACCATATTTAATGTTTTCCTTGAAAACTTAATCACCAAGCTCAACTTCTTCTTGAAAAATTAAAGAGCATTTTTTCTGCTGGGAGAAAAGCACATCATGCATTGACTTGGGCACAACCTGCAGGCCAAGGCAGAACTTTCCTTACAGGCTTAGGCTGAAGGAAAGTAATAAAAAAATACTTTTTAGAAAATATATCTAATTTTGAAAGTTTTTCAATGCTGATGCTTTTGGCATAGAAGATGGAACAAAGGTAATTTTCTGCAAGATTTAGTTTTGGTAGAAATGCTTTAATTTTCTGTTAAGAATGAAAACAGGAAGTATGGTTTTGTATCAGTTCCATGTGAAATGGACTGTTTTTAGAAAAAATCCAAAATATTTTCCTACAGATAACTTTAAAAAAATTGAGATTTTTGTCTTGGCTTCTATGAATAGGCTACCTTGTGGGAAATATAGTTTGCAAGATAATTTTTGCCCTCTTCATAAACCAGTTCACTGAGCTTCTATGACATTACAGACCCTGTGGTTCAGCCAGGGAAAGTAGCCCAGGGCAGCTGAGATGTTTTCAAATCCTTGAGGTGCTCTGGCTGCTCCTGTGCAGGAAGGAATACAGCCACAGGAACATGGAGTTAATATTTAATGCTGTTTGAATGTTGCAGTTGGAATGTTTAGGCCGGAGAGAATTTATGATCAGGCTGGTAAGTAAAACTGAGGTGTTTGGAAAACATACGTTCCTAAATTATTAATTTTTGGATTTTCTATTCCATTAAAGTTGATTTTTTTTCCTTGCCTAAATTAAGACCAACAAAAAATTAAAAATTAGGAGAAAGCATAAATTCACAACCAGAAAATTACAATTTTCAAACTTTCTATTTGTCACAGTACTTACAAAGAATATGAATTATGTAAACCTGCTTTAAGGAGAGAACAGGACAACATTTGACCTTACTTCACTTCTTCCATGGGGCAGCACTCACTTTTACCTGTGGAGGAATGAACTAAAGTGCCACTGAGAGCCTCAGAAGTAGTCACTCATTTCCCACCTCTTTGGGGAAACGTAGAATATTTTTATATCTGTGAGCAGTGGCTTCCTTGGAGGCACCAAAGAAATGTGTGGTGTGGAGAGGAGCTGGAACCACTTCTGCAGCTCAATTCCATATCTTCCCTTCCTACCTGACACTTTACCTCGCTATGCATCCTACTGCTTGGCCATGACAGATTTGAGAAAATAATTTCTGAAAGCAAATTTCTTTACCTTGTGCTTGAAGACCCCCAGTTCGCTATAGGGGCATAGAGAAAGTAGATCTGTGCTTGCTTCAAGCCATCACCCACCCTGTTTACATTCTGGCATGAGGACTGAACACATACTCTGAAGTTTTCATAATGAGAAGAGCCTGCCCAGTTTTACCAGAAGTTCCTGCTGTTGATATGAAAACACCTATTTCTAGCCCTTCTCCAGGCTTGGCTCCTCCTACCACTTCATTGATGCCATGGGATCCATCCACAGTTGTCTCAGGGTCAATCCTGTGCATGAGGGCACACAACTCATAGAATCACAGAATGATTTGGGTTGGAAGGGACCATAAGGACCATCTTGTTCCAACCCCTGCCGTGGGCAGGGACATCTTCCAGCTGGTCAGGTTGCTCCAAGCCTCATCCAACCTGGCCTTGAACACTTCCAGAGATGGAACATTGACAGTTTCTCTGGGCAACCCACGACAGTGACCCACCACCCTCAAAGTAAAGATTTTCTTCCTAATAGCCCATCTAAATTTACCCTCCTTCAGCTTAAAGTCATCACATCTACCGTGCCTGAAGGCCTTTCTCCACATTGCAGAGCGCTTTTACTGGCATTAGTTTCGTGCAAGGGAGAGGGTTTGCCTCTATGATAAAAGGAGATTTTCTCAAGGATGGATTTTTCAGTGGGCTGCCATTCTCTCCTCCTTTTGCAGTTGTGGGCAAACCCTTCAGCATCATCTCCTTCTTCTCCCACCGCTGGGTGTTTGGGTGGATCGGCTGCCGCTGGTATGGATGGGCCGGTTTCTTCTTTGGCTGTGGGAGCCTCATCACTATGACAGCTGTCAGCCTGGACAGGTACCTAAAAATCTGCCACTTGTCCTATGGTAAGACAAACATGTATCTATACATAGATAACTGAATTATCTGTGACTGTAGGAAAGCTGTATTAAGTGCTGGCGTTTACTACATTGAAGTAATAATTAAGCTCTTCAGAATTCCTTTGTTACATGTAGAGGGGAGTACACAGATAAGAGAAATGTTTTTATGATTTGAAAAATTCATTTTGGGACATAATAATTTCACTGTTGTCCCTCTGCTGTCTGCTTAAGCCATGAGTTTTTGTAACCGCTCACAGATAAATCACATTGTGTCTATCAAGGCCCATTAACATTAACAGAGGCAAGTACTGCACATATTGCAGGGTCTTATGGACCAGCACATAGAAATATTCCTTATTAGATGCCTAAACTACTCTGCCATGTGTGGCAAACTATTTAAAACACAAAAGAGATTTGGAAGGGCAATAAGTCATAATGTGAAATCCTCCCTCAAATGTGGAAATGGAACCTGAGAAGATGAAATGAATTTAGCAGTGTGAGGTGCTACCACAGTATCTTTCAAGATCTGTACCTCTGAAAGATGATGTATTATATGCTTCCTTCTTTCCAGTTAAATGATATTGTCACTGTTTAGGAAAGATATTCTTCTTGCATTGTGAGGAACTAAATTCCCATCCAAATACAGGAAATGCTCAAGGTCACTTTACAAGTAATAAGCACCTTGCCCATGTGACTTGAGGGACACAACAGATTTCTTTTGATGACATGCAGAATCAATCATGTTAAGCTGTGAGGAGAGTTTGCGGCTGGGAAGTGTAAGTAAGACGGTCTGTGCAAGCAAATAAAATCTGTGCTACTGTGTCAAGATGTGTTATCACAGATCCTGGTGTGTCCACAGTTTTTCCCTCAATGGTGGTACAGGTCTCCTTAGCTGAGTTTTAGATACAACCATAATATTAAACAAGATTTTAGCTTTTCTGTTGATGTCTTATCAAAATATTTCAGTGGTAACCCAAATCATGGACAATTTTTCACAGACTTGGTGAGCTGAAATGAATATTTCATGGCTGGCTGCATTCATGCCACCAGCTGTGGTGTTTAACATGACATCTTAGTTCATGGGAGAGAAACACCTCAAAACCTTTATTCTCAAGGGCTCTGATCATGGTGGTCCATACAAAATGATGGAGAGGAATAAAAAAAACATGTTTATCATGCTCAGTCTAGGTGGTTAAAAATGTTTCTCTTTTAATACTTATGCTATTGCTGCTTTGTTTTTCCACCCCTGAACACAACAAACTACCTTTCTGTCACTCATCCATCATAAATTAATAATAATTTGTCAGACAATGTTTGTTTTCCTTCCAGTGATCTGGGCATGTAAAATCAGCTGGGAAGGAACACATCCAAATTACAGGTGTTTCTTTGCTTTGGTTTTGTTTTAAGTCACTCTGAAACCATGAAAAAATCTCCTTAATATTAGTGTGAAGTGAGTGAAAACTCCCCTGTGGGTCTGAGACCGCAAACAAGTTGGAGGTTCCAAGATGGAAAGAGATATTATAACACCATATTCCAAGTTTCTGTAAAAATTAAAGATTTAAATTTGTTGGTCCTATCTGAGTCCTACATGAAGATGATGAGGAACATGTAGAAGGATGATGATGAAAACCCTGCAAACTGAAATCTTTTCTAGATGAATTAGACCCGTATGCAAGATGAGCACAGATACAGTGTTCTGATCTCCAGGAATTCTATTTGCATTTAGTTAAAAAAATAGGCAAGGATACATGAAAACATACATCACTGATACTTCTGACAGGACACACATGGTGATTTTCTGTAGTGGAAAAGAATGAAAAAGTAAAATTAAATCTTGGATGTATTGGATGTCTTATTTCCACTGTAAATCCTTGTTTTTCAGTCACTGAATTTGAGCTTTAGTCAGGTAATAGGAGAGAAAGAATAGGAAAAAACCTAAGTTATATTAAAGAATTGAAATTACTGGACAGGATTCCCACGACTGTTGCTGAGCTGATTGTTTGAATTGCTTTAGTTTGGACTTTTCTCAGTTGTAATTTATAACAACTGAAATATTTGAGTAAAGACATGTGAGTGTGCCTTTGTCTTCATGAGGCACAACAGGAGCTCAGGGTCACTATGGACACCCTGAAGGAGCCAAGATGAACAAGACAGAGTTGTTGTCAACAGACAAACAAACTCGTATTTCACAGAACCATGGAATGTTTTGGGTTGGAAGGGACCTAAAAGACCATCCAGTTCCAAAGGCCCCTCAGGGACAGCTTCCAACCAGACCAGAGTGCTCACAGTCCCATCCACATGTCCCGACGTATTCCAAACACAAACTTGTAACTCTTGCATTCTCTTCCAGGTACCTGGCTGAAGAGACACCATGCATTTATCTGCCTGGCAATAATCTGGGCCTATGCTACGTTCTGGGCTACAGTGCCTTTTGCTGGGGTGGGCAGCTACGCCCCCGAGCCCTTTGGGACCTCTTGCACTCTGGACTGGTGGCTGGCCCAGGCTTCTGTGGCTGGACAGGCTTTTGTTCTGAGTATCCTTTTCTTCTGCCTCCTGTTCCCAACTGCAGTGATTGTGTTTTCCTACGTCAAAATAATTTTAAAAGTCAAATCATCCACCAAAGAAGTCGCTCACTTCGATTCCAGGATTCAGAACAGCCACATACTTGAAATGAAGCTGACCAAGGTAGGTAGGAAGGTTTTCCTCTGTTTGCTGTGCTGGATCATATGAGCAGATTTGGAGACAATAACACTATGCTCTGAAGGTGGTTTTTGCAGCTTTCTACCCTATTGCTGTCAAGATAGGGAAAAAACAGGAGGGGAAGCACAATTCTGTGATTAGGGCACTTGGGTCTCTGAGATCATGATTCACTCTGAAGCTCTGCCACAGCTTTCTACTATGACCTTACAAGTCATGTCATCTCTCTGTGGCCTTGCTCCCACCATAAAACACCCTTTGCTTTCAGAAACAGTTGTAAAGACTAATTTAGGGTGTTTGATGTGCACAGGAATTATAACAGAAAACAGATAGAGAGCAGATTATTGAAGTGGGGAAATAAAACTTTCAGACAGTTTACGTTCCTCTGCTAATGAAGATATAAACCAAAATTGGTCCTGTGACAATGCAATTGATTTTATGCAAATAATTTACCAGTTATGCTCAGCCATGAACTACAGATAAAAATACTGAAGTGCTAAAATTAATTTTCCATCTCGGGCCATATCCTGTTTTTCCTTTCTGATTGAATCTATTTTCGTTTGGCAGTGGTGACAGCCATGATCCTTGATGCTGGTTATTGTGCCAGGAAATCTCTCAAAATAAAGGTTTGCATTGAACAAAATCAGATTCCTTAGCTGTAAAAGGTTCACCAACCTCTGTAAGCCATGCCAAGAGTGAGACAAGCAGCAAGTTTTGCTTGGCTGATCAAATTTTATTACAATTTCTGTGAGTTGAACTGAGATTTAGATAACATACAGTAATAAAGGATATTATATCTAAACATATCTGAAAATTTCAGCTCTGTACCTGAACAACCAGTGCTGCCAGTACAGCTGGTACAACTGCACTTGCCTTTCAAAAGGATGTTTCACATTGTTACTTTTTCTTGGTGGTTATTCAGCAAATTTCCTTTGAAGAACAGTGGAAACTCTTGATTTGAGGCTGCAGATTTTTTTTTTCTGTTTTTTGGCATATTGGAAGGATCATGTAAAACTTCAATGTGATCTGAGTTGCAGCACCAGTAATTTTCCCTCCTGTCTTGGATCTACACTGAAGAACAAAATGTTGGAATAAATATAAATATGGAAAATTAGTCTCCCTTGTTGCCCATTGACTCCACAGCACAATTTATAACAAACAGGCTGTGTTTTAGATCCTTGGCTAATCTGCATTGTTCTTCAATGATAGACAACAACAACAAAAAAAGACTACAGGAAAAGTTATACAATGTCTCAACCCCTTGTGCTTTCTGGTGATTTTTTTTTTGCTAATCTAATCCTGATAATTGCCTTATTCCAAATGAGTGCACATGTGCTGCTTCCAGTCTGGACGTAGCAATAATCTGTCAATGGCAGCAGTATAAAGGCAGATGTTTTTCAGGATGTAAGATGGCATCATTTGAAGTGATATCAGGCTGTGACCAAGTGCAGACAGGCTGGTTCAGGTAAAGTATATAAATCAAAAATTTTGACCCCAAATAGTTTTTCTTTAGTATTTATACTAAATATTCTCATGGTTACATTTTCTCATATTATAAAGAGGTCACTTACTAATTTACCAGGAACTCATTTATCAGAACTGAAATATTTAACATAAATTTGCTTTTTAAAGTATCTACATATTCTAATGGAGTGCAAATTCATGATATGGGTTACTATAAATAAAAATAGACATTTTAGTAACATTCTCACTCTCAGTTAAGTTCCCAATTTTCAAAAAGATCTTTTTTTCAGTAACTTTGCAGCTCTGCTATTATCAGTATATGATCCTAAAAATGAGATTCTGTGTTTTGAAATTAATCCCCTCCTTAAAGGACTTGAATTCAATATCAAGCTATTAATATTTTCTGAAGTCTTATTTAGTTTCCTTATATTTAGCCAGACCTTACTTAATTTTGAAAGATCTGCTAGCAGATTCATTAACTGCTCTGCGTCAGGCAAAAGAAACACAGGCACGAGATAAAAAGGCAGATTTTATTCACATTGTAAATTCATATGAAGAAACAAGTTACCGTTTTTCTTTTCCATCCAGTGGAATGCAACTCCCTTGCATTCTGGCCAGCTCTGTGCTGCTCTGCCAATCTCTGACTCTGCTGGATAACCCTCGCTGTCTCTTTCTGCTCTCACAAGGTGGCAATGTTGATCTGCGCAGGGTTCCTCATTGCCTGGATCCCCTACGCCGTGGTCTCGGTCTGGTCAGCCTTTGGACAGCCAGACTCGGTGCCCATCCAGTTCTCAGTGGTCCCAACCCTGCTGGCAAAGTCTGCAGCCATGTACAACCCCATCATCTACCAGGTCATCGACTGCAAGTTTGCCTGCTGCCGCCCAGGAGGGCTGAAGGCCAAGAGCTCTTTCAAGAAATCAAGGTAATTTCTTTTTTTGGGGGGTAGGATGTCTTTAAGGACACGATGTTCCAAAAAGTACCAAACTAAGATTGACCAAGAATCACAGCTCATTGAATCTTATTCCTTGGGTGTGACTGTGACCATTTTGATTTGGGATTTGTCTTGCCGTGGGATTTTTTAAGGTGATTGTAGGTGTATAAGGAGACAGTCCTTACTTTTAGATCCAGTGGCAACTCCATTGATACAGTTTGGAAAAAAGTCCCATTGGTTTTAGGGGGTTTTGGATAAATCCTGTCTTCCTGATCCTTTTCTTTCATATCCTCATATGAGTTTCCTCCAGAAGGTGTTGATGACCTCAGTGAAGAAAATGGAAGAGAATTGTGTCAATTCCTTCCATAATTAACATGTTAATACTGTGCCTTTCAGCCACAGAATCGGCAGGGAGAGGCAATAATTCCTCAACCACCCAGAAGGTATCATTCATACCAAGAAAACCCTCCTCAAACCAGACAAATCAAAGTGTAGTTGTGTCATAAGAAAATCTCCTTCTTTTTGTTTACAACCTTCAGGCTGTATTTGTGCTGCACATCTGTGGAATTCCTGAAAACACTAATTATGCACTTGGAGGAAAAGTACTTCTAGTTCTGTATTATGCCAGACAAGTTCCTTACTTTTGAGGTTGAACAATGAGATAATGATGGATGTTAATCTGACAGTGTAGACTGTCACAAACACCATACCACCTATAAGTGACTGTGAAACAATAGAATTCCAATAATTTGCTTCAAATGCCTAAAACATATGTGCCTCGATAGAAGCGTGAAGGACCATTTTATCATTCATATTATTCCCTATCCAATTCCAGCATTTTTGGTGTGTTGCTCAGTGAGTCAATCTTGAGTTTCCACAGCTTCTCATAGCAGATTGTTCCATATCTTGAAGTCAGATTTATTTCATCTACAGAACAGAGTTTATATATGTCATAAATGTCTGAGGTGCTGAATTTATAGTTTGTCAAAATCCCTCCTGCAGTTTTAGCCAAATGGGACACAAATCTGCAGTAGCCTTCAGTAGATTTTTGGCAGCTGGGTTTGTGTTTAACCTCTGAAGGAGGTTTCACCCGTTCCCCAAAGCTGAATGCAAGCTGCCTTCCCTAGACCTGTGCAATGAACAAAGTGATCTGGAGGAATCACTTCCCAGAAGTAGGAACTTGATTTCCAGCTTGATGTGAGCAAAGTGACCATTGTACCTTCTCTGCCCCACAGGACATACACCATATCTGCTCACAGGGACTCCACAGCCATGGATGAAACCCAGCTGGAAGCATGAGGGCTCATCTCACGGGCAGCAAATGAAAACCTGATAATAAACAACCCTACTGGCTCAAGTCCCTCTTTCTGTAAATGAATTAAAACATGGTGACAGGTTTATTTTGCTCCCTACTCCTATGTGCAATGTACAGTTCTTTCCATCCTGGCCAAAATAGTGTGTTAGAGCTGGGCAAATATTCTAAGTACTCAGAGGAAGAAGAAACAGAGGAATTTTGTTTTTATTAAAAATTTTCCTTCACTTCAAATGCTTTAAAATGCCCTTTTTTGGTTGTTCTTAGCACTAAAAGAAATTATAGTTTGGACAATATTTTCCCTGAGGGGAAGGAAAGTGTTCATAAAGGCCAGTTTTAATCTACTAAAGCTAATCTCCTTAAATTCCTGCTGCAGTCACTGGAGACATGGAACACGAGAGAAGAGATTCCTTAGAGGAATCTGAGTTGGAGCTTCACTTATCAGGGCTCTGAATTACACAGTGGGGAAACATTAGCTGACTGGATTTCCCTGGTGAGCATCTCTCCACATCATGAGGCCACAAGTTGTCTGAAACCCGCTTTGACTTCAGTCCTCCAATATTCAGGAATATTTTGATTTTAGTCATAGTAAAGTCAGAGGTGCCACACTCCTACACAGGATCATTTTATGAGATATAGAATAGCAAATCCTTACTCAATTGTGAATGAGGGGGGAGAGGTCTCCTGCTCAAATTGTAGATTCCTTAGGGAGTTATCAACAATTTGCAATAAAAAAGCAGAACTGAAAAGAAGTCAGGTCAAGCCTGAGCCTGAGCAAACCAATATTTCACACATTTTTATCATTCTCAGGCCAAAATTACAATGAAATATGATGTCAATAAGCAGAAAGATTTGACTTCTTGATTGATAACTGAATTTTTCACCGTATATTTTACTCATCACAATTCTTTATGACATCAATTCATGAGATATAAAATGGCAAAGTGTTCCTCAAACCAAACCATGAAACCAGATTCAAAACTGGTGTGTTTGTGAGGAGGGTCACAGACTTGGTAACAGAGGAGTCTTTCCAAAGTGCAGCTGCAGAGTAATTTTTAGACACTAAGTCCTGGGAAAATGAGGATTAATAACTATTTGAGAGAATGAAGTTCTGTAAGTTCCTAATGCATTCAACAGAAAAACAATGTGTCTTGAAATGACCTGCAAGGCAGCCAAAACAGTTGTGTTGGATAGGAGCCATAATTATTCCTATTATCTCCTTTTTCTCCTTTGGATTTATTTAAGGTGGAGGCATTGCTACAGATCAAAAATTAACATTTCAGTAAAAGCATATTTTTAATGCTTATAATAATGATTTTGATACTTCTATTTAATTTCTTCAAGAAGGATATGACTCTATTAAAAATAAGTTAATTGTAAATCAGAGTCTCCCACACAGATTTCTGCTGACTGTTAACAAAAACCTAAAGTTGCAAGGGCAAGGCTTTCTTCTGAGTTGCTCCTTTAAGGAAAGGAAACATTTGTGAAAGAGTTTCAATTACTTTCTTGTTTAATATTTCTTGTTTAACATTAATTTCTCCTACTGTTATTTCAGAATTGTGTTTAACATGCATTTCCTGCCACACTGAACTGAACTCCTTTTGTAGCTGATCCATGGTGATGTTAATATTGCTTTCTACAATAATATCATAAAGGTCTGATCTGATGTTTGTTGGCATGTCCCAGCACTCCCATTCTGCAGTTGCTACTTTATCAAATGATATTCAGACCATGTAGCAGAAGTAGAATTTTGTCGAATTTCCTAAGCTGGGTAGAGGAAAATATTGCTTCCTCCTCTGCAAAGCTTTAGCAAAAGAAGCTTTAAGAAATATGGACAGAAAATGCAGAGGTACAGAGAGTTGCCATGCTACCTATACAGAGTTTTGTGTAAATTTTTTCCCAGAAGTTTAGTTCTTTCATTTCTACAGACCTCTCACCGTAGGATAAACTTATTTCTTAACTGGTTGCAAATTTTGCCCACAAACTGATCCATAGCAAAGGCACTTTTACAATATTTGCAAACTTGGTTATGAAGACATGAACAACCTTGCCTGCATATTCCTGCTGCTTTTATTAATTTATCCATCCAGGCAAACTTTTGTTTGCATCTATGGGTGTTTATCATAACTAGGATGTGATGTAAATCAGATGTACAGTGGCTCTATAAATGAGATTAGCTGGAGCAACACTGTTGGCAAAATTGTAGAAATTGCTCACTAGTCTGGCCAGATTTAGGGGTAGATCAACTCACAGTTTGTGCATAAACCCTTCCTCTAATTTAAATTGGGGAAGCTTTTCGCTTTATTTGTTAAAATTATGTATTTTCCTCAGAATTGCTGTTGGGTAATCCCAGAAGTGGACACACACCTGTGGTAGGGCTGAATTTTATATTTTGGAAGAGTGTAAGATATTTCTGGATTCCACTGTAGCAAATGTGCTAGATACATCTGCTACCTAAAGAGTTCAGAGGTTTAATAAATTCTAAATATGTACTTCCAGAATAAACATATTTCATATGACTTAAAGACATTTATTTTCATATTATTTAAATTTATTTATTTATTATTCAGTGCCACAACTATTCAATTCTGAAAGCTCAGTTTTGTCATGACGGAACAATATCTTGCTCTAGAAGAAGCTTTAGTTAGAGTCAGGTTTATGCTGAGCATGTGCTCAAGTGAAAGATGTTCCCCTGAATCAAGCAGGACATGCACATTCCAGCATGTAGGGCTTAATTTAAATGCAGAATCTGAACCTGAGAGCAAATGGATCTCATTGGATTCAATGGCAAAAGAGAACGGGAGCACTCTCTTTGTTCAGCTGTATATAAAGCAGCTCACACAATTTCTGCTCTGTTTGGGATCACAGTGGTAGAGAAGTGAGGGGTCTTATTATGGATTCAAATTTTCAAGGTCAACTTTGAATTGATTTGAAGGTTGCAGCAGATGGCTCTAAAGATAGTACTTTTCCACTGATGCTCAGGACAGTTTCTTCTTCTCCCTGTGTCGAGGCTGATAATTGATTATTATATAAAATGGAGATATGTAACCTCGGTCTAAGGTCATCAAAAGACAGTACATCTCTCACTTTCCTGTTCTAGAAATCTTACAAGTCTCAAACTTATGGCATTTTGTGATCTGGGCTTTATCAAAGCACCAACAGTATAAAACCTACCCAGTGTGATGAATGAGTAAAGAATATGACTCTGAAGGAAGACTTCTCTATTGCATTTTCGATAGTTCATCCTCCTTGTTATATCAAGAAATTTCATCCTTTTATGTATAAACATTAAACAAAATGGTTTTGAATGAAAATAGTGCCATCAAGAATAATATATATAAATGAGGATCTTTTATTACGTAACCTTTGTGTGCATTCAGACCGAGCTGCCAAGAGGCAAAATTCTATTTGAATTCACTTTCCATGACTTGAAGGAAGTAATTGACACAGGCTAAGACTCCACTTAGATAATGAGCTGACCTGGACAGCAAGATTGAGAGAAAGAGAGTAATGAGAGCAATACTATGTTTTGAAGTGATAGTGAAATTATGCAAAGCATGTGGATATGGAAGATTTTGTCATTTTCAGTCATAGATGAAGAATTACTATAAACCTCTTCTGCAGACTTGGAAATCTGTTGACAATGAAGAAATACCAAGATTTAAAATGCCAGAAGAGACTCTTGAAACAGGAGATTTAAACAAACTTTTATGACGGAAGTTGAAAAAATAAAGTACTAAAAATGTAAGTTATGGTTGTGGGATTTTGGAAGAGAGCATTTGTCCATGAGGGTGGATGGAGCTGTAGCAAATTTTATTTCTAGACCTGTAACAAAAATGAAAAGAACCCAACCCAACAAGTGATTTGTTAAAAATATTTATCACCCACAGCACAAGACTGCTGATAGCAGAAGATTTTTGGCTTTGTGGCATCGAAAGCAAAAGAGAAAATTGATGTGTCTTCATACAAAGGGAGTGCGATTAATGAATAACAGGCACAATGATAGCGAAATGGATTCTTTGGTGGAACTTTTCTGGGCTGACAATGTCTCTTAGATCCTGTCCCACCTCCACTGTGCAGGGTGCTCTTGGTCAGGAGAATAAATCTGAATAGCTGCTAAATGACCAGGCACTTCTTTCTCCTGTAATTCTACATTATTCATTTTATGTTTTTGTTCCTAGCTCTTCTTCCCACCAGGCAACTCCCAGACACATCAATGTGCATCCCTCAGGAAAGCTGCTTTGGCATCTTTTTAGTCGCATTTCCCAGCTCAGAATGTCCCCACGTGAGTCTTGCCCTGGGTAAGAAGCTCTTAACAAATGATGTTCACTATAACCTCAATTTCTCTTCCCTCCTCTCAAGGAAGGTTTGGTTGGTTTCCTCCACATCTGTATTTTCCCAAGTTTCACAGGCTTTTGCAGTTCTCTGGCCCCAAGGAACAACATTCAATACCTGAAACTAGATTCTCTGGAGATGATGATGAGCACCACCAATATCATCACCATGTTCTGGAGCCCCTGTGCATCCCATGCTGACATTTTTCTTATCTGCATGCTGGGCTTTCCAGGATGGCTCACATTCTCCTTCACTTGGAACATGGTGCACACAGTAAGGGCTGTTTTTGTAACTGCCTGGAATGATCTTCACTTCCTCAGTTACTCCTGTTTCACTTTGCACCTGGGGGAGAGGGTCTTGGACCTGTAAGCCAGAGCAAAACCTTTTGAAATACAAGGTTTAGTTACAGATTTTCAGGCTTTTGCTGCTTCTGAACTGAAAGAGTTCTACACCAGCTATGAGTAACGAGCCTTTCCCAATACTAATTACAGTTTTGTGTCTCAGTTGGGTAGAAAAAAACCTACTTGGTTTGTTTGAGATCTGCTCTGAGAGACACACTGAGTATCAAATCAGGTGACTGCAACAAATGGATGAAAGTTGCTGATAAGGTTTGGTGGGTTCCCTGAGTCAGTAAGATGGTCATTGGTCTGTATTTTGGACATAGCACCTGAAGGGAGTTTTGGGAGTAGATCTCTAAATCTTTGTGGAATATAGCTAAAAAATTTATGAAATAGCAAGAAAACATTGCACTGACCAAAAGCTCACATTGCACAGAACATATTTCAGATATAGATGGTGGATAAGTGTGGTTCACAATACAATGTTAATGATAAATAAAGTTTCCATTGCAATAAGGATAATCTTACATTAGTGAAAATGTGAAACATTTAGGAAATAGGTATATGTAGAAAATAGGTACAAAAATGTAGATGGGAATGCCTTTTTGCTTTCTTAAAGGGGCTACACAGAGGCCCATCATCCTAAAATCAAAGGCTGCTGTGAAAGTCTCGCTCTTTCTGCTCAAATCTTGCAAAACATATCAAGGAAGGTATCATATCTTAGGCTTTTGCATTCCTGAAGGCAGTCTGCAAAAAGTGTTTCCCTGGAGCACCTGAAGATCCTCGTTCCTGAATTACAAACCATTATCTCAGATTGATCAGTGAGTGGAGACCCTGCCTGTCTGTCTGCAGTTCCAATCCCCAAAGCAAAGGGAAACTTTAGAGATAGTGCAACAGGGAGGAGAAAAAAATGATAATGTATAAGCAAGAGAAACTGAGGTGAGTGGGTGACAGGATTTAGTCTAAAAGAGGAAAGGTCTGAGAGTAAATTATATCAGTCTACAAATAACTTTGAGGCAATAATAATGTAAATGAAGAAAGGGATTTATTCACGTTTCAGAAAGTGATAGAATGAGAAATCAAAGCTGGAAGCTAAGGTAGGAAAAGCTGGGATGGGACTTTCTGAACTACAGGAACATTCAGGGTTTGGAAGAGTTCTCAAGGGGAGAAGATGGGCTGTGATTTACCAGATACTCAAGAATAGATTATTTAATCTACTAACAAAAATAGCTAACAATTGGCAATACTTCTAAGCAGCCATTTTTAGTCCTGATATCTGGATTTCTGAGCATTTTCCTAATTTAAACACTAGTAGGAGCCCACCTTAGGAGCTGTCTGTGCTGCTGAAGCCACGAGTGCTGACCATGCTATACAGACATCTGGATTGTTTACACTGGAACTGGCTTCAAAAGACCCCTCACACAGTGAAACTTCACTTCTAATGAAGTGGTTTCAAAATCCAAAGTTGGTGCAATGCAGTGTCATGTGCAGATGCAGAGATAAACTTCATTATGAAAGATGTAGCTTTCCTTTCACAGTTATTAGATGAGCTTTTCAGAGAGGTATCATTCTGCAGCACTTGCAGTTCAAGCTGAAATAAAGTGCTGTAATTGCTGCCATGGACAATTTGTTGGGATAAAATATTTTCAGCTGTGCTATTTAGCTTTTAAGCATATGATAATAAATCTGGAATCCCAGAGTCATTAAATTAAAATACACCAAACAACCACAGGGAAATTACATGAGAAAATTACCTTCAGAAAAACATATATTAGTGGTTTGTGATCTACATTTTCATTCTTAGGAATTATATTTCTAATAGGGTTGAATTTACAAAGACACCAATAGACTTTTAGTGATGCTGGCCCAAAATAACTGCAATATTATTGTTATCTCAAAGCCTAGGTGTATTAATTATATAGAAAAATATTCCTACTACTGAAGGTGTGTCCTATTAAGAAATAATTTCAAGTGTAATTTTTCGTGTATTTGTGCTGTATATATTGTTTCAGTTTTTTGGCAGTAGGACTGTGTACATATTTAATGTCTTGATTCTCGTCTATGCTTAATATTGTAAAACAAGAAATCACAGGCATGTATTAGATAGATTTCTGTTCTGTTTAGGGGATCAGACTCCTTCCTGCTGAAAATACCTGCACACCTGCTTGGAAGTCCATGGTCTACAACTCTTTCCAGTTTCTAACGCAGAAAATAATTCAGTGTTTCCTTTGCCTTGCTCATCTCCCACCTCAGCAACCTCAGCAGCCTCAGCAGCCTTGTTGGAGTTGCACCTGATTTACAACACCCACAACAGGGAGTCTGGGTCTGTAGGGGAAAGGGAAAGGAGGCAGAAGGGTGGGCTTCTTTCTCAGTTAAAGATGAAATAAACCAGGAACAACCCCAGTAAAATCAAGGTAGTGCTCTGAGACTGTGATTGAAATAAAAGGAGAAAATATCTTTTCAGTTTTATGGGGCCAGAAATGCCAGATGTACTGACCATGGCCTGGGATGTTTACAACTCTGATGTAAACAACTAGATCTTGAGCTAAGAGGGTCCTTTTTGCTGAGGAGACCTACAAAATGCACTGAAGATTCAACTTGGCTGGTAGCACAAAGGTGAGGAAGGTTGAAGGTCACTTTGTACCTGACTTTGAGTGGCTTTGGCTTCCTCCATGTTCTGCTTCATTATAGTCCTTAAAGATGCACTTGACCTTCCCAAAGACCCACTGGGGTACACAGCTGAAGTGTCAGTCACAGCATGCTGGTGTTTAAGCAACATTCAAAGCTATAAGAACCTAATACAAAACTTCCTAGAATATTTATTACCGAATTTTTTCAGCACGTTGGAGCTCGAAGTGTAATAATGGAGGATCTGAGCATGGTGATTAATGAACCTCAGAGGTTAGAGTGGTGGGAGAGTGCATTAACTACTATGGTTTTGTAACTCACAGTACGAAATTCAATTGTTTGTGTCCATCAATGTTTCCAACACGTCGTGTGTCAGTGCAATGTCCTGGAACTGAAATCACCAATGTAAGAGAAAATTTATGGAGCGAGCCTGTAAATAACTGTGTAAGTTCTCAAGAGATGTTGCTGAGTTAATATGTTATTAATATATAACACTGTGTTATGAAGCAGTAAAGACCTCACTTACTGGTTGCACTTAACATCAGGGGACACTTTACTGTCACTGTGTTGGAACAATAGTGGTGATTTTCATTTTTCTCTGCCCTTTTTATTCCCCTAAACACACAACCAGATGGATGACATCATGGGCAGACTTTATTTTCTGCACTTTATTTTCTGAATGTGCTTTCAAATAAAGCAAGAGAATGGATCAATGTTGTTACCTGTGGTTTTGTCTTGGGTTTTGATTACAAAATTGAATGTTTTCACATCAAGGCTGCTTTTGTTGCCATTTAACTGCAATCCATAACCTGCATGTGTTTGCAGTAAAACTCTGCTCTGATTGAGGGTAGGTTTAGATTACAGAATAGGGAGAAATTCTCCCCTCTGAGGATGTGAGGCCTTGGCACAGGCTGCCCAGAGAAGCTGTGGCCGTCCCATCCCTGGAAGTGTCCAAGGCCAGGTTGGATGGGGTTGGAGCAATCTGGGACAGTGGAAGGGTTCTCTGCCCATGGCAGGGGAGTCAGAACTGGATGATCTTCAAGATCCCTTCCAACCCCAGCCATTCTAGGATTCTGTGACTTGTGGCTGCAAAGAGTGTGTGAGGACCATTTCAGTCCAATGAGAAACAAGCCAAACCTCCGCTTGGGAAGTTGTTTGCGGATACCCTGATAAAAATAATTCTCTAAATAAAGAAAAAAAATACTATGTCTACCTGTTTTCTCCCTGACCCCAAAAGAGAGTTGGTAGCTCTGGCTAAGGGATCCTATAAATCAAAGTTTGAGTGTTGCTGTAGTTTGGGCATCCTGACCCAGTGGAATGTTACCTGGACAGGCTTTTAACATGCTCGTCCCTGAGAGGACATCAAAGTGAGGTGGTCTCCTTCTAACCAATAGCTTTGCCCTGTTCTTCTTTGAGACATCTGAGGAGAGCTGGAAACTGGGGAGAGGGATTCATCCTCTGTCTGTTCATCCAAAAACAGGTGCACAGTGGAGAACTTTGCCAGGCAGTGCTGGCAGCAGGCACAGAGACACAGGCAGGTGGAGGCTTTTACTCTCAGACTCATCCTGTCCCCCTCAGCAGTAACCTGTCTGTAAATCTGGCCAGCCAAGGCTCAGAAACCACAGATTTCATCAGCACAAACCTGAGTGCTGGGTGGTATTGACTGGGCTTGGCAGTGCTTCAATCCTATTTTACTCTGCCCACACAGCGAGCTCAGCTACAGCAAAAATCTTGGTAGGAGGAGCTGGGATTGAGCTGGAAAAGAGTGCCAGGCTGCTGCCAGGGGTTCTGGCACACCACATCTGCACCAGTCATGCCCAGCTCCAACACTCTGTCCCAGGAAATGGCGAAACAGGGAAAGAACTGCTTAAGGTCAGCAAAAATGAGTTAAAAAACATGGAATGGCTTCTGTACAATGGGAGGTTACATGGACTCATCTAGGAAGAGGGGGGACCTGATGGGATATAGCAGGGCCCAGAAGCAGCATGGAGAAAATGAAAGAATTATATTTACAGATTTTTTTTTTGTGAAGCAGGAGTTGGAAGACACCAAATAAAAGGCCACAGTGTAAAACATCAGGCACAAGGCAAAGCAATGTCCTGGCAGCACATCATTAAGTGGTGAGGGAGCATTCATCCAGCAGTGGAATTTGGGCTGGCTGTGCAGAGGTGCTTTGTGATCACACAAAGGCAAAGGCACAAAGTGACTTTTCTGTAGAAGCCACAGGAATTCTTCCTGGCAGGGTCTTGTCCCACAGAGGTGACATAAAAAGTGTTACCTGAAAAAGTGTTCAAGGATGCTCAAACAAACTGGTTTTAATGACCCCAGAGAGGAATGGTCCTGCCCACATCCTACAGGTCCAGCAAAACAGAGCACTTTGATTTCATTGAGGCAGGTTTAGATCCAGTGACAGGCACTGAAGAAGCTGTTTTGTCTTTCTTTGAAGGTCATGCCTATAAATGGCTTTAAAATAGTTCTCTGAGTGAATCAGGTGTTACTTCTATTAGCTTTCTTCAAAGCCAGAATAAAAGAACAGATTTTTTTCTTCCTTTCTTTCAGAGACATTACTCTGATATCCTGAAAAAGAAACTGGTTTTTTAAAATAAATTATGAGCAAATATTTATTTTTAGATCAGTAGGAAAACTGTAAGATCAGAGGGAGCACCATAACAGATGCACTCTCCATGGAGATTTGGAGATTAACGAGGAGCTTTCTGCTTATGGTAAGCTTTTTCTGCAGTTGAAGCTGAAAATAAAAGAATTAAATGAGGATTTTCAAAAAAAGAAGTGGTTCTGGTGCATCTAACAGCTACATGTGGATGTTAAAACAGCCAGGGTTTGCAGTTAGAAATGAAATAGGGATTTGAATCCCAATATGAATTACTGGCTTTAATGTTGTATTAAACTAAGACTTGATCTGATTTTGATTTTCAGGTATAAAATACTGTGAACCCTGAGTACTCCTATGACTTGGAGCTGGAGCAGCTCTAAGTCTCACAGTCAGTGCTTTGGACTACCCTGAGATTTTAAAAGCTCGGCTTAGATGTATCTGCACTTGCTGAGGGTGCGGGGCTGTGTTTTTTGGGAATCTGGCTGGGCCAGAAATAGGCTCATAAAATTGCTGTGTAACAAGAAAACAGCTTTGTGTGATCCCATCTTTAGTTTTACTGCCATTTTCCCAGCATGTAGAAAGAATGGTGGTGTGGTAATGCAAGTTTTCTCTCAGGGACCTAATGGTTAAAGCAGATGGATATTCATCTTGTAGAAGGCAAATCCCTTTTAGGATGTTTCAGGGTGGTCAACAACAATTAAGTTTTGTGTTGGATTTTTCCCTCTCAATTCTTTCACTTTTATTTTAGCAGTCAAAAAGATCAACAATGAAATCAGAAAGTGGAATGACTCAACTGGATAAAGCCTGAATTTTGTTACTCACTGATCTTGCTCCTCTGGATCATTATATTTTATATTTTGACTATTCTAATTTTGATTTTATGCTGATGGATAGGGACATCTTTTGATTCCAGCTATACTGGTTAAAAATAACTTTTCAGAATTTTTTTTCTTCCTAAAATATGACACAAGGAAAGCTGTGTGGGTCTTCAAGGCTGCACACATCCAGTGGGAGTCAAATGCCAGACTTTAGTCAAAATACCAAATACCTAAAGTGTAATAAATACCAAGTGTAATAATGTTGTTTTCCCCGTTTTCTATTACAACTTTTGAAAGCTTTACTCAGGATCCAGTATGCTGAATAGTGTAGGGTGCACACAGAGCAAGGTGATGATGGAGGTCCAGAGGTCCTTTCCCTCCTATTGGAAAAAGGGATTGTAATCAGCATCTGCTGTATTTCAAAGAATCCTGGTCACATGATTGTACTACAGTTTCTCTATTTTTCTCTGGTCCAATTGCTATTTAACTGTTTAGACAAAGTGAGTTGCTGGTCTGGAAAGACTGAGAAGTAGAAACTGAGATGCAAATACGTACTTTCCCACTAAATATTTTTGTTCAACAACGGCTCCTGTCCAAAGAATTAGACTGTAAACTTGAAAGCTCTACCTCAAAACCTTAGACAAACATTTTTCATATGGATATAGGTTCAATTTCTACTTCTCAGAATCTTGTCTTTGCCTAATTCACTCTTAGTGACCAGTACCTTAAACCATGAGATCTGCCTTTGCTGGAATTATTTCCTAGGACAGTTCTTCCTTACCATGGTGAAAGAAAAGTCTTTCAGCAAGGGATTCCTTCATTTAAATAGAGATGAATCTTGCAATACTTTGAATTTCTCCTGGAGTAATCGTGTGGGTTTTGAAATCCCTTAGTGAAGTGCCTGGAAAGGTGCTCAGGGTTTTGTATAAATCAATAGCCACAGGATGTAGTTTTGAGCCTATCTCAGGAGCTCACATGAACTACTGCTTTATGAAGAAGAAAATCTGCAGGAAAAAGAAAGAAGAATGAAGAGGGAAAAAAAAGAAGAAAATTATACTTTAGTTACAAGCAGTTTGCTGCTCTGTCCACATGTACAGCAAGGTACATTTGGGGATAACAGAAAAAAAAATTGAAGTCTTGATGATTATTGAAAGGAAGTGGAATAAAGGCTAAAGATACCATGAATGGCAGAGATAAAACTGCCAGCTTTAGATGAGAGTTTGAAGTTCTGTAGCTTTGAAGTTTTCTATTGCTGTTCCATTCTCATCCAATTCATAATCTTCCAGAGGTGTGAAATATGCACTGGATTTTAGTCATGTGGAGTTTTGCATAGAAATTGGTAGGCATTAGTGCTCTAATGAATCACAGTCATCTTTGAGCAGACACTGAGCCAAGTCTCATTGGAGAAGAGAGTGAGAGAATGATGATGCCCACTTCCATGGTGTGTTGAGCTAGACTTGAGGCTTAAAAGATAAAAATGAAATTGCTTATCTACTGGTCACACCAACTCTCCCCTCTTGTTCTGCCAGTGGGGCACAATTGCATGTGCAGGAGCTATACACTCACCACCCACCTCTTTTCCCTGGTCTCCCACTGCTGGGACACTGCTTGAACAGGGAAACCTGGATTTGCTCTGGCTGAGCTCTGCTGAGCAGCAATAGAAGCACACCAAGCTGGCTTAACATCTGTTTTACCCTTGCCCTGTGCACAGAAGGGTGAGACAGCTTCATGCCTTTGCAAACTCTTCCAAGGTCACAGTGACTCTCAAAGACAGGCAAGCAAAAATATCTGCAGCCCACCAACATTCTGGCTGTACTCCAACATCCCCATTTTTTTATTGGCTGCCATTTTCTCCATCTCCTCAGGCATCTGCCTTTATTCCCAAGATTCCTCTCAGTTTCAGTCAGTTTGACTTGCCTGAGTAGCTGGATTGGGCAGTAGTCCATTGGCTATGTTGTTAGGTATCTGTTCAGATTCCTATCTCTCATTTCTCTTCCATCTGCATAAAGAGATTGGATTAAGACAAACAACTCTCCAGGGATGCTGCTGGGATTGATGCTGGAAAGGGCTGCCTGGCACCGAGGCGTGGCACAGCATAATTAAAGTAATGTTGAATATTGCAAACTTCACCCACTTTTGTTGCCAGAGCCTGTTGCTTACAGAGATTTTTGCTTCAGGATTTGAAGGAACAGCAGGAAGAAATCAGCCTGTGGTGCTATTTACAGAAAAGCTCTACCTCACCAAGGAGTGACAGCAAGAGAAAGGTTTGCACCTGAATGGCTGAATAGAAAGAGACATCATCAAGTTACAGATTTGTTTCCACACAGGTGGGCATATAGGGACCTATATTAAGCACTGTCACAGCCCTGCTGGAAATATATCCTCAGTCTGCCACATTTATTGCTGCTAACATCAGTGGCAGGGATGCTTTCAGGGATGTATTAAGCTCTGCTGTTTGAAACATGGATGCACCATTCTGTGGAAATACAATGGGCATGTAACTGTGGCTAAGCCCTCTGAAGAAAAAGGGTTTAGTGGGTAGCTGACAAATCATTCAGGTTTGTTGTGGGGAGTGCTTTCACAGAGGGTGCACTGAGATAAGAAGAGAAGCCATAAATTCTTGTAGTCAAGCATGGCCTTTTCGGAAGGTTTTGCCTTGTTTTTCTCTAGCTCCACTTT
Organism: Petroica traversi; assembly: GCA_025920805.1. NCBI lineage: Eukaryota > Metazoa > Chordata > Aves > Passeriformes > Petroicidae > Petroica > Petroica traversi. The sequence continues at coordinate 12,442,091 of JAHLSL010000038.1, read as the reverse complement.
CATTTTTCCCTTCTCTGGAAAATTCTCCCAGTTCTCATTTGTGGCAATATTTCATTCATTTTCTTATTCCCTGTTCAAACACAAGCCAGGATAATGTTTTTATTACATTATAGTCTCATTTCTGAAATGTTGCTGTCAACCTGGTTTTTGTAAATAGCTTATATGCTTTACTTAAATATTGCAAGCCTGTTAATGTCAGTAAGCAGCATTTTTCTGGCTTCAGTAAATACTGAAAGATACACCAATGGGAAAAAATGATTCAGACAAATAAAAAGTGACAGGAGATATCTTATGAAGAGCTGTTTATTAGAATTTCAGTCTTGAAGACTCACAGGAAGAAAAAAATAAAAAGAAGGCACAGTTCATCTTCAAAGAGATTTGTTTACCTTCATGTAAAGTTCCTTTACTTATTAAAGGATCACAACTGGAAATTGTGGGGCAACTAGGGAAGAACAGGGTGTTGTTCTCTTTCCAAATACCAAATGAGTCTTGTGCTCCTGCTAGGTCAGGTTCAGCTCAAAGTAGGAATGATGTGACACCTGAGCTAGATTTGTATTATTAAAAGCTGGGTACTTGGCAAAGCACTGTTTCTGCAAGAGACAAATCTAGACTCTCAAGGCTGTGGAAGGGCTTAAGAATGGAAAGTTATTGTCCAGAGAAAAACTCCATTTGCTAGTCACAGCTAAATCTCCTTTCTCCTCTGCTGTTAATGGGGACCATGTGAAGGCCAGCAGCAAAGGAAGCATAAACAAACTTCGAGGAATACCAGTGAAGACTGTGTTCATTCAAGCTTTGACACTACAAAGTACTGCCAGCTAGATGGGCTCAAAGCTGAGTTGCAATGCCTTTATTTAATGTCCTGCATGTGTCCCTTAGGCTGCTTGCTAGAAGAGCAATTACCAAATGAGGTGACACCAGTTCCCAGTAGATGTTTTCAGGGTTTCCATCAGGAGGCTATTTCTGCTCTTGGAGGTTTTGCTGCAATACCACAAAGCCAGAAATTTCTCCCATGTCTTTGGGGCTTCCAGGGTTGGATCCACGGCTGATAGAGAAGGCCATGGAAACCTCTTTCAGTAGGAACATTTTTTTGCAGCAAAGCATCAAGAAGGGAAATAATGACTTTTAAATGCTATTTGTTAGGAGTAGTAATGGGAAAGCCTTCAAGGTTTCAGAAACTGGGGATTATGATTAGGAACAGATCATAAGGAACTGATCATTAAGAACTGCCTTCTCCTCTAAATCTGTAACTCAGAAAAATTCAGTAAAGGAAACCTGGAAATCATTTAGGTAAGAAAAGCCCTGTCCTGGGTTGGCCATATGATTTTTGTATCCCCAGTTGTCCCCCTTGTTTTGCTGGATATTCAGCTCTAGAGCTTTAAGTTAGGCCCAGAGAGAGTGAAAGCGGAGGAAAAAAACATGTGTCATTTGTCTGCAGGAGTTACACCTTACTCGCTCAAGAAAATTCTTGGGAGGCTGCATTCTGGCAGGACAGCGATATCTCACTCACCCTCTGGGTGTGTGCTCGAAAAGCTCACAGCGGAGGGTTTCCTTGGACCTTTCTCGGCTTTTTGCAGGGAGACACTTTGTTTCTTTTGCTGTTTTTTTTCCCTCCTCCTGGGACTGGTTGGCATAGTGTGGGCCCAAGACCCCAGGGAATCCCCAGGGGCCCCCCGGTTCCTAAAGCCGGGCAGGCAATCGGCCCCCCCGCTGGAGAAGTGAACCGGACTTAGACAGACTCTGAATCTACCATCTCTTCAGAGGAAGGAGAGGTTTCATTGTTTTCATATTATCCAAATTTTATATGCTTGTGAATATTCTATTTGTTAAATAAATAGTTTTTTCCACTTTTCTCTAAGGAAATTTTTCCCGAACCTGTTTGAGGGAGGGGGGGTTGGAATCGGCTTTTCTAGGGAAGACCCCCCCCCCCCCAGAGGTTTCCTCCTAAAATTTGCCATAAACCAGGACAAGCCCCTTGTAAACAGCAACAATAAACTAATGATACAAGTAGAACAATGTAATTATCTGGAAAATAGAAACTCATATAGATCAGGCCATCTGAATGGAATATAGCTTAGCATGCAGCAGGAATGAGATAAAGACATTCCTAAGGCCATGCACACTATTTTAGAGAGACAGAGAGGCAGAGAATTTACCACAAAGCTTAAGAGAAGACAAGGGAACAGAATTTTTCAAGGACTGAGAGTGATGTTGCTTCTGCCTGTAGCAAATGCAGCAAAACTAAAAGGAAAAAAAAACAAGGGCAAGATCTTGGATGCCATTTTTTCCTGATGTGTAATACCTGGTTCCTCAAAGAGAAGTATTGATGGTCAGAGACCCTACAAAGTGTTGGGGTATTTTTCTTCCAGTTGCTTTCTGCCATAGAGTTTCATAAATCGTTTTTCATCACCACTTCTTTTGGGCAAAATTATTGAAATTAACCTGTTGGACTATGCAACAGCCAATATATCTATACAGCCTTCAGATCCACTTTTAATGATGCAGCAATGGCAAATATGCAGTTTGTATAGAATGTTAAGTTGCTGTAAATATTTATTTTCTGTAATTCACACTCTCCAACGTTCAAAGTTTTCTCTCTAAAGCTGAAGCCTGGAAAGCAACAACTGATCACAGAGCCCAAACCTGCAGGTGGGATATTGTAGGTGACACAGCTGTTGGACTGCCTTGCATGACAAGGTAAACAGGAAATTTGGGAGAAAGAGGTCTGAGAAAAAAAAAAAAAAGATAATAACTGGAATATGGCAATGCTGGCTTGGGTGGAATGAAAATTCAGGATTGAATTTTAAAAAAAGGTCATTGGTTTTGGTGGATTTTTCAAAGACAATTTTTACAATCTTCTAAATCAGCCCAAGTTCTATGCCAGGCACTGATTGCATTGTCCAAGGAAGGTGAATGGTTTTCATCTGTAACCCCAAATTCCTGACAATATGTACTTTTCAACCTACATATTTAGCATTAAAAAGGAAGACAGCCTGTGACTGAATTATGCTTTTCGTAAGACCTTGGAAAAGCCAACTGAAAAGAAAAAGAAAAGAAAAAGAATTCTTTCAAGTTGCTGAACATTACTTTGTTTCTTTTCCCTTTGTGTCAGTATTTCCTTTAGAAATTCCCAAAGGGCTTGTGATTTGAAGAGACACACTCTGTCTCTTGGCTGCAAGTTAATACATGGGATACACCCAGTCTGACCCAGTGATAGGATAAAAGGAAATTTTCTGTTCCATTACCCTTTATCCTCGCTCTTGAAAAGGTAGCACTGTTGACAATGTGCCAAATGTAGCACATAATGGACCTTATGAATCACAGTCATTGTTCCTTGGGGGTAGAGGCTCAGTACAGAGGTTATTGTATATATTAACTACCTCAGTGATTCAGGTCTTAATCAGGAAGGAAAAGACTTGATTGGTCACTTGGATGTGTGTCTTTTCATATTCATATGAGAGAGTTTTCTGATCCTTCAAGCACTGAAGGTGCTGCACACATGGTAGCTCCAGCTGTCATAGATCCAGTTGTGGTAGCTCCAGCTGTGGTAACTCCAGCTCTGGTAGCTCCAGTTGTGGTAGATCCAGCTCTCCTCCTGGGGAAACCAGTGAGAATTTAACCCTGATCTCACTAAGAGCAAAGAGGAAAACAAAGAGGAGCACAGGACTTTGCCGTGGCCATCTGTACTCAGCACTGGTGAGGCAGCACCTCCAGTGCTGTGGCGAGTCCTTGGCCTCTCACTTCAAGAGGGACATTGAGGGGCTGGAGTGAGTCCAGGGAAGGGCAGCAGAGCTGGTGAGGGGTCTGGAGCACAAGTAGTCAGGTAGTGTGGATTTAATGTTTTAATAATTTCTTTTAATATCATAGATCTGTTTAGATTGTGCCAGTTGACTTCTGCAGCAGAAAATGGTCCCTAACACTATGTAAAAATGGAGCTTTTCTGCTAAAAAAATTTGGAACTGGGTGCCAAAAGACTCTTTTTTCCCATGTCTTCGGTGACTATTCACAATGCCTATACATGGAACAATATACATATATAAAGTATAAGTCCGCATCAACAAGCCTTTGTGTGGAAAAGGAAGGTATTTTTACATTACCTGGCAAGACTTTTTCTATTTTTATTTCCCACTGAAAAATTTTGATCACGATTAAAAGGACAAATAAAAAAACCACAAAGGCTTTCATAAATGTTGCTTTCTATTTTAGGAAAAATTAAACAGAATGAAAAAACCAGATTCTCACACTGTCATGTTCTTGAATATTCAATGTATGTGACCAAATCTTTATTTAGAAAAAGTCATGAAAATTCTACCATGTTTCTGACATTTCAGTTTTAATTGAATCAAGGTCAGCTAATTGGTATCAACAAACTATGGTATATCCAACAAATAATATCTCAATGATAATAAACATAGAATAATTCCAAGTTGTAACAAAACTTTTCTATATTCCTTTTCAATGTTGTACACAAAGTGTTTTTTGTGATTTGAGTTTTCTGAGACTTCTTGCAGTTGACCCATTGACCTATGAGCCACATGGGAAGGGAGAGGGAGCTCCAAATCCCTACCAAAGAAGTCCTCTCCTTCATGGCACAAGAGCTGAGGAGAGAAATCCAATAAAGTGTCAGTGTAGGTCAATGCACAAACTATATATTTCTTTATTTTCAACTGAGACAGCTTTGGAGATCACAGAGTCAAACACAGCCACAAAATCTTTTAAGATGGAAAAGACCTTCAAGATCATGCCCTACCTTTGACTGATCACCATCTTGTCAACTTAGTGCCACGTCCAATCATTTCTTGGACACCTCCAGGGGTGGCGACTCCACCACTTCCTTGGGCAGTCCATTTCAGTGTTAAACGACCCCTTACAGGAAGAAGTTCCTCCAGGTGTCCATCCTGACACTGCCCTGGAACAGCTTGAGGCCGTGTCCTCTCATTGTGTCCCTTGTTGCTTGGGACAGGAGACTCCAGCTGGATTCAGCCTCCTTTCAGGGAGCTGTAGAGAGCAATAAGGTGGAAGTCAAGTAGCCCAAAGCTCAAACAGGGCTGTTTTCAAGGACAGTTGGGTTTCACAGGGCAGTTCTACGTCCAGCTGAGCTTGAGAACCTCCAAAGATGGCAATTCCATGACTGTTTCCATACATGACTACCCTTGTAGTGAAACCTACAATTTCCTTTTAGGGTTTTGTGCCCACTGTTACTTATCTTCTCATCTTGTTTCTCTGGAAAAAGTCCTGCTTTATTTGTATCCCTTAGCCCAAACTAGTCCGTGGAAATCTCCTCTGACACTTGACATGTGGCTTTCCTTCTAATAATCTGAATAAACCCCACTCCCTCAGCTATTTGTGTATGTCAAATGCCTCTCCAGTCCCCTGAATATCTCAGTGACCTTCACTGGAATCTCCCTGGGTTTGCAATGTCCCTATTGTGCTGGAAGGGGAGATTAAAAATTCCATGCGACACAATAAAATTTGGACCAAAGGTACATTTTTATCCTTATTTTGCTGGGAGCCCAAACCCACCTTATACCCACCACAGTGTGCAGCCATAGAACTCTCAGGGTGCAAAAGGTTCAGGCAATGAAAAATATGAAAATATTTTTCAGTCAGAATTTGGGCCACTGCAGAATATCAGCAAATTTAATCCAGGTTATGAAAGGTATGCATGCTTTTTTTCATGTAAACAGAAAACTTGTGAATTTTAGCTTGGGGGTGATTTTTGTGAAAAAGCAATAGGTAAATGAATAAAGCAATAGGCAAGAAAAGGTTTAAAAAATAAAACAATATGTAAATATATCAAAATTGCTCTGGTTTATCAACTATCTATCTCTTCATATTGGGGCAGAAGGAAAATAAAGTGTTAGGGGAAAAAAAAGCCAACAATCTGGAATGAAGGTTCATCTTCAGAAGTAAAAAATATGGAATAAAAGGAAAAACTGGCTCCTAGATAAACAATAGAAACAAAAATTAAGGTGTTAAGATAATTCCTTCATTTTCTTAATGTGTAGCCATTTTCAAGGTGGAATAATGGATAATATGCTCTCAGGGAGAAGTGGTGTTTTCCATCCTAAATTATTTTTTTTCTGAACACTTAACATAAAATATTGTTGGTTGATTTACCAGTCACCTTCACACTTCACTACTTGAGAACGTTTTGTTTGTGCTTAACAAAGGCAAAGAGCTCTCTGCTGTTTGGGCTGCCTGCTTTAAATGTAAATATGAAGACATATGTTTGCTTTTGGTTTTGACCTTTCTTGGTGGCTTCTGCAAGCTGATGAATCTGAAATGACAAGAGGCTCTCTTCCCAGCTGATATTTCTGCTAAAACTTTGGCTAATTGTAAAACATGAAGGAAAACAGAGGAGCTGGCTGTAAAATTGCTGTACTCAATAACCTCAGTATGGGCCATTGACGTCAAAACAGGATGATCAATTCCTGGAACAAAGATTTAAAGACCCACTAGAGAAGAATCTCAATTTTTAAGAGAGAAGAAAGCTATTTCTTACTAACTCAGGACTGTTCTATATATACCAGGAGGAGAGTGTGTATCTTGATTAGAAATTCATATTTATACATAATGCATAGCAGAAAAATGTGGATTTTAGGGTCCTTTGGAGATCCTAGAGAATTTAGTCATCACAGCAAACTGTGCTGAGCAATCTCATCAAACCAGTTTTTCATTTGCAGCCCTTATTACTGAAGGCAGTGTGATTTGGTGTGCTGAGAACAAATGCTCTGTATCAATTTTCCCTACATTTACTAATACTGACAGCAATAAATGCAGAGCACAGAGCTCTGGATGAGGAGAGGATCCCATTTTTGAAGAACATACATTTCCATCAGTGCCTCAGCTGTCAGGAGAGTCTGAGCAGTGGCTGTGTCCCTCTGCTTGCCCCCTTGGCCTCGTGTCCAGTGCAGATTACAGGGGCAGGATTGTAAAATCCTTCCTCACTTGCCATGATGCAAAGTGACTGACTTGTAAAAATTCCAGTGATTCAGATATGATTTTGTTTGGGTATTTCCCCCATCCTTACACAGACGGGAGCCAGGTCACTTGGCTTAGGGACCAACTCAGGGAATTCATCACACCAAACTCTGCTTGAGGAAATCACCTCCTTTCAGACTCCTGCCAGGTGTTTGTGGAGCTGCACCAGAGATTAAATTCACATCAGCCATGGCACAGCTGCCTGAGGAGAGAATTCATCCCACCCTTCGAGAGCTTCTGTTCCCCACAGACAGAAATCTGCTGGTTGCAGTCACTTTGCAGATCCCAATAAAAATTCTTATCTTTATTCACAAATAAACCAAGAAAATTTGTGGGCTCTTTGCAAAACAGAGATCTGTTTGGGGTGAAAGCAAAGGCAAGAACATCAAACAGGCAACATAGGAAGTATCAAAGCTTAAGTACTACCAAAAAAGGTTGAAATAATGCTGATTTTCTATTACCTCATATATTAGGGTTGCTGTAATTATCTTGTAAGTATTAATTTAGAAAGGATGTCAGAAAACTGATCTTCAGCATTGCAGCTGTGATGAACTGTGGCTCAGACAATGTGCTGTGACCACTGCTTAGTTCTGCTTTTTCAGAGATAAGGAATAGTAGGTGCTGCCAAATGGGGTTGATGGGCATTTGTGTCTACAAAGAGCTGCCTTTCACATGGGGTTGATCCTGTGTGCTTCAAAATGATGTAAACAAGAGCAGAGAAAGCAAGGGAAAGTGAAACAAAAAATAAACAATGGGATTAGCCTTTCTCTGAAAGGCCAAAAATGACAATGTATCCAAAACTCCTAAAATAAACAAGTCCTTCTGAAAAATACATTTCTCTCTCAGGAGATACAGGAGTGAATTTTCTCTCACTGTGAAAGGGAAGAAAAGAATGGGAATTCGAGTTTGGTTTTTTTTTTATTAACATGATCCCATTGGAAGGCTGAATTTCTGACATGCGTTGTCAGTGACTGATTTTGGGGTAGCAAAAAAGAAATCTACAGCACAAGGACAATGAGATTGTCATTGAAATCAAGTAGTGGCAAATTTCACACCCTGGAGTGGGATATTTTTTTCAGATGATTTATGATCTGAGGAATTCCTGCTCTTAGCAGTACTATGTGGACCAGTGCCCTTCAAAGAGGGAGTGAGTTATTGCAAGGATAAAAAGAATGGCAAGAGAATTTCTAATAAATAAGAACAAAACCCCTCTTGCCTTTGTCAGGGGTTTTGAACCTTGTTTTCCAGACATTTAATTTGTACCTTGTGGGCACTCACTCTTTCTTGATGGCATTGACAAGTCCCTCCCACAGGAAAAATCTATGTGACATGTCTATGTTTTCGGTGGGACTTGATGAGGAATTTCACCTCATTCATGGAAATCAGCTTGAATTCATCCCATCTCTTACAGAGGAACATTTGAAGCACAAACCTCATCTCTGATTTCTCTGGGTAGTGGCTGGAGGGAGATAAGAATGGGATAATGTGCCAAGCACCAAAGCAACAGTGAAATGGCACAGCTCTGCTGCTTTCAGAACATCAGGCACAGGCATCAAAACATGGGTAGGCTAAATTTGAAACTAATGCCAGGTTAATCATTTGGAGAGATGGCCCTTTCCTGAGTTTTATCCACCTGCACTGACAACCACTTCCGGTGTAGGGCAGTGGGGATGGGTGTGCACAGAGCAAGGAAATGCGTTGTCACAGAACTTTGCAAATGCAGCTCAATGATTTTATTTCACATGACTGTCCCCCAAAGACAGAAAATACATGCACACTTATTTTCTTTATTTGACAAATCTTTAATTAGAAAATCAGTCTTTTCTTTATTACAAAATTTCACAGGCTGATAAATCTTTGTAGGTTATAGAGAGAATATTTTTTTCATGAACCTAATATAAAAGTTAAAATAAATAACAGCATTCATCTTATTATCTCTCCCCCCCACTATGTTCCCAATTACAAAAAAACTTATAGTCATCAATTTTTATTTAAAAACCATAGATGTATATTGCAGCCTTTTATGACTTGAAGGATGATATTAACATTTGATGATTTATTAATAATTTTCTGTGACTGAATGGCAGGAGTGGAAACACAGCAGGCTTAGATCTTAACCCATACATGAAATTTTAATGTTCTATACTCAGCAAAACAACAACCTGTAGGGGAGTACACAGGGAACTCGATGATTATAACACTGTCTTTTAAAAAAGAAAACCCAAGCGTTAATTAGCATGAAAACATTGTATCGATTACACAGCCGATCGCAGTTTCACATTACAGGTTTGGCACCGGGTGCTGCCGATGTGGTGCTGGTGTGCTGTGCTGGGAGGTGAGGGCATGCCCATGGACCAGGATGCTCCGGATGGATTCACATGGGACTGACACAAAGAGACTTTGACTAAAGGTGCAGGACCTGGACATTTTTACAGAACTGCATCAAATGACGTGACCACTACTGAACTCACCCATGCACCGACATGCAAGGGCACCTGGAAACGGCCCAAAGTTTGTTTTCAGCATGTTTACAAAGCAGCTGCTTCCCTGGGAAGGAGAATCTGAGCAGTGGAATGAGATCCCCTATGAAAAATGAATATACAGTATCTACATCGCTTTAAGTTCCTCATTAAAAATGATGAACAGTTTATCATTCAGATCTAATTAATGGAACAGAGTCTAAAGTCTGGGATTTTGTTTCTATTTTGCATAGTCCATTTAATACCCGGTATTTTCTCACTTGCATGATTAGTGTCTAAGAGAAACAGTTAAATAAATACACAGTCATTTACATAATGTCACAGTTTATTTAAAGCATTTTGAAGCTGAAATGATGAAAGGAGGACTGGGTAAATTACTTGGCAAACTGCACATAATTTATTACTACACTGAGCAAGTATATTGCACTGTCTAAAGTAGTCACTGTTAAATTACCAACTTTTAGACGCTGTCTAGATAATTTTCCGTGATTTTCCCCCCCTCCCCCCAAGACACAAATATACATACACTTTTAAGTCTGGATTTTAATGGAAGCCCTACTGCAAATAATTAATTGTTGTCACCCCAAGGTTGGGATCAGCAATGAACACAGCAATAATGCAGCTCTTCTTGGCAGATACCTCATTGCTGATTCCCCTGAACATCTCCAGACCACTTCTGAGCTGCATTGGTCAACACATTCTTGGACTGTTCTCTCAGCAGGCTTGTTCTAAAGCCCACTGATGGTCATATAAATACTCTTGTTTCTAGGCTTCAGGCAAGTCTCAGGATGTGCCTTACTTGATGTTTGTAGTTTGCCTATTATTCCCTAGAAATAATTTTGCTGATATTTGGCTGTACCCATTTTTTTATCTGTCATCAGAGGAGTTTTACTCCAAAAGAAATCCCTTCAGAACTGCACTCACCTCCCCTCCCCTCTGCATCTGTGCATGAACCAGAACATCTGGTATTTCATCTGTGCATGAACCAGAGCTCCCAAGCTTCCTTCCTCATCAGCAGAAAGAAGTAGGGATTTTTAGGGCACAATTCATTTCCCCTGGGATTTTTCCACCTTTGTTATGACACAATGGATTGTGCCCAGGAAATGCCTGCTTCTGCCTTTTGGCCAAACACGGGCTCTAGAAATGTCATTATTTTGGCCAGAAGAATCCCAGGGTCTCATGCTGGACTCTTGGTTCATACATATTTGCTTGGCTTGGAGGTTTTAAAAGCAGTCATCATTTACTTGTCAGAACTGATCAAGATCAGACAAAGTTTAACTGCAGAAGACATGAGATTATTTATCTCAAGTGTACTGGAAAGTCTGTTTTTGACACTTTACAGGAAACTGTCCCCTAGAAATTGCACAGAGGTTCCTAACCATGTGTTTTGCTGGAGGATGAATTTGTCTCAGTTAAGAAAACACAGTTGGATCAGAGTTTCTATTAAAAAAATAGAATTGAGGGGGTTTTTTTTCCATTTTTTGTCACTAATCATCATCAAAAGAATCATCATTATGATGTGTAGGTGGTTTGGCTGAACACACGGGTGCATTTCAAGCTCTTGCACATGTTTCAAAATACTGAAGGTTTCATAACTGCAAGTATTGTATGCTAAAAAAAATATTACATATTCAAACTTTTGATAATAATGAGACTGAAGTTTGGACTTCATTGAGCTTGGCTCAATTTCAAACATGAAATTAAGTTCAGAAGGTAACTTTGTGTAACAAATACAACACTGTCTCCCTTACCCATTTATGCCCTGAAATTCAAAAACAAGGGAAAGATCAAAATGAAACAGCTTGGAAAGCATGGCATTATCTCCTCTTTGTCCTGAAAATATCATTATTAACTGAGTGAATCCTGGGAAAGATGTGGACTAAAAATATAAGATTGATATTACCCTGTTAACATCTGTTCTTGTGCTCAGCCCATTGACCTCTGGATAGAAGGATGCATTTACTTATGTCCCAGTCAAGTTATACCAACAATTTTGGAAACAACCTTCTCCTGTCCCCTTCAAACTGATGCAAAACCCTACAGAAGTCAAAGGGAGCAGTTCTAGGAGTTTGTGGAACAGCCCTCAAGGAAGGGAAATACAGAATGAGCCCAAGTGGGAGCCTCTATCCAAAACTACTCAAGTCTCAAAAGCTGCCACGTAACAAATCCTCTCTTAAACTTTTGCAGGACCCAAAATGTTTGGTGTTCATTCACTCCAGTGATGGCCACGGCACAAAGCATGCAAAGAATCTCTCACACGGCTCCTCAGCAAACACTAGACACACTGCCCCTAGGGGAGCAGAATCTAAATGATTTCACTAAAATGCTGAACAATTTAATGCTCAGTGGTAACTAATATTGGGAAATGCTGGAGCACAGAAACAGGAAATGAGGAATTTTCTCTTTGAAATGTGCAAAAAACATCACCCCTTGCAATGCATGTGCTGAGAAAGCAGAACCTTTTGCTGATTCATAGTGTAAATTTTCATTCCCACAGGCCATGAACTAACCTCTGGGTCTCATGACTGGTAAAATTTATCATTTGATTACAAACAGCTTTTAAAAAATATATCTATACACACGCACATAAATTAATAATTTATTTACATTTGGTAATAAAATATGAGGTTGCTCATCCATTATTTATCTCTGCACTGGAAAACAAGAATAGGGATGCAAAATTTCTCTGAAACTTTTCTTGCTTGTGCTGTACAATATTTTGTTCTGAACTAAAATCCCTGGAGTCCCTCGTCCCTTAAATTTTGATCCAGAGCAATAAGAAAATTTTCTGCACAGATGGGAAAACACATGGTACTCCTTGCCCAGTCTTTCAAGCAGTGAAGAAATAGCATCTTGCTCCTTCATTTCTGCTATCTTTTTGGGTGTTCTTTGTGGCTTTTCTGGTTTTTTTCTTGGTTTTTTTTTTGTTTGTTTGTTTGTTAGTTAGTTAGTTTGTTTGAGAATAATCTAAATCCACCTGCCACAAGAGAAAACCTAAGATAATTAGGAAAGTAAGAGAAAGATGTGAGGGCTGAATCCCTGATTACTTTCTGGCACAATAAATCCATTGCAAAACTACTAAATTTTACCAATAACGCAGCAATATCACATAGGTGAGACAGAATAGAAATCAGCAGCTATTACCAGGACTTTCTCACTGGGTTTTTGACCTAAATTTGTGAGTCTTTTTCCATCTCCCCTCTCCAGAGCTGTAGCTGCCTTGGTGCAATCTTTGAGTATTTTTTTTCAAGAGATTCTAGACATCAGAGCCCTGTGAGTTCTGTCCTGTCCTTGGCCTTGGAAAGTTCTGTTTTATGAACACTTTCTTTTCTTACAAATGGCATGAAAAGTTAGGTTTTACTACTGGTTTTGACTCTTTAGTAATTATTATTTATTAACAATTTTATTCCTAAATCCTGAATGAGATGGATTTATAAATTATTCATTTTCATGTGTTTGAAATTGAATCAAGCATTTCAATTTTTTTTCCTGAAAATATTACATTTCTGTTTGTTGAACTGAAATTTCTTCAGTCCTTGTCCTTGGGACATCAAACTACATTTCCCTGTCATTGCTTCACTGTCACCTCATAGGCCTTAGAGTTTCAACATCCTGACAGGCTCAAAGCTGGGCTACCTCTCTTTCAGAGCCAACACAATTCCCATGGGATTCAATGTTCCCATGCTCCCTTTCTTAGGGAGCTTTATAGATCCCCATGGGAGCCCACGGGAGGTGCTTTTGGCTGCAGAGCCAGACCTGTACATGGAGCAGAGACAGAACTTTGTACAGCAGCTCCTCAAGGTTCTGAAAATCATCAGCAAATGGGGTTTAACGTTGAGCTGGCTGAGGAGTCAGTTCATGGCTCGTGGTTTGGGAAATCTTACCAGCCCATGGTTAACAGCCTTGGGGGAGCAGAAGCTCAACTGCTGCCTTGAGAATTTGACAACAGCTCAACCAAGGAGTCTTCCTCTCCTTGACTACTCAGTTGCTGGACATTTTTTCAAAATTTACTCAGAGGAAACGTGATAGGTTTTGTTGCTGAGTGCAGAGGGATCCCAGAATGGCTTGGGTTGGAAGGGACATGATAATAAACTTATCACCCACAAGAACCTTAACTCGCAGCTTTCTCCACACAAAGAATTGACCTTGACCACATGGGAACACACACTAAACGTTTACATGCCCCTCTCTGGACAATAGATATCCACGCTGCCATCAGATAAATAACTGCATCCTTCTATGCAGGAAAAGAGTTTTCAACAGGTACAAATGCAAACTTGCTTTGTCCAGGAGAAGCTTTTCTAGAGTTAGGCAGAGTATTCATGTACTTGCAGCCATGAAAAGCTTTCTCACAGGGGTAACACCATGGGTGAGGTGTAACAGCAGAGGGATGTGCACTCTGGAGAGGACAAAAATATCTTTCAAAGAGACAAAATCTCCGACAGGACAAAATAATTCTGTGTACTTCAGTGTTACGCCTTACAATGCCTTCAAGGAGCTGGTCATGCAGATTAACACATTAACAATGTCCTCTTATTCTGTTCTTATCTACTGTATCTCCCCTCACCTCCTCAATGCACTCTTCACTGCGTTATCTTGCATTTCATACTTTATCTCTCTCTCTCTCTTGTCAAGGAATTATGTTTCTAGGAATGTCAGTCTGTCAGTTACTAAGATGACATAAAAAAGGAATTTCTGATATGCCTTTATCTAAAGCCTCAGATCTGGCTCCTCACACACTCTAGAAATTTTGAAATCTTTTTTCCTATTGATCTCAGAGAAATTAATGGTGTCTGAACATAATAATCCGAGAGCAATACACAACATAGCAAGTTTTTTCTCTGCCATTCCTGATGACACCATGGATATATTTATTGAGGCATAAAGTTTCTCTGTTCCACGCGGTCTGCACAGTTCCCTCATTTTTCAAAGTTTTTCATTTAGGATATAGTAAAAATATTTTCTTGACAGTGGCCTTTGGCATAGAAATAATTTGCCTCTTCTGCCTGCTTTTTCTAATTAAAACGTTCCCATTTTGCTTTGTTCTAGTTAAAGTTTATTGAGTTTTGGGTCACAGTGAAAAACTTGTTTAATTTCTTGGCTTCCTTAGCTAAAAGGTGCCCAGTGACTTGACAATCTTTGTTCTGCTCTTATTTATGTGGCTTACAGCTTCTGACAAAAAGCATTCAGGCACAGCTGTTCCCAAACCTCCAAACAGAAGGCAGAGGTACAAACATAGGAGGGCATTGTTTTATAACAAATCCCAAAAGCTGCAATGAGAGAAACCGAATCTCCAGGTCCAAATTTTGTCCACTTGGGAATGACCTGAAATGACAGTACGTGCACAAATAATTTCTCAGATAAACAGTTCTGCCATTTCAAGGTGTAATCCGAAGATTATGGCTCCTGCAGAATGCTCTTAAAACAGCAGTGAGATCTCTGGAACAATTTCAGATGACCTGAGACACATCAGGACAGTGCAGGCTACCAGCAAAACAGAGGAGATGAGGGCAATGTGCTGCCTCATTATAAAAACTCCTTGTCTGTAGAGGTTATCTGCTTCATTCACACCAGTGCATGTGCTTTGCCCTTCTAAACCTACATCCAATTTCCACAAAATTGTCCAACACTTTTCCCAAAGTATTTTCTTTTTGAGCTCTTAAATGATGATGAAATCAGGATTTGATTTTTGCTTGGATTTATCTTCCAGAACACAGACTTACTGTTTTTGAGGAGCTGATGCTGCAAGTGGGTCAGTCTGGCGAGAGCTCTGTGCAATGTGACTGATTTCACTGAGCCTCTGTCTGGATCTAGGGAACAGAACTGAGGTTTTCTTTCCTATTGATGAAGGTAGAGGGTTGAGACATCAATGGGATTCTGTCAGGATTTTAGCAAAAGCTGCTTTAAGTTGATTTTACCTGCATGAATAATGGAACCTATACCTTAGATTATTCAAAATGAATTACTTTTTAAAAGATTAATGCATTTTTAACTGGCTTTGCTTCCTATTTCCTCCTGCAGCACATTCTTCAAAAGCAGTGAAATTTATTTGCTCTCTTTCAGTTTTATTTCTGGGCAATTTCACATTTTTTTGGGTTCTCCCATTAACACTAGGATGGCCAGGGTATTCGATCACATCTAAGGATTTTTGAGTCCTTGATTAGATATCTCTTACTGGGTACAAAAGTGATGAAAGAACAAGCTCTGAAAAATGGGCTTCTTAAAGTTCTCTGTCTGGGGAGCTCCGCTAACAAGGCAATCTCAAAGCTGCTGTACAGCCAGGCTTTTCAAAGCCTTTGCAATGATTAAAGTACATTTCTACCAGATTTTTAAAAAATCCTAAGCACTGAGCCTCAATGGGAGCCAGGCACCATCTTTAGGAATCTCTTAAAAATCTTCCCTTGTTTCCTGACTTTTGTAGACGTTGGCCACCTTGGGTCATTAGAGCTTTGTGGAGGCTGCTTATACTTTTGGCAGTGTTTCAAGGGGGTTTCTGTTACATTGGAACTTTTATTTTGGTTCAGCCACATCTATTTTTAGCAAGTCAGTACATGAATCACATTTTTCAGGAATCAGCTGTCAAGGGACTTCTTGTTAGATTTTATGAGCAGGAGATCCCTTCCAGTTCTGCGGTCTTAAAAGAGCTATTCCTCTGGGAATTCCTCCCAAGAATTAAAAATAGAAAGTTGGCTGATTGAGAACATAAGTGCAAATTTATGCTAAGTAGCTATTTATAACAGGATGGCCAAAATGATGTGGTAAAACTATTTAGAGAGCTTGCTGTTTAATGTCACAAAGAAGTCTTAGGGAGAAACACCATTGTTTGAATGTCAAGGGTTGAATTAAATGCTTGAAAAATGAGAGAATAGTAACATACAGAAATACACAAAATTTATATGCTACCAAGCTGTCAGTTGCTATCAATTACATTTTCTTTAAATCAATACTTTTCCATTATAAGGATGTCAGAAAAAGTGATGATGAGATAACCTGATTTGTATTCCATCCATGTACTAATTTATTTGGGGAAGAGTTTTAATGTTACAGTGCAGAAATGGATGCATTTCTATTTAAAAAGGTGTCTGTCATCTCTATGTCTGAATATGGATAGAGAATTTGTATTAATGTAACTGCATTTTTATGATCACTGTTATAATCTTAATTTACAGCAAAGGCCAAAATATTGCTGATAGCAGGAAAAAGGATTTCAGTGAATTACTAAGTATTTTGCATGTTGGATGCAGCACAGCACTTGGTCTGAGCTGCCTGTAAATATAAAATTTAGCCTCATTTGGAGCTCTCAGAGGTCAAACCCTGCTCTGCATTGATCTAAAAGCCAAGGCCAGTGTGGCTGAGCAGGACCATCACTGATGACAGGACCTCCCATTAGATCTGCTACTGGTGCTGCCTTTCTTACCCCCAGGCATATTTCAGAGCTGACATTAGGAAGAAATTCTTGGCTGGGAGGGTGGTGAGGCCCTGGCACAGGCTGCCCAGAGAAGCTGTGGCGGCCCCATCCCTGGAATGTTCTAGACTGGGCTGGATGGGGCTTGGAGCAACCTGGTCTAGTGGAAAGTGACCCTGCCCATGGCAGGGGATGGGAACCAGGTGATCTTTTGGGTCCCTTCCAACCCAAACCAAACCATTCTGTGACTCTGGGATAGGCCTTGGCAGAGAGGGGAAAAGAAGGCTGAGAGAGGTAAAGGGAATTTGCAACTCATTCATGGAGACAGGACCTTCACATCTCCATCCATCACAGCCTGGGGTGTTATCCAGAAGGGTGTGAGGTCCATGTGGGAAAGGGTGACTTGACAAGTTTGGGGTGCTTGAACCTCTGCATAGGAAGGACAGGTGAGAAGGAGGTAGAAGACACCAGGAAAGTGGAGATCTAAAAATAAGGATTACAGCCAGAGTAGGAATATAGTTCTGGAAATGCCTGTGGGAGACTTTTGGTTTGAATCTGGAGAGAAGAAGGGGCTTTCTGCTCCTTCCTGCCCAGAGTCTGCGCCTTTCACGTGCCTTTTAGTGAAAGAGGAGGATGCTGAAGAAATAGCTGAATTCTTTATTGATTTCTCCTGCCAACAGAAATGACTGCAAACTCCAAAATATGGATAATTGCCAGTAAGGGAAAGAAAAAAAATTAAAGCTCTAAAAATAGATCTATTCCTATCTCAATTTCTCAATTTCTATTAATCTTTTTTTTTTGACTGCTGTTAGACATTATAAATGTAGGAGGGTAGTGAATTTTCCCTTGCCTTCTGCTTTTGAAGATTTAGTAATACTCTGAGGGCTGTGGACTCCTTCAGAGATGCTCTCATTTAAGATGTACTCTGAGAAAATGATTAGGACTGAGAACTTCCAACCATTTGTTAAGAAATATATGCAAGCATCTTTGAAAGAAAATTCTGTGTAACTCTGAAACTCTTCTGAAAATGCTGTAGCCTGGAGAGGTTTTCTAGAATAGAATTCTGCATTGCCACAGGTGCACAGTTTATTGGATAGTCCTAAAAAGCAGATGTTTAGCAGTATTTTTCAGGGCTGTGTTTCAAAGCTGTTTCTGCCTAACTCTGCTGACACCATTTTACCATCCCAAAATCTCATAGTGCTTTGCCAAGGAACTAAAGAAATCAGGAAAAAATTGAGCTGGTCCCCACATACTCAGGGGATTGTATTTTGTCAGCTACTTAGAAGAGACTGTGTTCTACACAACACAACAGAACAGAGGATAAGAGCCATATTGACCTTATCTGAAGACAGGAAATAACAGCCTTATCTATATGATCAGTCATAACTCATAAGCTTCAAATTTACAGTCATAACAACTCATTAGTTATATCTGACATTATTTCTTCAGCAAAAAACCCACCTTAGATACAAATTTTCAAGTTTATCTGGAAATCTGATAAAACAGTCTACAGCATCACGTGAGCTGAAAAGGTGGCACTTCAACAAACAGAAACATTTAGTCTCCCAAAAAAAAAAGTTAAGAAGAAGTAACAGCATGGTTATGCCATGGCAGCTTCTTTGCATTACCAAATTTCATTTTTAGATCTGTAGCTTTTTTTTCTCTCCCAAGAACAAAGCAAATCCCATTTGCTACTGGTCTTTATTCCTGCCTTAGAAGGAATTAAACACCCAGCTGCTTACAGTTGGATAAAGTCTTCAAATCCTGCATGAACAAAATGAACAAAGCTCATAAGCGCACGTTTCTCTCCTACAGACACCAGTGGGGTGGGAGCATGTGCTTAAAGGCATGGGTGAAAGTGGGAATGTTTGTGTTTGTAAAGCTATTCCAGGCTATGGATACCAGGGTGCGTTGTAGGGGATCTGAGCAAAGGAATTGGTTTGATTTTGAAAATGGCATGGTTGTGCTGGTGTGTGTTACTCACAGGGCAGCCTTGTTGTGACACAAGCTCCAGCACGGGGCTGTGCTGACACAGCTCTGCATCTCTGCTTGCAAACTGCTTTGTCTCCTCACCATCACAGCACTACTCAGTGGAGGAAATCCCTCTGGTTGACACAGATCTGGAAATCAGTGAGTAAATTCCCTTGCACACTGTAGGATGAATCCAAGTAAACTTTGCTTACATTTATCAGTGAAGGTTCCTCTACTTCGTGCCCTGATTTTTCTGTTTACGGCTTTTTCAAACTTGCACCAAAAGCCAAGGGACTGCAGCTAGAGTGATGAGCAACAAACCCATGGCCATGCAGCAAGGAGGATGTTTTGGGACCTTGGCATCAAGCCTGGAACTGCTCAGAGTCACTCCAGGGACGTGTCAGTGCTTAAAAGCCCCTGAGAGCATCTGCAGGAGCCTTCACAAAGTGGTGGGGAAAAGCTGCTGTAGGCTGTGGTACAGCACTGACTGCAAGCAGCAATGATTGTGTGATGAGACTGAGCTCTTCTTGCTCTTCCACCTCAAGGGAACCTTGAAAATCTCAGGGGAAGACTTGGCACTCTGCATGAGTGATTATGTTTTTAAAATGCCATGGATTTGGACACAGAGGAGCAATGATGAGCAGAATACGTTGCCTTGGCTTCTTCCTTTCTGCGCCTCAGTTCTTGCATCTCCAGTTGTCCCAAATCCCAGAGAGCAAGGGCATCTATAGGATGAAAGACAAGGGATTGTGCCCTGGATCCTGAACTCAGTATTTTTGTATTCCTTTGGAATCAGTTGGATGCTGAATGTCTTCAGTGGAAGAGAGGAAGAGATTGCAGTGGTTCTGAATGCAAGTGGCCAATACCAGCACAGTATCGCACAGTGGATAACTTCCAGAATAGAGATGACCTCCTTGTCTATCATAGAGCAAGAAGCATTATGGGATTCCAATTTAATGTGATAAAATGTCATCACAAACATGAAATTTTAAAGCCATCACTCAATAATTATAATTAGCCTATGGCAAACAGTTCTGAATACTAAAGTGACTATAAAAGGTGAAAATTGTCTTAATTAGCAAAGATGCAGAAAATGTGTGAGACTGACTCACGTCAGGGAAGGCTCCAATTAACCTGTCCCAGATTGAAATAATTAAGAGGGCAGCTCCAATTGTGTAAAGGATGAAAAACTTCTGCTGTGGTATGAGGTCTTGTATTTTTCCATCCCTGGGCCTGTTCTTCAGTGATACCTTCAGGCACATCATCTGTTTACATAAAATCATTTCCTGAGCTGGCTGCTGAAAACCAGACCTAAATCCAGCAAGCCCTGAGGATACTCTGCAAACCCTTTTGGTTATTAACTCTTTCTGTATAATCTGTTCAGCAAGTTTTCTGCCTGGATGTTACACAAACCTGTTCAAACTCTTGTTCAATACTATTTTATGGAAGTCTAGACCAGAAGGAATGGAAGAATTTCTGCCTCAGACTAATAAAAAGCAAGAAACCATCTCATTCTATGTAGTGGAATCTTGTGGACACGCAGCCTGGTCTTTAAGCTGTCAGTGGTGGTTAAAATGTCAATTGTCAAGGGAAGATTGTGCCAACTCCTTGAGGTGCAGATCACAGGAATTCTGTTCTGACCTGTCCTGCCCTGCTGATCACTGCACAAACCCAGGATGCTGCAAAGGGTGCAAGAGACAAGGGTTCATTTAGTTTTAAAAGCAATAGAAAAGTTACCACTGATAATGAGGGCAGCAGGGATTTCTACACAAGCCATTCACTCAGGCACTTACTCAGCTTCTCATAAATATTTTGTTTGTATCCCATACTCTAAAACTCAGAAATGTCTGTCTGAGCTGCAGCCATACAGTTGAGATATATGCTAGAAAAAGCACTAAGGAAAGGAGAAACAGAGAAAAAGCAACTAGCACAACTGCATCATTCCCAAGTGAAATGTAAATTGCAGCTAGAAATCCAAAGGTGGTCATGAATGAAAGGGCAGGGTAGAATATGCTCAAACTTTTCCAGTCTCCCTTATTTCTACAGGCACCACAATAAGCCAAAAGTACAGGTCAGTCCTTGGCAGGTGATGGGTTCTTACAGCACCAATAATACCTCTGGAACACTCCTTTGGTGTGAGAAGCTGTGCCAATCCTTTGAGCTGAGGAACGCATAAATTTCTTTAGTTGCATCATGAGCTCATAGAAACTTCAATGCTACCCATCCTTTGTCTGTCTGTGTGCTGCCAGGAAGGTGTCACCTGCCTTTCACACTGTCCATGGAATTCTGAGGTGCATGGGAGAGAACCAGCAACTCAGAACAGATCTAAGATCCATCCATCAAAACACCACCAAAATCAGAGTATGCAGGACCTGTTTGTATAACAACAATGAACATGGATTTTTTTTTTTAAGAACAAAAACTAAAATATCGATCTCTGTCAAAAACTTTACTTAATTGAAATTCTTATTAACTGCGATGCTTCAACTTTGGTAGGTCCAAAGTTATGGATTTATGTGGTTTTTTAAGTACTTAAATCCATGCTACTTATTTTATTACTCACATTAAATTGATCTTCATTTGCTTTTAGTTTTAAAAACACTAAATACAAATAAAACTAACTGAGCCTATACTATTATTGTTATTACTTTTAGACAAGAACTGGCTAAAATTCTGGAATGGGAACTGCAGTTTTCAGTGCAAATTGAGCAGACCAGAAATAAAATGCCACAGAAGTTTAGAATACAGGCTGGAACAACTGTCTTTATCACTGGAGGGCAGCATAAGTACCAATATAAGCAAAAATAGCAAAACCTCAGTGTTTTCAGCTGTTACTTTATAAGCCAGAACAGTAATTCCTTCTTCTTTATAGTGACCATCTACAAACAAAGAGATGCTGCGGCCAGCAGGTCAAACCTACCTCTGAAAGACAGATTTGTTGTCATTAATTTTACTTTATTGTTGAAATTTCCCAGAACAACCCAGTTTAGGGGGGGAAGAGAAACTTACCATGGCTACACAACTCCTGGATGTGAAATTTGTTTGCAAAATAAATACTGAACTTCTGTCTCCCCACTAATTTTAAGAGCAAATCTATTTGCCAAAGCCCTCATCATATCATGGCTGCTACCAAACTTGCATATGGTCTCAAGCCTTTGGGATCTCTCTCTGTATGTCTGTACAGCCAGACATAGATTATCCTGTTTCTAGGAGCTCAGCAGATTTAGGGCTTTGCTGGTTGAAATGAGACTCTAATTGTTGGATTTGCAACATGCATAGAAAATTTAGTCAAAGTTTTCTATGCCCTGGGGAGTGAAGAGGAGAATTTCATGCCACAGTTCTGGTCTACCTTTTCTTATTCATAACAATTTATGGAGTTTCTGGATTATTATTCTTGGAATGCAGTGAAAAACCCTCTCATTCTCTAAGGTTCTTCTGTAACTTTGGGTCAAATCTGCATCCTCCCTCATGAAAATGAAACTAGCTCAGAATCAACAAAAGCAGAAATGACAGGTCCTAACTCAGGCCAGGAGAAATAGAATCATAGACTCATGGAATGGTTTGGGTGGGAGAGACGTTAAATGTCAGCCAGTTCCAAACCCCTGCCATGGTCAGGGACACCTTTCACTGGACCAGGTTGCTGCAAGCCCCATCCAACCTGGCCTTGAACACTTCTGAGGCATCAGTGGCTCCCTGCTTCATTCCCCTTGGCAGCTGTCAACACTTTCTCCCAAGTAAAGCTGTTTTAGTAGCTATGATGTAATAGAGGAAAATACTTTTCCCCCTTGAAATAAATCTACTAGGAGAAGAATAAAGATTTTCTACTTTATACCCACCTAGTTAAATGAAACAAAAATGCTTCAGGTTAGAAAGGACATCTAGTCCAACTTCCCTCAATCAGGGTCCCTTAGAGCAAAATACTCAGGATTATGTTCAGATGACTTTGGGAGTATCTCCAGAGAAGGAGATTCCAAAACCTCTCTGGGAAATCTGTTCCAGTTCCCAGTCGCCCTCACAGCTAATAAGTTCTTCCTCACATTCAGGTGAAACTTGCTGTGTTGTGTTTTCTGCCTGCTTTCATTTGAAAGGAAACCAGACCCATAATCCCAGTCCAGTACATCTCCTCTAGACAGGGTCCCACAGACCAGGACTTCAGGATGCAGACAGACTTGAAAGCAAAGCCCAGAGATTTCCATTAACACTGATGGAGGAATGTGAGTAAATGTGTGAAGGATTTAATGTGTTTTTAGAAGCTCACTGTTAACTCTAGGGGCTGGGGGATGCTCATGCTGGTTCCTGCACTATCAAGAGCAAGAGAAGAGCTAGCACAGAGGCAGGGGCAGACTTCTGAGCCATGGCATAGCTCTGGGTGCAGTGTGGGCAGCTCCCCTTGATCTTCCCAGAGATGGTCAAGAAATCCTGGGAAGGATTGCCCCATGCAATGGAAGGGCTTGAAATTCCAACTCTGCCACTGTGGGAAGAGGAGCTGAGAGCTGCCAGGGTTGTGAGGAGAGGGGAGAAGGCTGAATGAGAAAGCAGGAGAAAACTTGGTCAGGAAGGATCCAGGATTCAGGATCCAGGATAGAAAGGATCCAGGATCAGAAGTGTTTGGTGAGGAATTGAACTGGATTATCTTCTATGGAGCTCATTATGTAGCCAGCTCTGTCCGGGAAATTGAAACATTTGGTTGCATTTCACACAGCTTCAGGGCACCTGTAAATTGCCTATCTGCAGATAATCAGTGAGGGACCATATGCCAGCTCAGGGCTGCCAATCCCTTGCTCTGACCTGCTCTTCCCAAGTCCTGAAATGCCCTGTACCTCTTGTGAGGACAGGGGTGCCGGTTCCTGCTTCTGCCCAAGGTCTTAGCTCCACATTTGCTCTTAAAAAACCCTGTTCATTTCCTCCAAATCTAAATGTAAGGACAAAATGGTCCTGTAATATGGATTAATACCAAATATGTTTCCATTGAAGAAAGGGAAATTCTAATATTTACAAGTAACATTTTATTGACGAGTTCAGTCTTTAAAAGACATAAGTATTTGGTACAGAATTTCAAGCTCAGTAAAAGGTTGTAATACAAATTTGGTCATGGTAGAATCTTGAAAAATGTTAACAGTTTTCAGCAACAAGGGAGCTTTACGGGGGAGGAAAATCAATATTGACTTATGCTGTTTATCCATAGCGTAGTAAAGTTGCCTACACCTGAAAAATCCCAGTAATTAAACATCTAATCTAAATTCATACAAAAAAGGAAAAATAAAAAGATTAAGCAAATTCTGCAGCTTAAAGGGAGGTAGAAAAGCTGACCATTATGGGCTAAAAAAACAAACAAAAAAAACCCCAAAAGAACAAGCACTCCATTAAAATAAAGGGCAAATGGAAAATAAATAATGAAGAAGAATGGCCTGTATCTTCCTTACAGAACTTGCTTAATTCAGCCCTTGCTTTAGTGACTCTTGGCTGCTCACAGCTGCCTTGTTTGTGCTGCTCCAGTCACTGAGCTGCCCTCCTGGAGCCCTAATGGCCCATCCTAACCCATACCAAACCAAGAGAACAGTTAGACTGGTGACTGCCCATCACCCCAAAGCTGCCTCTCATGTTTCCATTGCAGTGAACAGAGGTGCCTCAGAGGCATTAGCCTGACCCCATTTTATGTGTGTGCCCTCAAGTTTATGAACTGGTTATCCCTGACTATTCCCCAGCTCTGGCAGCTGCTACCAGACTTGTACAAGGGCCCTCATCCTAAAATATCCATCTGAGCTCAAGGAATTGCAGTTTATATTTCTCTCCTTTGACTGTAGCCTGGGAGGGGACACCTCTAATATCTAATTTTTGCATGTCCCTTTCCATCCAGTCATGTGCTTCCATAAAGAGCTGTCTACAGGCATGGCAGGGGAAGAGGTACTTAATGAAAAGACACTGTCATTAGACTCTTAAATGCTTACAGAGCCTGGGTACCTACTGAGTTTATGTTTTCAGGCAAAGTTTTTCAAAGAGCTTTACTCTTGGAAGAAACAGAGATTGATTACACTGAACCTTTCTAAGGGTCTTGAGGAAATGTCTGGCTTAAGAAGTTCTGTTTCCTTTTCAGATTAAAATATTAGTTTATCCCAGTCCTCAGACTGAAAAAAGCTTATTTGCATATCTTTATGTACATCCTGATGGCTCCACTGAAGCCAGTGGGATTATTCACCATGTTTATGGCTTGGCAATCACATTTGTTTTTGTGCAAGTGTGGACTTGATTTCTCTTCCCACTGTACATAAGTGCTCCCTACCAGATGCAGCCCCAGGACATGCGATTCTCCAGTTCTGTCCTATTTATGTCACCATTCATATTTAATTTAATTAAAAAGAAACATGATGCCACGACAAATTTTTTTGCTAGGCAAAAGCCCACTTTTTTTTTTTAATGGGGGTGTTATTATCTTTTTTATTGGCATAGCTGAATGTAACTTCATTGAGCAATTCCTGTCTTATTCATAATAGAGGCATATCCAGCACTTCTCTAGTGTGTCACTTGAAGAAATAATGAATTACATTAAATGAAAAGTTTCATTTTTTCTTTTAGAAATGAGCTTTAACATCACAAAATACTGTGTTCTCATTCTGAGTCAAATATCTTGCTTTTTTTCCCAGAAAAAAGTGCTCAGCAAGGCTTTGTTCTTGCCTGAGTGTTGTATAACTGTAACAAATCACTAAAATGTCCCTGAGATGTCTTACATCAGGGAAATTGAAACCCTGAAAAATATATGTGCTTGGCACGGTTTTTCTACATATTGTGAAATTGCTACTGTAATTGTAGAATTTAGTGTGCTATGGGAAAAAAAAAGGTCTTTTCTTTTAAGGCCTCTTTTTCTGCAACACTCTTATTTAACTTGAAGCACAGAGATAAGTGCATCTTTATTTAGCTCAGTATTTAAACATATGCTTAAATTTAAAGATGTCCCAGTCCATGAGACTTCAGAATTTGATTAAACTAAATCATTTACTTGAGTACTTTGCCAGATGAAGATCTTCAGAAGTAAAATGCCACTAAGAATATAGGCTGTATTGCTATGTTAAGTTATAACTTTGAGAATAAATCAAGCATTTTCAGGATTGCTCTGCAGCCCTGAAGGCTGATGTGGTCTGTCAGTGACCATACTATAAAACAGTCCCATAATCTTAAAATTGGGTAACTGTAAATGAGTTGTCAGGTGGGAATTGTCCCTGGGCCTTGCTGGCACCCAGCCTCTCCCCGGGGGTTACTGGGGAGAGAGCTGGAATTCTGGAGCAAAGCTGTGCCAGTGACTTCTCTAGGTATTTAATAGCTTTGAAGATTAAATTCTGATACCTGTGTCATTGCAAAACCTGGAATCACCTGGTGTTAAGAAGATGCACTTTATCATACCCAGGACTTAGGACAGGCTCCAAGATGCTGCTCAGGAGCAGTGTGGCTCTCTGAGGTAGTGAGTAGAGAACAAAGTAGTGTTCAGGGCATGGTGCTGTCCCTCTTTAAGCTTTCACACCTGGATGAACACTCTCTGAAATTCTCACACAGGTGGAAAAACTGAAAGGCTGACTCCTTGGCCATTCCTCATGGTGAATTCAGAACTGAATTTTGCAGTGACCCCTTCTTTTTCAGTAGAGACAAAATCACACATCTCACTAATCCTACATATTTAGTATTTGGGTTTGCATGTTGGGATTGAGGGTTTATGCTGGGGAGGTAAATACCAACACCACTGCTGCCCAAATCCTGCAAAATCTCCCTTGACATGGAGCTGAAACCAAAGGGATTTCCTCCAAGAGATTGTCTGCTTCTGGCAGACAGGATGTTTTTGTAGGTCAGGGATTATCTTCAATGTGATAAGTGGGAAAAAAGTTCAGTCCTTATTGATGAAAGAAAATAAGATCAGAGAGGTATCAAGTCAGAATTGCAAGATGTTGTGGTCTAAGATTTCTCTGTTCATGGGAGTTTTACTCTGTTTGATCGACATCTCTATTCAAATTCCCACTTAAAAAATGTCTATCCATAACTAAATCTAAAATATTTCATGTCCTATTCTCAAACAGCTTATGGGAAGAAAAGTGATGCTTCTTGTTCTTTACAGAGGAACTCAGTGCAATATCCAGCAGTCAGATGGGAAACTGAGCAGCAGTCTCAGAGTAGAGGCTGCCACATCTGCCTTGCCCTGGGATACTTCCCTTCTCCAGCAAATCTGGGCTAATCTGTTCCTGATTTTGCCATGTAAGCAGGGTAGACTCTGATGTGCTGATATTGCCCACATGACGAGGGAGATGATTATCAATCCATGCAGGGAATACTGCCCAGAATATCCAGCAGGCTGATGCAGAGGGTTTGGAATTAAGCAGAACACTTAATTGGTTGAGGTACTAATCACTTTTCTGTAGTTAAAGCTGTATCACCATTTCCATTAGTAGAATACTTGTTTCCAGAGGTTTGTTCAATTAAGCCTGGAAAATATGCTCTGGACAGAAATTTGACAAAAAAATTTCTAAGCAGGGGCAATAATTCCTTTTCGAGGGCATGAAGAAATGTCCATTTATTTTTGTTGCTGAGGCAGAAAAGTAGAGAAAAACTAAGCATTTCTATGATAAAAGCATGCTGCAAAAGAAATGTCTAAAATGAAGGAATCACAAGAAGAAGTTTATGAGATAAAAACCTCATAAAAATGGAAATTTAGGCTTAATTTTTTTCTGAGTTTTGTTACAGACACTTTTCTGTCTGAAGAATGTATTTTGCTATTTGGGCTCTGTTATAAATTAGTTAGGTCTGTACCACAGGCTGGACTTTGAAGCACAGAAACATCTTCCATTTATTTTAAAAGAGTTATGCTCTCAAAATTTTCAAAAATAAATAGGGAAATTTTGAAAAGGTTGAGAGAACACAGAGAAGAATAAAGTACTAAATAAGTTGAGCTGCAAAAAGAAGATAGCCTCAGGGAGTAGGAAAGAGAAACTATTTTAATGAGGAAGCAGGGAAAAATGATAATAGTGCTGTGGACACGCTGATGTGTCAGAGAGGAAACAAAGAGAGCTAGGAAAGATGAACTGCTTCACATTTACTTGTTTTCAGCAGGATATTGATTGCCTGTGTGGGCAAGAGAGCCAGATCCTTGTGTTTGACCTGAACATTCATAATCCACCCCAAATTTGTGGTTAATGATATTTTGCATGGCCATGGGCAGGATGAACATCCAAGTTTCACATCGGGTCATTTGCTTTTAAACAATGAAGGAGGTAGAAAGAGATGGAGAAATGGTTGAGGGGAAAGAGAAAAAAAAAAAAAAAAAAAAAAGATTGCATTTGGGAGAAGCCTCTAGGATTAAAAACAAAAGCTTCCAGAAAATTCTTTTACCTGGCTGCCATATCAGAAGAATTTACACTTCCCCAATGTTGGGCAGATGAGGTGTTGTGTGGGGCTCTGTAGTGAGAAGGGAATCTCTCAAAGAAAACCTCTAAAAAAAGTCTAAAGTCTTCTTGGTCAGAGGTGTATCAGCTTGTGTCAGCCTGTGAGCTGCTGTGATCACAAATTCCAATTTATTCCAGGGGAAATTACAAATTCCAGCACACAGCATGGGGTTGGTACCGTTGGTTCGTGGTATTGCTGCTCATGAGAAGGCAGAGAGAGAACAAGAGGGACATGAAATTCCTGTGCTTGCATCTTTCAGCTCCCGCCCACACACAGCTCTGCCAGGTAAGGAATCAGTTCTGAACCTTCTCCCTGAGGGTTTGTGAAAACAAACATAGAATCCCTCCCATGCTGTCCATGGAAAACAGGCCACGGAGAGGCCCATGCTGAGGTGGAACTTGGTTTACTAACTTGGTTTGTGGCATGGTTTATGCAAGACTATGGTGAAAAGATTAATTTTAGGTGATGGATGAGGTGCTTTCTATATCCAGTTTCCTTTCTTGCTCAAATGCCTTTTGCTTGTGTAAGTTATGAAAGAAGAATCAAAACTTTATCTGTCTATAATAATTTGGTTATACTCCAAACAATGTTTCACTTGGTTTCCACTTCCCATTAATTTTCTCAGATATCCTGAGCATCACTGTTTGTTTAAAGCCTTGTTGGTGGAGAAGCTGCCTCTTTGAAGAGGAAAAGAATTCCTTTTCCCCAATACTGCAACATGTCTCTTGCTCACTGACTGCCTAACTTTGCTTCCTTACAGTGTTTCCTAGGAGATCAAATGGGAGCTTGAAGTACTCAAAAACCTAGTGTTGTAATGAAAAATAACTTATTAAAGTTTATAATTACTGAAAAATTAATCAGCGACTTAGCATGGTACTTGCATAAAGACAATAAGCCAAGCTCTTGTCATAGTGAAATATGGAATAACTATGTTGAAATAAATCTTAATTATGCTAGAGTTACTACTCAGTGTGACTTAATTAAGAGTAGAGCAGTGAAAGCCTTTGGGAAAAAAAGAACGCTGATTATACAACCACTTAACCACATATTCTTCCTTCCCCCCTGGTTCTTTTCCTCCTCATTGGAAAAAATTTCAAAAGTAAAGTTGTTCAAGGAAGTTGAATAGACATTAACTTGTGGCAGGTTACATTCTAAATAGGAATTGTTTGAAGTAAAAAGTTGAGAATGATAACCCTGAAGATAATATCTTTAAATTATGCATGCAAGCTGCCATGCATCCATATCTACCTTGACCTTAAAAAATGCATTACTTTGTTAGGTAATAAATTTATGAAACATATTCTGAGTTGAAACGGACCTTAAAGACCATCTAGTTCCAACCGCCTGCAACAGAAAGCATCCTTTGCACTGCTCCAAGCCCCATCCAACCTGGCCTTGAACTCTTCCAGGGATGGGGCAGCCACAGCTTCTCTGGGCAACCTATGCCAGGGCCTCACCACCCTCACAGTAAGCAATATCTTCCTAAAATCTGATTTAAACCTACATCAAGTACAGACTACAGAGCAGAAGACTTAACTCGAATTAAAAAAGGAGAAAAGACAGAGGAACAGATTAAGGTTAAATAGCCCACAGAGCAAAGTGTAAAGAAATAGACCCTCCCTGCAGCCCTGCCAGGTGTAGCATGCAACTATGGCTATAGAGTATAGACAGATATATTGTTCAATAAGCACACTGACAATATAAGAGGCTCATTTGTCATGGTTTCACTTCTTACCAGATAGAAGACATGCAAAGTCAAATATATCATGGAAATAAATCTGTTGACTTCAACAGCGTTATCTCAACCACGAATTCAAAGCAATATACTTTGAAGGAATTAAACCAAACCAAGCAGGAGATGCAAACAGGGTTCTTGAAAGATTATTCAGACCATATAAAAAAACCAGACACTAAAGGAATATGCACAATATTTCAGGAAATTTATGATAACTGGGGAAAAAGGTGCATAATGAATCCAGTGTGCAGCATGTATCAGAGCGTCAAATTGCTCGGCATGAGCTATGTGCTTTCTTCACATGTTCTTATGAAGCTCCAGCTGAGCTGAAAAGGTGCAGTAGAAAAAGGTATAATGTACTGAAAAGAATTGAAAGAAAAATAAGCAAAAAATGTCCATCCCAAAATTATTCCATTTTTCCTTGTTCCACAGAGACTGATGTATCTGCAGAAGTAACAGCTGCACTGATCTTTTTTGGTGGATGTGGAAATTGGTGGATAAAAATAGCAAAAATTACATCCATGGAGATCTGGTTTGTTTTCTGCTTCATTCCTGCATCGACAGGAAAATATAAACCTTCTAGTCCCAGTGTGTGATCGATATATTTGGTGCCTGTTTTACTGCACATGCACTGAGAGGGGTTAGTTTGACACCTCAAGAAATTCTAGCTCTTTTGTTTGAGCCTACCTTTAATACTGACATCTCTAAAGTCTTGGATTACTATTCTCTGCTAAGGGAATTCCAGATTTTTAAATAATCTCTTATGCATAAAACTTCATAAGTAAAACATAAAATTTGAGCTGAATTATTCCTGGGATTTATCCCTAAAATTGAAGCTTGGGAGGCATATTTATAATCTTTTCTCTTTCTCTTGATATTTTTTCATTTTAAGTGGGGTTAATCTCCCCAAGTTTGGATGAGTCTGCATTGCTGATGTTTGTGTTTGGACCAATTGCTGAGCTTCCTTGATCACCAATGGACAGAAATCTGCATTTTAAAAAATTTGATTCATTTACTCCTAATGGATCAGAAGTGTCTGTCCATTATGGCCATAAAGGAAATTCAGACAAAAATATCTACATTGCTAATATCTGAAGTTAGAGGAGATGAATCCTGTTTTTGATGGCTTTGGAAAGTGCTATTTACCTCAACAACATGAATGACAGACACCTCTGGAACCCATCTGGGCAGTTCAAGAGAAGAGCAGGAATTTCCCAGGTGACACCTCCAGAAGTGATAACCAAGGATCACAGTGCTGCAACAATGGGCAATGGAGGAAATCTAAAAAGAGTCTTGGGAAGGCTGATGTTCCCAATGGACTGTTCAAAATAGGTTGATCATCATCACAGTAACATCAAGATGCAAATCAAGGTCAGTAGAAACTTCCCAACTAGAGACACATCTGAGCCATATGCCATCATTGAACATCCCCAGCTCCTAAACCTTACTGATCTATTTAGATCTCAGTTCTGTGTCTGGCCCTTGAATATTTTGTGTCAAACCAGGAACCATGATCTAGCTACCCCTGAAGTTTAGATCTAAATTCAAATCTTGGAAGCTTTGCCTGTCTAGAAAGTTTCTCTCTCTCTAAGACATGTTGCACTCAAAAGTTTCTTTGAACAATCAAGAGCTTTGACCACTCCTAAAACACAGAGGTCATATTTGGCAAATGATAATGGCAAAGTACAGAAAGTATAGAGAGGAGGTGAAATTGCATTCCTTGGAAACAGAAGCAGCTCATGAACATTAGAACTGGCAGTCAAATGGCTTTTTTTTTTTTTGTACTGTAGGTGATTTTTTCTGGCTCTCCCTAACCATGAAACAGTAGGAAGAGGTGAGATGTCACATAGCAAAGAATTAGCATGTTGCAGAGAGCTTTTTGTAAAACATATGTACACACCCTCGTCAGCAAACTCTGCAAGTCTGAGACTGAGTTATCAGCCACAAATAGACATGTACACACATTTTGGAAGGCAAACAGCTTCCAGCTTATCTTTTAAAGGTATCCACAAGTAATATAAAGTAGACATAGACACTCCATATAGTGATATCTTTACATAGTGTCCTCATGGATACTATAGGTTCAGGAAGACATTGCTCATGGAGGTGATGCTATACCATATTCCAGAGAGTAGAAAGCAAGCCCTTTTAAAATACTGAAAGGAGAGATTGGCATGGCAAGCTCCAGTGCAGAACTGGGCTGAGAGCAAACTGAAATGGCTAGATCTGTTTTCATCCCTTCCCTTGGGCTACTAAGCTGAATAGTTTACAAAGCAGAGAAAGTCATTCATAGTCCTTTACAGTACAATTTCTAGTGCCACATAGTAACTGTGGATTTACTGCACTCTCCTGCGAATTTCAACTGCCGTAACAAAGCTTTATGTTGCAGATGGTCAACACTCAAATATTTAGGAATAATAATAACAAAAAAACCCAACATTTCACCCTCCCCTCCCTTTCCTACAGGGGATCAATCTGTCTTACAGCTAGGGATTGATCTGGCCCCATGCAAACCTTTATAAGGTGGGGTTTTTTTTAGTGTGTGGCAAGGTTTTTGAATAATGTTTTGCTTAAAGAAGGGGAAAATCCCACTTCCTGCAGCATATTGCAGAGACCAGCAAACATATCCCTTCATCCTTTGGAGCAAATATACAATGATAATACTGTGCAGGTGCTCCAGAGCTGACTCAGCTGCTACACGGTCACGTTGCGCCTGTGAAATGCAATCCATCATTATGTTTAAAGCGCCTGCTTGATTAATATTCAGTATTTAATGTCAACATCGATAAATTAGGATTCAGAAGTGTTACACTGCAGGAACTGCAAAGAGTGCTGCAGTGGCAATGGCCTGGGTTACTTTTGTGAGATCTGTTAATTCAAGGGGAAATTCATAATTCATAAATATCAAAATATGTGTATGGTATTAACTACCAGCTGTGACCTCTTGGGAAAACAGTGATATGTCTCAGTTAAAGGAACTAAGTGTTAGATTTCCAAATGGTTATGATTATCTCTTCTCCTGTATCCCTTTGCCATCTGTATTTGCAATAATATTCTAATTGTAGTGTAACAGATATACAAAGTATACTGGCTTTGGGAAGTACTTTGGCTTAGATAGTTTTAAACATTTACTTCCCAAGTGCATAGGTTTCAACTAACTTGTTCAAAAAAGAAAAAATTACCATGGTATTTTCAATTTTTCTTGGTCTTGTAACCTTTTCTCATTTGAAATACTGTTTCTGTCTCTTCCATGGACAATTTTTCAAAACCTGCCTTTCCCCCTAATGTTTACTTAATGGTTACTCTTTTTTTCACCTTTGCTTTAGTCCTACATATGACATATTAAGCAATTCCCATTACAGCTACAGTTTGAGACTCAGGAACACTTAATGGCCAACAGACTCTTCCCTGGTGGAGAATGAGGATTCAAAGGAAACATTTGAGATTATTCCACTTTCATTATTTTTGTTAAAAAAAGTTTGCACCTTGAGGTGTCTTGAATACCCCTTCTTGATCTTCCTTTGCCTTGTCAGACCTGGCCAGCACAAGCAGCTGAGATCTTTGCTCTATTTTCCCTGCATCTCTGTGCAACGCTTTTTAAAAAGAATATACTATTATATTTTTCTAAGCCTTTCAGACTGCTGTAACATGATCAGGATTCTCTTGAATCTCTATGCATTCGATCTCTTCTCGTTCCTTCCTTTTGGCCCGTTTCTTTTTCTTGTGGTGCTTTTTGGAAGGTGGGAAAAAGGTTAGAAAGACTGGCAAAATAACAAAACAGTGCAGAAGTGTGCAACTGCCGGCAAGCAGCAAGCATTTGAACAGTGTGAAGGTCAAGTTTGAAGGCACAAAGAGAAGGGGGACCAACCCGATAAGAAAGGAAGAAACGTTCTGCAAAATGGCTGTCCCATGCTCTTGGAGGGAGTTCTTTATACACTGAGTTCGGGTGTGCTCAGTAGCTAATACAAATGTATAAAGCAGGGGTGCACAGTGATCTATGGCAAAATTCAAAGTGTAGATAAGGCACAGTATAGAAATGCAATCCATGTCTACATTCCATAAGGTCATCAAGCCAAGGACACCCAGCTCTATTGAGGTGACACTGAGAATTAACCAGAAATTTCCCAGAGGGTGGATAACCAGGAAGAAGGTCAGTATTAACACCAGCAGGATGCCAAAACCAGAAATCAGGACAGGCATAGTTACTGATAAGCCATAGTGGTCCATGAAAACAAAGGTAGGGTTGAACACAATGAACTTGATGCTCTGTATAAGAGAGAGTGGCCTCAGCTTCTCCAGCAATTCCACTGCTTCCCTCTGTGTGTTTTCACTAGTCCTGGCCACAAGGTACAAACGAGAAGCAATTATGTTGTTCTCATCTCCAGCTTTGGAGAAAATGATGTCATTTTTGAAGTGCTGGAATTCTGGCTTTTTTAAAAAGGAGCTCTGGAGGATGCTGATAAAGTCACTTTTGTTGGTTGCACTGATGTTACCCACTCGAAGGAATTGGTAATACTGTTCAATCCAGGACACAGTGTTGAACCCCTGGCTGAGTGTTTTCAGGTCTTCTTGCACAGTACCATTCCAGTACTCCAGAGGTTCGTAGATATAGAAGCCTATTACAGGGCTGTAGTTGCTGAAATACTTTTGCTGTATGAGGGCATAGGAGACACTTGGGGACTCACTGGCAAGAAGGTTGATGATGTTGGCTCCATCATTGATCTGTAAGCACCCCATAAAGGAGAAAGAGGCATAGATGAGATACAGTATCACCACAAATGGCTTGACATAGATGTTGGT
Organism: Petroica traversi; assembly: GCA_025920805.1. Classification (NCBI taxonomy): domain Eukaryota; kingdom Metazoa; phylum Chordata; class Aves; order Passeriformes; family Petroicidae; genus Petroica; species Petroica traversi. Next base: position 12,407,299 of record JAHLSL010000038.1, on the reverse strand, counting down.
AATCCACTCGTTGTAGTGCTCTCGGAGGAAATGCTGGATAAAGTGGTGCTGGTACGGGTTGGTCTCGTGGTGAGAAGTGTGATGATGGCCATCGTTCATCATGGTCTGGAACCACACAGGCTTCCTGTCCAGGTATTCTGCCGAGGGGATTTTGCAGCAGAAGATGCTGTGGTACCGGTTCTGCTCCAGCTGGCCAGCAAAGACCAGGCAGGAGCCAAAGAAAGAGAAGATGTAGAAGTAGTTCAACAGGATGGAGACACACATGTTCTGGCAGAAGACTTTCACGGCTTCGATGTTGGTGAAGGGGCTCGCCCCCATGCCGAAGGCTATGAAATACAAGGAGCTCGTCATGGTGTAGGAGACCATAACATCTGAGTAGGCATCTGCAACTCGGTCCTTGAATGGCAGATTCTCTCTGGTCCGACGCCATCCTGAAAGAAGCTCAAACACTCCTTTGGTTCCATGACCTGAAATGAGAAAACAAATTTAATATGTGTGCAAATATGTAGGGGGTCCAATCATCCTCCAGGTGTTTCCTTCTGCAGCAGTAAAAAAATTTCACCAGCTAAATTTTGTTATGTTTTTGTCACTGGTTAAACAAATGGAAAACTCTGAAATCTCTGTTTAAAGCTAAATACCAGATTCACCTGCAGGTGTTTAAATTAACAGTTCTGATATTCTAAGACTCTCTATGCTCAGAAAAAAAACCTAATTTATTTTAATGGACATTGAATGAGTTTCCAAATGGACTTCAAATACAGGAGAACATGAAGTTTGGTTCAAGTCTGGGGTTCATTCTAGAAATTCCTTGTGTCATCTTACAACATCTTTCAAGGTTTAAGGGAATCAACTTGAAACACTTAAAAATACAAGTAACAACATTTTCTTCCAAAGAGTATAAATTAAAGGGATTTTTGAGAAGTGAGTGGGTGTGATCAAGAATGGGACATCTTGGTTCTTCATACATGATAAAGGAAAAAATATGCTATAAGTACAAATAACCAGAATAATTTGTATCATGATTCTCTGCCTCTTGAGTGAAATTGGAACTTCTCAGTGGTAGCATACAAGTTTCTACCCTGTATGAAAATTGACATGGTGGTAATGATGGAGAGTTGAATACTGACTAAGCCATTGGTCCACGTTAATCGTCTAGAAAATGTATGTGTTTATTTTCTGTTTATATCTGTGTCTCTTTCTCTCTCTTCTATCCAGAGCTCCTCCTGGTGACAAGGAATTCCCTTAGCTCATGTGAGAGGATATTCAGAAAAGTCAGATGTGGTCAGTATTCCATGACAGGTTCTGACTTTGGATTACATTCCTAAGTGTTTTAGGGGTATGCTTTTTTAATACACAAAAATTTAATACAGTCTTACTTTCATTTTACTTGTCACAATCACAGTCTAGGAAATGTATTAAATTTTGTGACAGAATGGTAAAGTTGAAGCTCATCTTATTGGAAAAGTTTAACAAATAAAAGTTATGAATAGTGTATACATATTCATGTAATGTGTAGGTTGAAAAGAATATATAGACACAAGCAAATTCCTCTTTTTTACCATTAGAAAATTACAACTTGGGGAAAAGTAGAAAAGCCAACATTCAAAAAACCTATCCAAAATGGTTTGGCTTTCAATTAACAATTAAATTTGGCTGTCAATTAATAATGAAAACAATTAAATCCACAAAATTGAATTTGGATTAGAAAGTGGAAAGTTCTCTGCATTTTGGATCTAGCCCTGAGAAAATTCTGGCCAATGTAAGAAGTCAAACACTGAGCAGAGAAGGAAGTAGGAGTACATTACAGATCTTTCTGTCTCTGTTTCTGGGCCTTCACTCTCTGTAGCAGAAGATTTGCATGAACAAAAGTAGGCACAAAGCAAATTTTCTCATATCACACCAAGAAATACGACAACAGGAGATTTGCAAATAATCATATGTGTACAATGAAAGGTCTGTTTGGTTTGTCTTTAGATTTAAATTGTTTGGATTCATGCAGCAGCTTATGCTGCCCAAAGCAGACACCCAACAGTATTCTAGACAGGGAAAATTACAGCTCAAACTGTCAAGTTCTGTGATTTGCTTTACTGCAGATCAGTGTCCCCAGTGAAAGATAAACATAGAGCATTACAGAAGTCTTGCAGTTAGCAAAAAGCCTGTGTGGAAATGCTGCTGTCTTATGAACCAGCAACTCCGTTCAGGAGGGACCTTGAATTCCCTGGTAAGTTTAGGGGGAGTTGTTCAAATTCTCAAGGCACAACTGTCTTGCACACTGTCATTTCTGGGCCATCAAACAGAAAGAACTGGATCTTTCAGCTGAGTAAATCTGCAGAATCAAGTGACTTGAATGGAGTTTCTGTGTGTTTATAGGAAGTGTTTGGGACTCCTGCAGGGTGTGGACCAGGCTGGCTGGTCACTACTTTGAGTGCCCATGTCCTGGCATGGCCTAATTTAATGGTTCAGGAATCACAGAACCATTTAGGTTGGAAGGGACCTTTAAGATCATCAAGTCCAACCATTAACCCAGCACTACCAAGCCCACAACTAAATCACGGCCCTCAGTGCCAAATCTGCACATCATTTAGATGCCTTCAGGAATGGTGATTCCACCACTTCCCTGGGCAGTCCATTCCAATCCTTGACAAACCTTTCAGTGAAGAAAATTTTCCTAACATCCAATATAAACCTCACCTGGAGCAACTTCAGGACATGACTTCTGGTTCTGTTAGCTGTTACCTGAAAGAATAGACCAAACCCCCACCTGGCTGTCCCCTCCTGTCAGGAGTTGTGCAGAGCCTGAAGGTTCCCCCTGAGCCTCCTTTTCTCCAGGCTGAGCCCTCCCCAGCTCCCTCAGCTGCTCCTCATCAGACTTGTGCTCCTGACCCTTCCCCAACTCCATTCCCTTCTCTGGACAGGCTCCAGCACTGCAATGGGGGAAGCAATACTCCATAAAAAATTACCAGTAATATTGACTTTTCTCTCCTTATTCCAAAATCTCACTTATATGTCCTTCTGCAAGTATATGTTCACAGTTGCACCTTTGCCATGTTTTTCTTATTATTAATTTGTAGGTATAAACATATCACATTCTCAGTGATTTAACCTTGGGGTAGCTACACAATGATTAATAGAGAGGGGCTTTATTGTCAAACATATGTGTGAAGAACTACACAAGAATATGTACTAATGTGTGTGCCCAAACTTGTGATAATGTTCAACATTAATATACTCTAATTAAACTCAAGGGTTTTCTGCAAATAGAACAAACATTATCTTAAGGAACAAAAATATTGATATTTGCAGCTTCTTTGAGTATCAAAATTGGCACGGATTTTCTTATGATTCTTATTATACAAAAGTTAAATTTCTGCTTATTCTCCTTTTGCGGTAACTTCAGTTTGTCACATAAACACAGGTATCCCAATACAGTGCAGTAATTCCCTTGCTGGCACAAGGAAGAGAAAATCTTTGCCTGACTGGTTTTCCCATGTCATTATCCTGATACCAAGTTTTCCAGTCAGCCTCTGTTGCTCTCCCCAGATAAATAGGTATATTCCCTTCTTCCAACAAGGATACAAATCCATTTTTCCTGAACTTTTTCTGACAGCCCTCGTGATTCAGACAACCTAGTCACTCCATAAAATTTTGTTCCTTCAGCTTCATTCCTAATGCCACAACAACATTGACAGTGGAGTTAAGTTCACTGAGCAGTTCTGAGAAGGTTCAAAGGGTCTTCGGCTCTGGGTCAAAACTGCCAAGTTTCTCTGGTACTAACATGACATGAATAAAGTACAGCAATTTTTTATTTGCTGGACAGGCAATGGCCTATGACTGCTTTAAAGCAAAGAAGACAAGAAATTTTTATTCCATTATTTGTGAGAGTAGGAGAGCAAGTAAGGGAGGCTGCAGAGAAGATGGAAATAAATAATACATTTCCTACTTCAAATTTAAAAACAATATTTATTATGAGCAGGTGTTTAAAATAAGTTGGAAGAGGATAGGGACAGAAACAAAAATAGTGCAATGAGAGATTAAAGACCACTTTATCAAGTTAAATTCAATCAACCTGGAAAATGAATCAATTAAAAGTTAAGCCAAAGCAATCTCTGAACAATTAGAAATCATCTTGGGGATAAATATAGGTGGGATGGTGCAAGAAGAATGGAAAGAAGCAGCACAGTATCTACCTTCAAAAAGCACTGATTTGAAATGGGTCATGATTTTTTAAATTGACTCATAGAAAGATTTGGGTTGGAAGGGACCTTTAAAATCACCTAGTTCTAGACCTGTGCTGTGGAGGACATTAAAAAAAAAAAAAAAAAAAAAAAAAAGAAAGAAAAAAAATAGGCTGAATTCCCTGGAGAATAAAAGAAACAAACAATTGCCTGTTATTGAGATACGAAAATCAAAGAGAAACTCAGTGAGTTGGACCGGAATGCTATTGAGGACTCAACAACATCCAACATTAAAAAAAGTATAATAAGGACAGCAATCAAGTCTTTCTCATTTCTACTTGGAGAAGGAGAAGAAATCATTGGTTTCAATTGCAAAAAAAACCAAACAACCCCAAACCATTTAGATTAGATATCAGATAAAACAAATCTCTCTTTCTTTAAGCTTCATTAAACTCTGGAACACACTATCTAAGGAGGTCATAAAGTCTTCATTGTGAGTGTGAAGCTTAGATTAATAAATGTTAATGTAGGTGCTGGGTACATCCTGTCAGTGCTGGCAGGCAGATTTTGTTCAGATTCCAGACGTCTCTCACTTTTGTACCATCATAACTTGTCTGAGATGTTTTGGACTTTTTAAGCATGAAAAACAGTCTGTCTTTGGTGTTTTCTTAACTGAAGTGTGTCCTTTCAGAATCTGATCTCTATATATCATTTCATACAATACCCACAGATACCCCAGTCTGCAGCCATGAGGCTCTGCTGGAAGGAGAGCTGCTGAGTGCTGCCAGCTTTTGTAAACTTTCTAGGAAGGAAGATCAGCATGACTCTGCTTTTTTTTTTTTTTTTTTTTTTTTTTGCATCAAGACATAAGGAAGGTTATTTGCTGCAATAGGTGATTGCAGTCAATGTGGTGATAACCTTGGTGTCTACATTATATTTCAAAAAAACAAAAAAAAAGTCTTGGGAGTTACATAGCACAGATTACTCAGCAATTCTGCACTGAGAAACCCAAGGGTTATATTCAGTCTCCATTAACATCCACAAGTGTAACTTGTCACGTAAATGAAGGATGAGCAGGAAAATGTCTTTAAAATCATAGTGGTGGGCAGGAAGTATATTTTTACATGATTATTCTTTGCTGTGAGTCTAATGGAAATAAAATTTACATTATTTTATCTAGGGGGAGAAGTCCTTCCGCCCTTGCCCCCCAAGGGAATAAGCTATTAATGTCCTAGAAAAACTTTTCTAGTTTTATCTAATAAATGCCCCATAACAGCAAGGGCCATGATCATTAGGAGCATATTGAAGCACAGTATCTTAGAATAGCCTGGGCTGAAAGGGACATTAAAGAATATTTAATTCCAACTCCATGCCATGGGCAGGGACACCTTCCACAAGAGCAGGTTTCTGGCTCTTTGGGCTCTCTTACCCAGGTTTATTGATTTGAAAATACACCCTATTTTAGAGAGCTTAGGTTCACATCGCCACTTTTTTAATGGAGGAACAACTTTGCATCTCAACACACTGCAGTGTAGGATGCATTTGTTCTGCTAAATCACTAATATTAGTATCATTAATATTGGTATCCCCACTTATATTTAAAAACTGAATCACAGAGATTAAGCAAATTAATCACAGTCACCAAGGACTGTCTGCATCTCATGGAGGGAAGAAGCAATAGAAAAAATTGTTATACTACTTCTTTATGAAGAGTCTGTAAATCCTTATGGATTTTGATGCAGAAAGCAAGAAAATTTGAAGCTTGGTCATACTTTAGGTAGCAGTAGGAAATGTGTACCTTAATCTAGATCCCATTCCATAAAGGTAAATCTCAGCACAATGCATCCAGCTAAGAAGTGGACCCTAACAACAACTCTGAGTAAAGTAATTCCCAATTTGATTAAGGAGAAGGAAAAGATAGCACATTTTTTAAAAACTAATCTAAAATGTTGATAGAAAAAAAATGGCTTTAATTTTACATCTCTCCAGGTACTTGTAAAGTGATTGCAATTGAATTGCTCACATAGTTGAGTTGTTGATCGTTTTTTCTTTATTTATTGGCTGTTGTGCTGCTTTAGTGGTAACTGTGAGGGTCTGGTAAGGCAGCTGAGGGACTGAAACACTCTCACCCTGGTTACTGGTTTACCCTTTCTCCAGAGTCTCAGTACCAGAGGAGAAGTCAGAATTCATCCTGCCAGTAAAATGCCTGGGATGGTTCAGGGTAGAGGGTCTAACTGTGGAAGAAATGCACTGATGAGTAGCATTGTCCAAAGGGAAGAATGTCTCTGAGCCATAGGAATTTTCTGTGGTATTACAGTATGTAAATCTTCTGACTGTCACAGAGCTTAAAGAAACTGCAGCAAAGAATGAAGCTCAGTCAACATCTCCTGCTAAAACTCCTGCAGAAATTTTGTTTTCACTAAACCTATACTTCTTTATTTCATTTGGTGCATGGCATTTAATGATATTTAAAACCATTTAAAAAGAGAAATTAAATACTTTCTAGGTCCATTCTTCTGTGAGATCACTACACACACAATTTCTTCTCTAACCAGACTATGCAGAAATGCTGACAGAGGGATTTTACTTCCTGCTGTGCCATTCCGTCTTGAAAAGTATTCAGGGTAAAATTCTTCTTTTAAGTGACAGATTCCTATTATAATAAATTGTCTAATTTACAAAGCTGGGCTTTATAGAAAGAATGTTTAACCAAGTGCAATGAAACCTCAGCCAACTGAGCCAATGTCTTTAGTGACAGGGAACTGAGGGAAATCTCCAGTGCTGCAGAAGAGATTTGATTATTGTTAGATTTCAGCACTTCTGATAAACACAGAAAATGTGCTTAAATCTGTCACAAATATCATCAACAAAGTCAGTTATATATAATAAATATTTTGATTTCCTTAAAAATATTTGCCATAGGCCTGAACATATCAATGACTTCAAGCTCCCAAATTTTGGTATATCCCCATTACAGTGTGAACCTCATTTAAAAAGTGACAGTTCATCATGGGGCACTCTTGTTAAATATGCAGACTATTCCTTCATGTGTACTCTGAGTAATTGCATTTATTTCTGCTTGCATGAGCACATCTGAAAGCCTTTTAAATAATTCTGGGAATTTCCAATGAGACCAAAACATAAAAGGTCTCCTCACCGGCATTTTGGTGGAGCCTGGTAGAGAGTAACCCCATAATTGTTTGAGGCTGAAGAGCAGTGAGAAGAGAGGCAAACATTTGATTATGTCTGGAGTTGGCTGTATAATTGCATTTCAGAAAAGCTCAGTATCAGCCTAACACTGCTCCCATGAATTTATGCCAACTTCTCAACCACAGCCCAGCTGTAGATACCTGTGCCAGAAGAAAATGGAGTTATGATGCAGCAGTCACAGCTGTAGTTCCTCCCTTGCCTTCCAATATCCTAAGAAACACCAACTTACAAATTAGATTAAAACCAATCTGTTGGAAACACAGATTAAAAGTGGTGGTTCACATGCTCTTTTGGTCTCCTTTCTGATGTGTTCCTTCTTCAGATAATTAATTCCACAGTTCTTGACAGCCCTCTCATTCTACCCTCTCCAACCCTCCACTAAATAAGTGTCCCATGCAACACACAGAAGCCTAAACATAAGCAAGTAACTGTGAGAAACGATCTAAATCACATGGAGATCATTTACTTCCACATCACATCCCTTTGGCTGATCAGTTTCTGTCTCTCATTTTGCAGCTCTCAAGGCAAACAGTGTTATCCCTGTTTACACAGAGACCACCGCAGTAGGACCTTGATCTTGATTTAAATTAAGAATAATTAATGCTAACATGAATTTGGCATCTCTCGTTTTGAATCTTATCCAATTTTGGATCTTTCATATTGAAAAGACCTCTCTAGAGATTCCCCATAAGCATCCCTGGGTAGAAGCCCAGGATGAGCCCTGGAGATGAGCCAAAGACCTGCTAGTCCAGACACAAGCACGTTTCTGGCTGAACTGTAATGACACCTCTTTGTATTCAAGATTCACTTGCTGCAGTTCATTTTAAGGTCGAATTTTACAGTTTTTCATGACTAGAAACTCTTCTTCTTTTCCAAAGGAACAGAAATATTAAATAGCACCCCCCTGCATTGAAATAGAGCTGAATATGGGGAATGTTTCAATGGATGTTTTTAATAATTGGACTGCACACCTCATTAAGGAAGACTTATGTTTAAGTTAATGTATATGGCTTGCAAGTTGTACATAAAGTTGGAATCCTGCTTCGTTTTCTGCTGTGCTTAGCAATGAATTAAAATGCTTTTTGCTGTTTCTCATTTAAGCCTCTAAATGAACTTTGTAAGCAAGAGCTGCACATATGGAAACTGTTATTTATTGATGGGAGTTTAAGTGACATATAGAAGATGAGATAATGAATTTAGATCAAGTCTTAAATGAATTAATTATATACTCATTTATGCTAAAAGCAGAGGATGGATGTGTGACTCTGATCGGAACACTTTAGCACCTGGATTTGAAAATCCAGCAACATCCAAAAGAATAAGGTACTAGTGAGACTCAAGAAAGGAAAAAGTTTTTATCAAGTATAGATTCTGGCATCCAGGAAAATAATCTATACTTGAATTTTTATAGAAAAAATAAGTTTGGTCATTTTCTGCTTTTTTGCAAAGAGGGAGCAATTGTGGATTCACAGAAAAGCAGAAACATGGTCAAGTAAGTAAATGCTTAAGTAAAGTAAATAGGAGGTGTGAAAGAATACATGTCCAACAAATGACTCCTGCCCTTGTAAGTCTGAGTGAATGAAGAGAGTGAAGGAGTGTTTGAAGGGAGTGGGACAAATTTCTGGGGTTTTATCCATGAGGAAAGTGTAAAATGTTATCAGTGGTGGGACCCAATTATGAAAGGAGAAACTTTTCCCTTTCACTGACAAGATCCATTTGTCTGCACAATCTGAAGTTTCTGAACTGGAAGATTCCAGACATAACAAGCAATAAGCAGAAAAAGTTCACTGTTCTCTTTTCCCAGTGAAGTTATTCATTGTAACAACCAACATTCCCTTCCTGGAACAGATGGAAAATCTCCAGGGAAAAGCCTTGTGGGGATTTACCTCTCTTTGAAAGGGATATAGTTATTCTGATCATGAATATTTTTCATACATCCTCAAAGTGTAATGGAGAAGCATCTTTTCACTGTGACTGTAGAGCTGATGCTGAGGTTAACCTGTTTTGAAACCCACTATAGGGAGTGAGTGCTGCACCTTGGCAGAAGCAGCTCATTTTCAATTGCTAGCCCAGGGACAAGTTCCAGCTGAGTAAAGCAGGGCTAGCCCCTACCTTAATAGTTACCAGGTCAAATCCTGTCAAATTCCTACACTGATAATTCCTATTTGGAAATTACTCCAGCAGGTGATACTGTGGTGCAGAGCATAGCACCGCTGTTCCTCCCCTGGCCATGGAGATTTCCACCTAGGCTGCTTATCTTGATGTAAGAGCACACCTTTACTGCAATGGAGAGAGAGCTTCAGAGCAAAGGGAATGAACCCTCTGCTGACAGGGTGATATTTTTAACAGTGTTGTTAGTGCAGGATTTGCTGACATTTGTTTACTTCAGAAAAGGGATGGGAAGGCAGAGCGGGGGGCGACATTGGCCTTTTGCTTCTGTTTGCTGGGAGGGAAGGAAGTACAGGAACTGACTCAGCAGTTTGAAAAACAGGCACTAAATCTCCCTTTCCCTTCCCCAAAAGCTCCATTCCTGCCCTGCTCCACTGGAGAAAGGCTGCTCCACTGCCCTTGCCAAGTCTGGGACAGCACTGGGATCACTGCAGCACCAGGGCTGTGGCTCAGGCTGTCCCACCAGTGGGACTGCTCAGGCTGGGAAAGATTCTCACATCCTCGCATCCTCAAATTGGGCTGCTCCAGATCACAGGCAGCTGCCAGGCAGCTGATGCAGCAGCGTGGCTGCTGCCCTGCTCTGTGAAACACAAACTGAGCTGCTCACACAGCAAAGCTCCGGGGGAGGAGCAGCCCTTTCTCATATTCCCAGTGTGTCCCTATAAATTCAGCCAGGCCGCCAATACAGGATATATAAGTTACATATGCACTATTTATCAGACAGCAATGACAGGGAATGCTGTAAACGCAGAGATTCCTTCAGACAAGCTACTAAATTGTTATAAAGGTGCTCAACACTTCTCTACATGGCCGAAAGCCTTTCCTTTGACCTAAGGGTTTCCTCATCACACAAGGGATTAAAAGCAAAATGAACAAAAGAGAGAAGAAATTACTTATCTGATGGCTGGAATAAAATCATTCTCCTTAAATTTCTTTACGAAGTTTTATTGAGAAATGGAAACCGTCAAACATATTGATGCTCTGCCTGCTGCTCCACAGCTCCCAGCTACACTTATATCAAATTGGTTCAAAACCCTGTAACACTAAGATGGACCATTCAGCAAGTTAAAAGAACTTGCACACATTCGTGGAGGAAAATTGCATAGAGAGGGTCATTATAGTCAGAGATAACATATTTAGGTGCACAAGTCAATGAGCCAAGAAGCAGCAGGAGCCTGGGGGAGTGTTTTGGGAGAGTATGACTTGATGCTTGACCTATTGAAATCCCCATTTTTAAAGCACTTGCCATTGGTTGCTATCAGAAATAGGATGCTGAACTAAACAAACCCTTTGGCCTGCGTCGGTCTGAAAGCTTTTATGTTCCTTTGTATTCATGGGGCTGACTGCATTAAATTCCAAATGCACAAGGAGCATGAATTAAAGTTGTGCAGCTCTTCCGGCTCTTAAATGTGGCATTTAATGTTTTGACTTTACTAATTTTAGTATTGTAGCAATACCATTTAGAAACCTGTTTTTGAATTGATACAAATACTTGCTACTTTCACTGCCTGGTCTCTGGTCCCATTTACCCTTGGCACCTGTGCACAGCAGTGATTAAAAATTGATTATTTTGCTGTGGGATGATAAAGCAGTGCATGCATCGATTCCCTCATGCACTCCATATATGAATGGATATCATGACCTCTGTGAGATTGTTGTGGGTATTACGCCAATTTTATGGCAGGGAAATTGAGGCAAAAATCTAGTATAAATCTATCTGGCTTTAAACTATCTAGTTCTGAACTATCAGAAGGATCTGTCAGCAAGCTCACAGCATTGACCAGCCTTGCTGTTCTCATGTAGCAGAGGATTTTTATTGCTATTTATATGCTTAAAGCCTAATATCAATGGATCAATAAATGCATACATCTTACTTTTGGAATTCATACCTTGGATGTTGGACAAAGACACAGAAGAAGTAAACCATGCAAACTCATAGATATTTATTAAAATTTGTTGCTTTCCCAGTTTTTAAGATAGCAACTGACTGCTGCTTTTCCTGCAAGTTTTAGACTCCTTCCCTCATTGTTTTTCAGCTTTTCCAAGAATCAGGGCTGTCAGCAGCAAAGAACTCCTTCCCTACATGGCTCTGATTCAGTCCCCAAATTACTGACCAGAGGACTCCATGAGCAGATGGAATTAGACCAAAAAGCTCTTTCTCAGTTTTGTAGAGCATGGCCTCACCTTCAAGCTGCTTCTCATAAACTCTGCTGAAATGGTTGTAAATAAAGCGCAAGAGTAGCTTTTGTTTCATGGCAAAACTCCCACAGCCCAGTGTTGCCATCAAAAACATGAGTGAGTTGGCTTGTGCAGGACTTTAAAAAGCTTCTTCCAGTTAGCTACATTCAGCAGCTCATTAACGCATCTGAAACCTGACCTTTAGCAGTCCATCCCAGGGGGAGGATCATTAAGCTTTTTAACTTAATTATTATTCCGGCTAAACTCAGCCTGAAAATTTAAGGCTAAACTATAGTCCAGGAACAATGTAAGAGACACCCTTCTGGTTTTGGGAGAGTTGTTTTTGCTTGGAATACCAGGAGCAGTCAGTCAGCTAGCTGTCCTCCCTTTTCCCATTATTATTTTGAATAGCCATAATTTCAGATGGGAAAAATCTTGAACATGAAATTAATATGGACATGTGTTTTCCTAGAACTTCAAGGACTCTGGAGAAGTAGTGCTTTCTCTGATGAATTTTCTGTTGCACATTCTCCCCTACAGAAGTCATTGGAGATTCCTAATCCGCATCTATTTTAATGAATTAATTATTTCTAGGGTTAGTTTTCTCTCACAGAGTCCAGCTGGTGCAATCTAATCATGTAAACTATGGTATGTTACTCCTTTAGCTTTTAGAACAGAGTGGCCATGCACAAACCTTAATTTGCACCTGGGAATTATTTGGGAAAGTGCCACCAACAAAATAAAATCATGCCAAGGATCATGCAAAAAATTTAATATTGTACTGACAGTCTCAGCCCTGGCTCTGTTCCGTTTTCTAGTAAAGTCTGGGGCCAAAGGGTGACGCTGTTCTGCCACTGCATATACAAAAAACACCCTCATGTTCAATTTCTGAGTTCTGTTGAGGTACCCAGCTTGCATGTTTATATCTGTAAATTTGGGAGATCTATACATTTAATCCCTTTGTGGACATGAGGGAAAGCACAGTGTGCTATTTCAGTTTTATCACATTTTTATAGCAATGGCTTCAGTGGTTGAAAGCACCTTCAGGTGGTGGGAGGGCCAGGGGCTGCATTGCTTTATAGGGTGACTGATACAGAAGTGTGTCCCCACTGCTTTACGACCTCACCCTCAGCTGTTTTGAGCCCATCACTCCCACTTGATTTTACTGAGTGCATACATTAATTTCTCTGACCATTAAAACCAGCATGGTGACAGAAAATGGGGAGATGATCTCTGCCTCTCTTTCCATCTCGACATGTTGCTCCAGCTATCATTCCTCTCTAAAAAGTCTGTTTGTCCCTCATAAGAAGACCAATGCCATGAAAGAAAAAGGAGGAATGAGGAAACTTCTGGATAAAACTACTTTAAATCCTTAGTTTTTAGTGGTTTTGAGAAACTTTAAAATGTAGCATTGTCAGCCATTGCAATGGGGGTAAGGCAGAGATGACCCAAACCCAGACCACAGATCTCATTCAAGAGCTTGGTACGCGTAACTGAGAGATGTAAAAAAATATGTGGAAAGAAGCAACCTTCTGAGTCGGTTACCAAAAGAAGGCTTTGCTTGCAAGGCTCAGAAGAAAGACAATTATAATCTATGCCAGAAGCAAGGAGCTGACTGTTCCCAATGAATCACTGATCTTACGGATGCTTCGTTTTATTACTTTTATGTCAGCAAAGCTTTGTGAGAAGCACTTCAGGATGTGCTCTCACTACCTTGAATTTACTTGGAAAGGCAAATAACAATAAATATAAAATGAACTATATTTGTAAATCACTGCAATTTAAGCATGGGACAGAATGCAAAGTTATGCTTTGTTTTAGAAAGAGATTTTAAGATTGCTTGCCTCCTACAGGAACCTATATATCAGTTTATTTTAGTTGATTGCTTCTGAGAATGTTGCCCATTTATCCCAGCGATGACATAGCAAATTGCTCTTTCCCTTCAGTTTTAAAGAACTAAAAATGATTTTAGATATTGTCATGAGTTATCATTATAAGACTGAGCCAGAAATTTGTACCGTTTCAGTCTATATCTCTCAACCTGATACATGTTTTTTATAATGGTCTTTTCATTCATAAGGCTCCAACTGCACAGTACAAGCCTAAAAGATTGCTAAATACAAACCAGAACACTCTGGTAAAATACAAAAATGTTTCTGCAAGGAATATTAAAATTCCTTTCCTTGCAACAGTTTTATCTGTGGTCTGTAAAATATCTCCTGTGTGGAAAGTGGAAGGTGCCTCTGCCATGGCAGGGGGTTGGAACCAGGTGATCTTTAAGTTCCCTTCCAACTCAAATCATTCTGTGATTCTATGATTCTGAAATGTATTTTTAAAAGAAAAGCAGTAATGAAAACAGAAAATGTTCCCATAAAATGTTCCCACTAAAAAATTATGTAATCATGTTTGTAACATCTTTTTAGATTTAATGTTGTTATTTCACAAGAAATGCTAATGATAAGTGTATTTTCATTTTAAATGGGAAGATGAAAACTTCACATAACCACGGACATGGAGTTCTGCTGCTCCAGCACCAGATCTCTGCAGTCCTGAGCTGTTTTCTCAGGGAGAAATGTTGCTGAGTACCTCAGCCTTCTCCTTGTGTGGTGTTAGCAGTTTCCCAGCCTTATTTATTAGGGGTTTATCCCTTCTTTGACCTTCTTCTCCTGGCCAACATGCCTGTAGAAGCCCTTCTTGTTACTCTTTGTGCCCCTAGCCAAGTTCAGCTCCAAGTGTCCCTTGGTTTTTCTCACCCCATCCTTACACAACAGTGTCCTATAATCTTTCCAGGATACCTGGCCCTGCTTCCACTGCCTGTACATTTTCTTCTTGCCTTTTAGTTTGACCCTACTCAGCCATGCTGGTCTCTTGCCTTCCTTTCCCGATTTCTTGCTCCTGGAGATTGCCAGATCTTGTGCTCTGTGGAAGAGAACCTTAAAGGTCCTCTAGCTCTGCTCTGCTCCCTAGTACTTAAGGACAGCTTCCTGTGGGGTTGTATGGACAAGCTCCTTGAAGAGCTGGAAGTTTATTTTCCTAAACTTCAGGGGCTTATCTTGATTCCTCACCTGACCCACATCTCCTCCACCTGTGCTTCCTCCCCTGTCTCTTCTGAGCAGCCTGTAGCCACTGACAGCTTTGGTCAGGGGATTCATCCCAGCAAGTTTCAGGAATGGCTACTGGGTCACAGTTTTCTAGCAGCCTGGTGGCTTCCAGAATCTCCATTTTGTTACTTAAGCTGGGTGTAGAGGCATTCATGGAAAAGCTGGGCTTCAGCTGGGCTTCCTAGAGGAGTACCTCTTAATTCCTTGGAAATATTTCCATGATATTTCCCTTTTGCCTTCCCTTTTCCCTCAGGGGGCTCTGGCTCATTTCTGTAAGATTTCAAGTGTTCTCCAGTGTACTCAGCTCATCTCAGAGCAACAAGTTGAGGGTCCTGGATTTCACTGAATCCCTCTAACCCTGGTCTGCCATTCCACAGCTTGTCATGTGCAGGGCAGATATTATCCCCCTCACCCTTCAAATCTTGGACAATCCAACTTGTCTATCTCGAAGTCTGCAGGTGTCTGTCTCTTTCTGTAGACCCAGAGAAAACCCAAGCAGACAGAGCTTCAGATGTTGACAACTCAGTTATGCCAGGTGGGATGAATCCAGGTGTGGTTAAATAGAGACCACAATTAACTCTGAGGAACTGCCTTCTTTGGTGAGGTAGGGATTTGTACTGGACCCAAGGAAGTGGCTGGCAAAGCTGAATTTCCACATCATGAAGTGATCAAGCAGATGGTAACATTTTGGCTGCGGTGTGACGGGGTTGTCTCCATGAAGTATTCTGGGACAATATGTGCCCATAAAGTTGGAAAGATGTGGAATTATTACTGTTATGAGGTCTGTCTTCTGCATGCCATCAACAGCTACAAGAGATGCCCTTGCACAGTAAAGAGAGCAATATCTGATTAGCAGGGAATAAAACTGTGACATCAGCAGATCATACAAATGTTATGGTTGCAAACTGCCAAGAAGCCTGTTGTCAATTAATTTACTCACAAACCATTCTGCAGCAAATTCTTCTCTGCCTTTGTCACTATCAGAATGATGATGGCAGATTTTATTACTTCTGGAGCAGCAGACTGGGAGGTGGAGTGTCCAGGCAGACTTGTCAGCAGCCCAGATGAAGACAAGCTTTCTGAGTTCTCAGGTATGAGCTAAGTACAACAAAACCCAAATTGCGCATTCTTCTATTGATGGGTTTTTTTGTCCTTTTATTCTTTTAGCATAGGAGGTTGACAGACTTTTTTCAATTTCTTTTTGCAGTTTTGTTATTTCAGGTTTTCTTTTTCTCCAGGGTCCAATCCCTAGTTGTCGGATGTCCCCTGGCACTTGGTGTCTCCCCCTGATTCTTGAAGCTTGTCAGAAAACCCAATCCAGCCTTGCTGTGAATGATCTCACTTCTTCTGTGACCCCTAATTTTGTCTCCAAGAGCAAAAAAATATTAATGCTGGTCTGCTAGCCCTGAGCTTGCCTTAAAAAGAAGGCAAATTTCTGATGGAAATCACAAGTTTTTGTTCAAAGAAAGCAGCAATTTTAAGCTCTTGGACCACAAGGATGAAGAATCTAAACTAAAAAATAAGGGCATAGAAGATACTTAAGTCCAGGGCCCTGTTTAGCCTATTCTCTCAAGTTTCTTAGCCAGGATACTTGTTCACACTTTCACATCACAAATACTTTCCCTTGAAAAAGGCCTTGGATAGACTCTAACCTGCACAGGCACAATTTGACTTGAATATTGACTTGAAAAAGCAGATAATAAAAATGATATAACTGCAAACCTTTTTATTGTGGTTATATGCATCAATTTCTATCACTGCTCCTCATGTTTCCTTCCCATCTACCTCTTTAGCCTTGTTGGTAAGTATTCAGCATCCAAAGGAGCATCTTAGTCTTATTCGAGAGTAGATGTAGAACAATGAGGAATTCAGAACTCAATTGCTACCATTACATCTCACTTTAGAATCACACAAATCATTAAGGTTGGGAAAGACTTCTCAGATAATCAAGTCCAACCATTAACTCAGCACTGCAATGTCCACCACTAAACCATGTCTCTAACACTGTATCCACACGCTTTTGAGTACTTATGGGGATTGTGACCCCGTCATTTACTTTGGCAGCCTGTTCCAATGCCTGACCATCCTTTCAGTGAAGACGCTTTTCCTAACATCCAGTCTAAACTTCCACAGGTGAAAATTGAAGCTGTTTTCTTTTACCTTATTGCTGACCCCCCTGGCTGTCCCCTCCTGTCAGGACTTGTGCAGAGCCTCAAGGTCCCTCCTGAGCCTCCTTTTCTCCAGGCTGAGCCCCCCCAGCTCCCTCAGCTGCTCCTCACCAGACTTGTGCTCCTGACTGTTACCCAGTTCTGTTCCCTTCTCTGGACTCACCCCAGACCCTCAATGCCCTTCCTGTCATGGGGAGCACAAAACTGAACATGGGATTTGAGGTATGGCCTCACCAGTGCCCAGAACAGGGGACAGTTACTGCCCTGGTCCTGCTGGCCCCACAATTGCTGGCACAAGTTGCTGTCTTGCACCATAAAGTTTGGTTTTGGTTTGCAGCAAATTTACAGAGTACAAATGGGCCAAGTAATTTTTTTTAATTTTTTTTTTTTTTGTAGAAACACATAATTCTTTCCTTTACTGTTCTTAGGAGCTGACTTTAAAAGTGCCTTTAAATGCCTAAACCAAGTGAGATGAGACAAAGCAAGAGAGTAGAGAATGTCTCTTTTGGGGACTAAAATCTGGGACTAAATCCAGTGACATCTCAAATCTATCACTGATGTAACAAATATTTCTAGGACAGAATAACAGTGCCTGGATAGGCACTGCCTCCCCCAGAGTTCTTCTGCAGTCTGGTGATGCAGAGACTCCTGGACTGTGAACCAAG
This sequence comes from Petroica traversi, assembly GCA_025920805.1. NCBI lineage: Eukaryota > Metazoa > Chordata > Aves > Passeriformes > Petroicidae > Petroica > Petroica traversi. Next base: position 12,389,633 of record JAHLSL010000038.1, on the reverse strand, counting down.
TGGGCACTAATTCTCTCAGGTAAACTGGGAATTAACCCTGGAACTGGATCTAAGCAAGTGTAGGCGCTCTTTCAATTGATCTACTGACAGGAAGGAGATACTTTTCATCATTTGTTAATGTAGGGTTTTTTTAATTTCCTTTGCTGTTTTTTCCTCCCAATACTTTAAAAATGGGATTCAGGCCAAATTAAGCATTTTATGTCAAAGTCATTCTCTTTTTCTTCTTGTCTTTTTCTGGCAAGAAAAGGATGGAGAGCTGGATGCAAGCTTTTCAAACTTAAGCTGCTCCAATTTGAACCTGAATTTTACAAATGCCTGAAGAACTTTTCTATAGAAGATCCCTAGGTGCTTAAATGTAAGTTGGTAGACCTCAGAAACTGAAAAGAACTTCAAGGAAATATTTAGAGAACTGTGAGAAGAACCTAGACGTTTCTCTGTAAGAGAATAGCCTTTGTAAACCCCGAATTATAGCTACTCCAATCTCTGACATGCTCAGCCTGTTCACATTCATTTTTCAGTCCATTATTAAGTGAAACGGGAAGGAACCAGCCCAATGGTCCCTCTGTTCCTACCCCCAGCTGATTTCTCTGCAAGGCTGAACATGGTATATCCTGATTTTTATTCTTAAGTCTTCAAAGGCACTGAGACAAGGATAAGCACTTGAGCTTCCTCTTTAGATAAACAAATGATCAATTGGATCTAAAAATAGGTGGGATGGATTGTTCTCTGGGGGCACCCACTTCACAATCACCTACTGTCGAGAGAGACTAGAAGTTTAATTTTTAGGATGATAACTCTAGATGACATTTTAGTTAGTCTTAACATGAGAGAGGTAATTAAAAATGTATGTAGACATCTAAACTGGCTGATAGACATCTAAGTAATTTCTCCTTCTACCTCAAAGACAATTTTGAAAATCCCACTATGTATGCATGTGTAGACATATTGACATTTGATAGTTTTCCCTTAGAAACTTTTGAAATTTTATCACATTGAACTTCACAAATTTCACCTTAACAATTTTCTAGAAAATTTCTTTAAACTAAAACTACTGAAAAAGCACTGACAGTCTACATGCGGAGACAGATGAGTGCACCAAGCTAATTTAGTATTTAAGCATCTTTTTATCTGCTTAAAAATTTACTGCAAGCCAACCTATAATTTGCTGCAGGTTTCATGTAGTAAAAAAATTATTAGAAGCCCATAACGAAAATTCCATCGTGATAATTCTGAGGTGGGAAAAAACATTGAACACTGTAGACGTTTATCTTATAATACCTTTAACAGAAAAGCACTAAGAGTGAGGTTTTGGGCTTTCACAAATTCTAGTCAATAACTTCCACATTAAATCCTAAAGATTTTGGTTCTTCATGAGTCATTTTACTGAACAGTTCTTTTTTCTCTAAATGGGGCTTTTGAATGCTGTGGTTTTTTTCTGTAAATCAAGAAATTTTGTATTTTCTTCTTACCTCTTTGACATCAGTGTCGTTTAATGATTACAGCATTCTGAATTCCATTCAGAATTCAGCTGATAACAGGGGATTCTGTTATCAGAATTCAGGGGAAATCAAGCTGATAACATCAATGATTGACTGCATCAGTGATTAACTGGGAAATATTATCCATGATAGACACTGGTGTAGAGCTCTGATTCAAGAGCGCGGAATGCCTCAAGGACATGAGCAATTTCTCATGGTGGCAATACTTACAACACAAATTCTGGTATGGGTATCTCATTTTGTTCTTGCCAAGTTATGGCAATTACTGCAGGGTGTCAATTAAAAATATGACATTTTCCTGGGAAATGTGCCACACATTAAACAGAGACTTTTGACACATGCAAGACATAAAAAGCACATGAAGACGGACTAATGATCTGGCATACATTTTCTATGGGAAAATGAAAATATAAGAATCACTAAAATAAATCATCTTATATGTCTTTGCAGTCACCTTTGTGCTTCTTCATCAGGGAAGGATATCAAATTGATTGGATGCAATCTGTCCTTGACAAATGCATGTTAACTCTTTCTTGTCACTTCATTATCCTGCCAGTGTTTGCAAACAGATTGAAACCCAGTGGTGGAAATGCGGATGTTCACTATTATTTTGTATATTTTAATACATGTTTCTTCACTACCTTTTCTTTAGGCACCTGGAAGCCAGACGGAATATATCCCAGGGCTTCTTAAACTGCACAAACTACGTGCAATAAGCAGCTGAGTCCCAGCTTTGGCCTCTGTTGATACAACAGGAACCAAGAAAGCCTCATCTTGAATCAAGTTGTTGAAGCAACTGAATCAACTTCTGTTGCACAAGACATACCTCTACAGTTCCAAAGGAATGTCCATTTTTCCTTTCTAAAAAAAAAATTCAAATAGAATTTTTACTCTAATGCTATTCCTCTGTAAAGAAAGCTTATATTTTACTCTAATCCTACTGTATGACTTAAAAATCATGGTGATACTAGAGAAAGCCAGGCGTTAACAACACAGGTCTTGTCCCTTGTTCCCCAGTCTGGATGTTAATCTCCTTGGCACTCTCCTTGAAAGTCTATTTTTTTCAGATTGACAAGAGATTTAATTAGGGTTATAGCTGGTGACATTCTTATTCCATCTATTTCCACCAAGACTGGATTTGAGCTGTCAGGACACGCCCATTGCTAGACTGGACCCCTCACTGCTCATCTACCAATGTGGAATTCTGTAGAACTCCAGATTTATCCTCTTCTTGACTTAAAAAATAAACTGTAAATGTTTTGATTGATTCATGTTTTATATAAAGAGATCAGAAATAAATCATATAGTCATTTTCTGTCCTTCCAGCCTGCTTTGATTCACTGTTTTTTGACAGTGATCACTTAAATGCCCATTTCCCATTGATTGTATCTCCTATATTCATATATATTTGGGTTTTCCTGCACATATTCCCCTTTATCAGCACCAGCTGTCAGTCATTCTCACTATATTATCGCCTCCCTTTGTAGCTCCCAACTATCTTTTCATATTTTATTGAAAATGGAGACAAGATAACTCAGAGCTGAATCCAATACACACTGAGGTATTTTTTTTGCCACTGTCTCTACTGCTGCAGATTATTGTAGTCCCAGTTTTTAAAGCTATGCTGTACAGTCATTTTCAGTGGGTGCCTCTATATCATTAGATTAAAAAATGCCCTGGAATGGATGCCCAAAACCATTCGCCATGTTTCTGATTGGCAGAGAGACTTCATCTGGGCCAAGTAACATTCTCATAAATAGTTCCCAGGCACAGTTAAGGATATATTATAGGTCAGGAACTGTTCCCAATAGGAAATTTGGATATGGCCACTCTCTTCTGAATCGAAGAGAGAATTGAAACATATGGATGTTGTCAGATAATGCCAGCTGGCCTCCAGGATAAAGAATAAATAGCAGCACAGTCTTGCTAACTGCTATGGATACAGCCATTGCTTCCGGAGATGGAAGATTAATAAAACTCTAAGAGAATGGGAATCCAAGCTACAAATTACTGGGTTTTTTTTTGTTTAAATTATTATTATTATTATTCCTATATATAGATTCTACTTAGGATTGAATTTGTCTTCCCTGGAATTTCATGCATTTACAAAACATGTGGAGTGAGGTCATCTGAGCTCTTTAGACATCCTTTTTATCCACAAAAGAGGAACACTTTTAATTTCAGTATAGTAAGGCTCCTAAATCAGGACAGATGGATTATGACTCAACAGTGCATATTTCATCCCATTGACTCAAAGAGAACCTACAATGCCCTGTTGAGGGAACCATCTCAGACTGTTGTACTGGGTATAGCTCATCCTTTATTTCTTCTGTCTTCTGTGAATTTCAGAATTTCAATTTTGCTTTCTAATTTATTTTTTTAAAAAGCTTTTGCTGCTCAGCAAAAGTTAGTTTGCAATATAATACTGAAACCAAGAGACTAAAACAAAATAAAGCCAGCTCAGGAGGAGACTTTCAGATTTTCTGTGATAGTAAATGATTTATACTGTCTAATTCTTTTTTAGTCTTCATTTTAAAAAAAAAAAATCCTTCATCCAGTTACCTTATTTCTTTCCTGTTTTTTCTAGTTTGCAGTTTTCATAGCAATTATGATCAATGTACATCTTAGCTTAGTTCCTTGCCTTCAGGAACTTCCCACTAACTTTTTACTATCTTAATGTTTTTATGTTTCAGAGCCTGACTAGCAATTCTAAGGCTTCCCAAATTATTCTTTTCTGTAGATGAGAGCCAAAGAGCCGTAACATAAACTTCTCTTTGGAGTAGTAAATTCAATCATGTATTAATAAACACTCATTCTCAATTCACTCCTTGCCTTTAAACTCTGGAATATTTCTCCCCTATTAGTCAACAGAGACTCCCAAGCTATCTCAATTCAATTGCTTGTTCAGACTGTCAGAATAAATAATTAATGCAGTTCAGTAATCCTGTGCTTTTTTCCTCCCTGTAACTGATCGGTATAGGTGTCTTCTGAATAAAAAAGCCTCAGATTTTTCCTAAATCTTCTAAGGTGCAGAGAAATTTAACCCTCATCTATCAGTGGGCTAAGATATCCAAACACATTTGAAGTTCTGTTTTTTTGTTATATTCAATTACTTTTCCTGAGCTGAGAGTCATTTTCCCCTCTGACCTGAAGGTCTAGAGAAAATATTTATTTTATTCATGGGTTTTTCTTTCATGTTGCTAGATGGGCAAACAATAAACATCTTTGCTGATACCCTACCCCTTGGCAGAATTTAAAAAAATACGAATAAACCCTTCTTCAGGGGCACTGCAATATTCTGCAATGGATAGAGTTGCCTGTTATCCTTTAAAATAGAGGGGGGAGATGCAAATCTCATTTAATACCATGCTTTCTTTCCTCTGGTTCACTAATTCCCTTTTCCTCACCTTTTTCTCCTCCCCTGTTGGTCATGATTCTCTTTCATTGTTTGCAAATGGACTTTGCCAATTGTTTTATACAGATATCATGGTCTGGCAATGAAGACCTGTGTACCTCGTGTATGGGGTGTCAGACAACCCCACAGGCCCCTCCAGTTCTCCATCAGGTGCTCTTCTGGAGCAGAAGTTCCATATGAAGTTGTCTTCCAGCTTTCCATGCATTCCAACACTTACCAGCTTGGTGCTAAGAGTCCTGGAATGTTTTCATTCCCAGGCCTGACACCAGACTGAATTGTTTCAAATTGTTTAACTGTTGGGATTGTTCAACCATTGGAAGCCAATCACAGAAATAAAAGCTTTCTCCCTAGAAGAGTCTACTTGGAGTTTGAGCTTCCTTGTCAGGGTTACCATGACAGAGCTCACATAGGAGAGGGACTTAGGTGCTCTCCTTGTGTAGATTTGCTACTTATGAAGAGGAAAATAAACAAGATGAATATTTGACAACGACTAGAGAAAGTTCCAGGAGCAGAAACAGATAAAGTAGATAAGAAGTTAATATTGGCAGCAGTAGTTGTCAAGTAGGAAATACAAATAAATGTGGTTGGGTTTTTCATCCTGTATTGTTCTCTTTTATATCACATTGAAAAGCTAGGGAGGCAAGAACTGGATCTTCTGTTCCAGAAAACTGGAATGATCCAAAGGCTCACTGGTTTATGGGACTACACGAACCCGTTTGGAAGTCACTCTTAACAGCATGAGCAGGCACCAGGTTCCATAAATTATGTTTCTTTAGCCTATCCACTCATGGGTGATGTTCCCTGCTCCTGCCTGCCTCTCTCCACTATTGCAGTTCAGAAAAAAATAGCACATTTGGCCTTTTTCCTCAAAAGGCAAGAAGGTTCTCCACCCCTTTCCTCCTGCACCTTGCACTTCAGCGTGCTTAATTAACTGTCTTACTGCAACACATTCTTAGAAAAAATAACCTGCCATTACAATACAAAGTTCTTGGTTCAAAATGACAATGCTCCAAGGTGAATTTTTTTCAGAAATAGTGTATGCCTTATAATAAAAGCAGCATCCATCTTAACTAAAGTGTCTGAAAGTCAAGTTTACAATCAGTATTCAGCAGAGCATTTCTGTCAGGTCAGCAAACATTGGCAGTCTTGTATATACCAGCAAGAACAAAAGAAGTAAATATAAATTGAAAAGTTTAATTCAGAAAACTGAGACTTTGTTTGACTTGTAGCTGTGGAAAATAAGAGATCAAAGAATTTTTCTTCTCCTTTCAATCTTTCAAAAGATGAGGCTGAGATGTGAAGGAACATAATTTTTCATAATCTTTGCAAGGCTTTACTTTGATTTAAACCTGAATTTCATCTTGGAGATGAATTTACAGCACCTCAGAGCAGTTGTATAGTTAAGATGAGGTCAAATCACAAAAGGTTCCACTTTTACTAGAGGAGTTGGCCTTTGAGAGAAGCAGAGGTGACAAAGGATGTCCTGCCAACACCAAGGAACAGCCCCTGTACACCTGGTGTCTCATGAGGCAAGCAAATCTTTGCAGCCTCTCTTGTGATTTTCTCTTTTACCACTCTATTGGGTACAATTGCCAACAGTTTTTTATTTTTTAAAGAGGAGATAGAGAAACCACAAAGCTTTTCTCTTTCAGATATTATGCCAGTAAAACACATTGTAAATTTTAATAAAAATGGGTTTGGGAAACGGATTTAATCGACTTTTTGTTTCACTGTGTGTTCCCCCTACAAAACAGATCGAGTTGTATTGGGCAAGAAGCTAAAGCAGGATACCACTCATAGCAATTCATTTTTTTTTCTGATGAGGTTACATACTTGCATGGTGAAGTGTCCTAAATTCAGAAAGGACTCAAATTACCGTGAAATATCATTTTTAACAACGGATCATTACCTTTGAAAAGCCATTTGGCAGTAAATATATTTTAGTAAAATATTGTCCAAAGACATCTGTCAGGATTAGAGGTACATTAGCATAGGTTCTTAATAGCTCAAAGACTGTAATATATGTTTTCTGAAGAGATTCAAATGCGGGGGAAGGAAGAAATTCTCTTCTCTGACGTTAAGCTAAACAAAAATCTAATCTGCAAAAATAGCCAAGAGTATTCAGCTGCAGTGTTGTGGTAGTGGCACCAGCAGTGCCACCAGTTCAGAAATGTGAGGGCGTAGAAGAGCCTGAAACATGAAGAAATATCAGCCCACTTTCTTTTCTTACGCAATTTATCTCTAAACACGTGGAGGTGAACACAGTAGATGTGTTTCCACAAAATCAGCTGCACCCACAACAAATCTCATTCAGAATAGAACAGCACAGTATTTCAAGAAGCTGTGTTTAAAAATAACAGCTCAGACTATCAGAGTCAGTCAGAAAAAAACCAAGTTATTTTCGATCAGAAAATTCATATTTTGGTTAAGTTTTATAAGTAAAGCCTTAACTCATTTATGGTTTCCAGTTTCAGGTAGTTGGAACTTTTAACGAATCTTGAATTGGTTAAAATTTCAGATGTCTAGCAATCAAAATGGGTTTTCGGTTTGGTTGTTTGTTTGCCTAAAAACAAGTGTTTGCTGAAAAGCAGAGTCAATTGGTTTTTTTTAGTTTTCGTCGAACAAGCATCACCCGAGGGGTAAAAGCATGTACTCTCATGTAGAAATTCTTTAGCTGAGAATGCTTTGAACAAATTATTTTCTGATCAGTGAGGCTTTAGAAAGAAAAAAAGGAGGAAACATAAATGCAATTCCCCCAAACTGCCTTGCATAAATGCTATAATGAAGCCTGACTTCATTTCACACTTGCTCAGCTTGTGGTCTCAGGGCATCTGGAAGTGCCTGGAAATGGAGAGGCCTCTACTGCAGTAATGGATCAGTCCATGGAAAAGATAACATCAAGGGGGGTTGGGAGTCATCTTCCCTATTTCAGTCAAGAAAAGAGGAATCTAGTTCCAAATGATCCCCTCTGCTCCCTCTTTGGGCACTGGAGAGAAAAAGGAGACCCTCCAAATACTAGATGATATAGGGACACCTACTAATTAGAAATATTAAGAAGCAATTTCATAATTATTATTAATTATTTACTTCAAAATAGTATCCAAATCCTTGGTCATGCTAGAGTGTACACGGCATATGGATTATTTTTCCGCATTGTCTTCTGTGCAGTGGCTGATCTGCTTAAAGAGCTTAATCCCTTAAAGGAGTTTTGGTGGAGACTGATGTGTAGGCAAGATCTGAAATTTAAAAGTATCACAAATCTTGTGGTTTAGAGTCTGAGAAAAACTAAATTGACATAGTGTGTGTTTCAAGAGAGAGCTTTGTAAATGCTTGGATGTGGAACAAAAGTGGCCAACTCAATAGATAATGCTTTGACCTTGAAAAGGTATTCCAACAGAGCTTTGAAATTCCATGTACATTGTTTGCCATGCAGCATTGTTTGGGTTGGAAGGGACCTTTAAGGGTTGTCTAAACAACCCCCTGCCATGAGCAAAGACATCTTCAAATACATCAACTTGTTCAGAGCCCCATCCAACCTGACCTTGAATGTTTGCAGGAATAGAGCATCCACTATGTCCCAGTGCAACCAGTTCTAGAGTTTTAGCACCTTCTATGTAAAAAACTTCTTCCTTATAGCTAATCTAAATCTGCCCTCTTTCAGTCAAAAACCATTACTCCTTGTCCAATCACAAAATATCTGTCCCCACTTTTTTTATAGGCCCTGCATTTCCTTACCATCTTTCATGGGGCTGTCCAGACCTATTGACTTAAGAGTTCAAAACACAGTGGTGAAGGAATTGAAGCTGTCTGGGAGAAAATAAGGGATTTGAATTATATTTTTAGTAGAAAAATTAAATGGTCTTATACACGGAGACACAAGCCAAATCTGCATAATAAACGGAAGGTTGTTCTAAAACATCACTAACCAGTTTCAGTTTCCCATTCTGAATGCCTGTGAAGTGTGACATTACTTATATATACTGCACATCATAAAACGTGAACATCGCTCCAGAGTCTAGGCTGTGATTCAAGGAAGAATCCCGTTGAGAAATATTTAAGCTTGTATTTAACTGATTGGATTTTAATGCATGTTTAAAGCTAAGCATGAACAGAGATGGAGTTATGTCTGTGCTTAAATACTTTTCTGAATTGTCATTTCAATTATTCTGTCTTAAACCCAAGTACATCTGCTACAATTTCTTAAAATACTTTGGCTTCACTTCTCTGCAAAAGATCTCCATTGGTTCAGCTTCATTTTATTCAAAGTTGTCTCTAGTCATATAAGAAGTTGCACCAAGATGAGTCTGTCCTGATGGAAATTAGGGAAGGGGTGATTTTTTTTCTGTCACATTCCTTAAATACACTGTCATTTTTAGTAATTCTGTACAGAACTCTTCAAGCATGTCTATGGTGGAAACCAGAGGTAAAAACATTCATGAAAAACAACCTAGAGGACAGCAAAAATATTTTCAAGCACAGCTAAAATGGCTGGGGTTTGTTTTGTTTTAAAAACCCTCAGAATAAACACATCCAGTATATAGGTTGGCTACTGGAAAAAGTCTTCCTTTGTTTTTAAATATATTGTATTTAGCTTCCTTATGAAATGTTTGTTATGTTCTCAGTTCTTCTTTTTAGCCCATGGGGATTTTTCAACCTCGTTAAAATGTGCCATCTGCCAGAGACATCCGTTATAAAATTACAACAGCATAAATTTATGTGCTGCCTTCATTCTTAGGAGAAACACCAACACCTTGAAGTTAAAAGAAAGTAGCAGGATATTACAGACCAGCTTTCTTAAATTAGGTTTCCTCAATTAGCACAATACAATCAAATAAGGCAAGTTCTCACTAGGACTAAATAGAGAGAAGATAATTTCCCTTGTGAGGCCAGCTAAGGTTATGTGATTATTCCCATCCCAATTTTCAGCTCAAAAAAAGTGAAGTTTTTGCTTGGCCTCTCAAAGTATGGCATTAAAAAAAAAATAAATCAGACAGCAATATTACCAACTACAAAAAGGATTGTACCTTTGCTAATATTATTTTTTGACTATATGGAAGTCAAAAACTTGTGCTGTTATGCAAGACCACAGATGTGTTGAGGTACTTTTTAGTCCACTGCATTTATACATTCTTCCATGAGAGATAAATAGCACCACATCCCCCACAGGGTGTTAGAGAATTTAACCCTACAGTTAGCTGGAAGTATTCTTATCAAGCCAGTCAAATAGCTAATCCATAGACATTTTGTTTTTCCTTTTGGAAAAAAACTGTCAACAAAGAAATAGATTAAAGTGATAAATTGTGGAATATTCTTGGGTTGTGGTGAATGATGCTGAATGCAATTATCACAGAATTCTACAGAAAAGATTAGTTGAAATTATTCTCTCATATTTTAGCCTCTCAGGTTCCAGAGTCATTGTTCAGTTACACACAATTCATTAATTCAAAAATAGAGGAAAAAACGTTTTAGAGAGACCAAAGAATGAGAGATTACCTTCAGTTTACCAGGAGTGGTGGGGGCTCTGTCTCACTGGGAAGGAGATCATCTCTTTCCTGCCTGTTTTCTCCTAGCCTGAGCTGCCTGTCTCTCGAAAATGCCACTAACAAAACTCAACAGAATTATTTTCATAGACAGAAGTCACAGTGAAAATTGTTATGGAAAGAGCAATCCAATAGCAAAAAGGAACACAAGACCCATACACTCATGTGAGTAGGGGTGGAGTAACAAGTGATGGTTAAGGCTGGAAAAGACCAGATCTAGCAGGTGATTTTTGAATTGTGCAGTTTCAAAGAAAGGCTCATCCAGTTTAGGTCAACACCAGCCTAGGGATGGGGAGAGAGCAATACCTAACTTCTGAATGGAGTGTGACATTCAGCTTACATGCTGCTCCCTGGCTTCACCACACTCAATTTTAGGCAATTTAGAGGCACCTACATTAGTTTTCATTGCACTGGTCTTCCTTGCAATCCTTGGGAGGAGTGGTTACTGAGATCAGGGACACCTGCTGGGGATCCCTCCTTGCCTTTGGCTGTAGAGAGCCTTGGGCAAGCCGGAATCTGTCTGAAGGTAGGAGAGAGCAGGTGGAACCCCAGGGTGCACCAGAGGAAGGTGCTCAGCACATATGGTACATTTCCATCTCATGGAAACCAGATATGAGGAGAAAAAAGGGCTCTGATGCAGAGGCTGTTCCTGATGACTTTCGTTCTTCAAAACCCAGTGAAGGAGGAAGTTTCTGTATCATGCTCTGAGGAAAATAAATGAGGCAAAGGGAATGCAAAATCAAATATCAGAAGAGTATGTGCATCAGGGAAGGAACAATATTTGGTCATACCAACTTATTCCTCTTTTTTTTTTTTTTTCCCATGCAGGGATAGAGTACTTAAGAGTTGCCTTTCTGTTTGAGTAAGGACTGTGTAATCATTAGAGGAATGGGGTGTAATGCTGTGCAAGTAGGAATGAATGAGAAATGAGCTCACAGCAGAAAGAAGAAATGCATTTCCCAGCAATGACTGGGATGTCCTGCAGTCTCAGTCATGCTCTGCAGCCCAAGGTCTGCAGGGGGAATGGTTGTACCAACAGGTGCTGGGAGTGTGCAAACATCCAAGTAGTGATGACAACAGTGGGATTTTGGTTTTCAGCATGAGTCTGTTGATCGTCAGTGTCACAGGCTCTGAGTTGGTGAGAAGCCTGGAATGTGTTTTCCTCATTGTCATCACCTCCATCTCTATCTGTTCAAGCATCAGAGCCTGTTCTTAAATAAACTCACTCTTTCCTTCTCTTTGGCTTAGTCCTTCTCTTTATGCAAGATCCTCCTCTATTTTTTTCTTTTTTTTTTCCTTTTCTTTTTCCTTTTTGCAAGAGACAAATTTTCTTTGCAGTGTCATTTCTGACAAACTCACAGGAATTCTACCTGCTGCCAGGGCTTCTCCCTGCTCCCACCCCTTCCTCATGAGTGTGTTTATTCCTCTTGGTCACATTCCTTCCCAGCTACCATCTGACTATTTACTCTTTTCCTTCTCTTGGACCCAGTGCAGTGTCCTTTGGGAATAATAAGATTGCAGTCTCCATTTTCAGATGTTTTCACTTATTTTTGGTACTATCTTGAAAAAAGTCTTGGTCTGTGCTTTTGGCAAGGACCATGAATAGAGAGCTCACACCAAATTCAGTGGAATTAAGGTAAGAAATGGCACAAGGAGGATGAGAACAATCATTATTTTCCTGCTTTTTTCAATTGTTTCCAGAAATGCAAGAATTTCTATTGTCAGTCCGTGTAGGAAGATCACATCAGAAAAGCACAAGGGTGCTTTTGGTATCTGCCCTACAAAGAGTTTTGCTTGAAAACTGCCAATGTCAGCTGCTTTTCCTCATGGAGGAAAGATCTCTCAGCGCACACCAATGCAATGTGGCATTAAAAACCTTCATAAAACACCCAGCCTCCAGTAAACCCGAAATAATACTCTCCCACCTCTTGGGAGTGGAGCAAGCACCATTACTGAATCAGGAGACCTTCAGCCCCACTCTGCCAACGCTTGAAATTTGCTGGGTTTAATCAGCCCAGACAGAATATTTCTACTTTGTCAGAGCTCAGATTCAGTTGCAGAAAAAAACTGTAAAGCTCTCACAAATGAAACAAAATTCTTTAATTCTGTCCTCCAAAGTACAAATACGTATTTATATAGTTAGTTTTATTTTAAGATTATTTTCCCATCTCATTGGATAAAGTAACTAAATGCCAGCCTGATTAGGGAATTTAAAATTTGGACATCTAGTTCCACGAAGGGTGCTCTTTATGGCAATTAAAGATGAATTCCATTATTTTGCTCTCGTCTCGAGCAGCGCTTAAGCTCTGGAATGCCTGGATTGTTATTTCTAGAGGTGATTATTACAGTGATTTCTAACACAACAGAGAAAGATGTTTGGGGAACAAAAAAGGAGGAGAGGAGAGGAGAGGAGAGGGTTTAAAGGATTTATTTCTGTTCTATCTGTTTCCTGAAAGCTAGTTTCTTAAATCACCAGCTGATTCCCTATTATATTTGAGGACAGTTTCCCTATGACCTTGTTTTTTCAGTGTGATTTTCCAGTGTTGTGGCTAGAAAATGGAGCCCACCATACTTGGTAGTGATGCCGTACTGAAGCACATATGGACACAATGCTGATATATGTGATGAGATAGATCCCTGAGCCAGGTCTTTGTGAGGCAAAGAGCTCTGTCAGAGCATCACCCAGGGCTGAAAATAATGCTCAGGGAAATGTACTTGGGTAAAACAGCAGAGATTAATTCATGGTAGGCTTCATCAAACCAAGAGTGATTGATGCTAACAACCCCACACCTTTGTGTGCTACTTTGAGCTGGAAATTCCAGCCTAATAGAACTGGACATTTTTGCATCACTCCTCAAGAGCATCAGCAAATAGGAATGACTGTATGGAAACATTGCTGTAGAATTTTATGTCTCTATATTGTGTTACATATTGTATGTCATTATAACAGTAGTTAAACTGATAGTGAAATCCTTAGGATTACATTTTCCTTTTTGTCATGATCTAGTTCTGCTTCATTGTCTCTCTGGCAACTAGGAAATTTGGATCAAAATATCAAAAGTGCCCACAGGCAATAATTGGACTAAGCTCAGGAAGTAATTTAGAAAATTGAGAAAGTTTGCAACTACTCTTAGAATTGAGAATTCTATCATCTTGTTTTCTTTCTTTGTTATCAGCTGGCATTTGTCCTCCCTTGCAAAGTGCAAGGGAAACCAAGGCCTCAGGACATTTTTCAATGCAGCCAAGATCTATTTAAAGCCTGTATTTGGAAGTATCTATCTCTTACTAATATTTACATGGCATGCAGGAGAGGACTGTCTCATGAGCATGACAGCTACACAGATCTGACATTATTTTCAGAGAAGCTGTAGAACAACAATGTGGTACAAAACAGTTTATTCAGGCTACACACTGCTGGAGGTGAAACCCAGAAAAGATGCTCAAGTGAAAATATTGAGGGAGGATCTCTCCATCCAACCAGGAAAATGAGGCCAAATGTTTATGACAGGGATGTCAGCCCAAACACTTCATGGTGGAGCTGGCACTCTGCCCTCTCAGGCAGCCCTGGGAGATGTCCAAGGTGGGCACAGCCTTTTCCTTTGCAGCAAAGGAGCAGCAGCTGCTCCGTGTCCTCCTGAGACCATGAGAGGGATGAGTGACCTTTGCAGCTGTGTCCCCCTCCCCACTTACTGTGAAAGCAAGTCTGCATGGGAGCAGTTCAGGCAAATCCTTGGTCAGTTAAATCAGCTCCTCGTGAGAATGGTCATTTCATTGTTCTCCTGTCCTCTGGTGTTGTCCAAAACACCTTAATTCAGCATAACCATTAAGCATGCGCTGAGCCCATTCTTCTTCGGGAGACTTGTCATATTTAACATCAGTATAAAGACTTCCACTAAGGGAGGCATTTCATTGAACTGTGAGTGTCCTGATGTAAATACTAATTGAAGTTAATAGGTTTTCTGCTTGCTTCCATTGGTATTAAACAACACCATTTGCAAGCTCTTTCAGGCAGATGTTATCTTTAAATGACATTCATGTTTAATGTCAACAAGTTAGAAATGTCAATGTCTTGCCAACCTGTGATTTCATAACTCCTCTTCTACAATATTTCAAACAAATCACCCCTTCCTTTTTCCCCCAGCTTTGAATGGAGTGCTTTAGAATATTAGAGTAAAAATATATCCTTTCTCAGCTCTAAATGCAATGTAGTTTTAAATTTAGGAGCACATGGAAGTTTATCTACTGCATCAGTCTAGGTGGGAATAATCTCACTGATTTTAGAGATATGGAAGTTGTGCATCTTGTCAAATCAGTTGTCAAAGTCTATCTATGGCCACCAGAACACTAGGCAGGTAAAATATGCAGGATTTATCACATTCTAGGCAACTGCTTGTCACCAGCAAAAGAGTTAAGAAAATTAATTATTTTATAAAACTAAGTTTTGAAAAGCTAAGATGAACTTTTATGAATCTATTTACCATTTTCCACTGGATCTAAAATCTTTCTTTCGTGGATAAAAAGGAGCTCAAATTGCTTTTGAACCTCAATCTCCTGTTGGTTGTTAAAAATCATCTTAGACAGTAAAAAAAACCTGAATAAAACTCCAAGAGTATTTTAAAAATGGTGGATTAAAATCAAGAAAATTACATTGATTAGATCAAAATCCAGTGAGGTCTTATTTATCTTATTCCCAGTGATAGCTTTAAAACTAGAAAACACAGACTTCACCAAATTTTTTTTTTCTACAGTAAAAACATCTTTTTCCTCGGCAGTCTTGGTGACTCAGCACTCAAATTACCATATTTCGATATATGACCCAGTCTAATTAGGACAATATTTTTTTTAGCAGGTTGTGACTTTTATGCTGTAGCTGAGTCTCCAGAACAAGCAATTTATCTCAGTGATGAGCCTGCCCTCTCTTCAGTATTAAATGGCTCATACATTGTAGCTGTTACTTGAAGCAGCAGAAATTGGAAGGCTCCGGACTGTCCTTTGGAAAGCTCTTTTCTGCCAAAACCCCTCAGTTCTGCAGTGGCAGATGTTTGCATTTTAAGACCCAGGTTTTTTTTATGAGTTTTCGTGTTTAACGATACTTTCTCTGTGTGTGCATAGGGCACGTCAGAGTACTTCAGAAGACCCTGAGGATGAAATTAATCTCGCTCAGCTTTAGCCGTGCAGAGTTTAGTTTATACACAAAACTTGTCCTAAGCTCCCTCTTGTCCCATGCAGAGAGATGAGAACATCAATGGCAACTCAAACCTATTTCCAACTTCCTCCTGGGTGTGGGAAGAAGTGTTCCCTGGGGGTACTGCTCTTCCTGGCCATGGCAGGCTCAGCCATGATTTAGACCAAATGCTTTGAATTTTAAAAAATAGTTTATATTAGAGAAGAGGCATTCTTGTACAAATCTGCTTTACATGGCAAATCAGACCCTCTGCTTCATAGGGCTTGGAAAGGCCTCAGGGATAACTTCGTAAATCTCTCTTTCCTTGAGGCAGCAACAGCAATCACACACTCGTGGGGGGACAGAGAGGTTGAAAAGACATCCCAGCACAAGGGGACAGAGTGAGGACAGAGCGGGGACAAACAAAGAGTGGGAAGTAATGCCCCAGAGCATGAAGTAATGTAAAAAATGTGCGAAGCAGCAGCAGAGCTGCCACTTTCTGCCTTGATGTGAGTGACTCTGGCTGGCAGAGTCAGGGTCCCGTCCTGCCTCAGAGCAGTGGGGCAGAGGAGCAGGTGGGGAAGGAGGTAAGGGACAGGAATCTACAAGTGACAAAATCCTCCTCACTCAAGGCTGTGGGACATGATTCCCAGATCCAGTGCAGTAACGGGATCTTGGCAGTGGGGGAGGAAAGGTTTTGCTTTCCTCAGTTCACCAGCTCGTTTGATCTGTACCTTGATCACAAATTCTCAGTCCAGCAAGGGAAACATCCAGTGATTTGATCTGCAGTGTTAGCCCAGCCAACTTCATTAGCTTATTAAAAATGGATTGATGCAAAACCTCTCCCCAGTGCTCATCCCAGCATATATGTGGATACAAAATATCATGCAAATTAGGTAATTAACTGGGTTTTGCTTCATTAATAGATAAATCAGAGCAATAAGAGTCTTCCTAAATACTAGCTATGCATTTTTCCAAAAATAGGACATCTAATGCAATTATTTATATTAGATCTTTTGTATGTGATCACAGAGCATAAAAAGAAATTAGAGTTCCATGTTTATTGTTATTAAAGAATCCCCCTAGCCTCTTTATTTCATTTGGCTTAAAATAGACAGCAATGTTTCTATTTTAATTCATTAATTATCAGACATTTTAAATCATAAGTCAAAGATTCCCACTTTCAGCTTGTTCCTTTTTATACTGGAGGTAAGGGTATGTTGGAAGGACAGAAAGCTAAAACTGAAATTGTAATAAACCCTCAGATGAGGAAAGCAGCAAGATGTCATATACTAATCTGTATTTTTTGAATATTTTGTCTGGAACAAATTAGAATGAGTGAACTGCAGCTTTTGAGATCAGGCCCTTCCATGGGGCTGAAATGCCAGCTGAAGGAACACCCTGTAATATTTAAGACATCTGGGTTTGGTTTCCTACCAGATCTGCCAGTCTATGTGATCACTTCATAACCACGTATGATCACCCCAAAAGTTTCCAAATATATATTCATGGCTGTACTCTTCTCTATATAAAACTGCTTGTAGAGGGTAATAGCATTTCAATTACGTTCTAATTTTTATTTCCATATACCTGTATTTTAGACAAAAATGCTTTTGTTACATCTTCTGTGCCACAAACTGGGCTTATTAAGAAAGACATAAATAATTTAAAAAATAGATAATTACATCATGTTGGTGAACTGCCAGTTATGTGAAAAATGTGCATAAAAATTGTCTCAAAGCTAGCTGCAATGTTATTGTCTCATCATAATTATGGTGTCATAGTAGCTGTTCCTGAAAATATATCACTTGTGCCTTTTTTCTGTCAGAGTAGGAATTTATTTCTACAGAAAGATATTTAAAATATTTTAACTAATCTATGAAGGAATTTAAAACATTAAAACTTCATCAGACTAGATAAAAGTTTCAAGTTGTCTCTTTTGGGCTGATTTCTTCTTCTTTTTTTTTTTTTTTCTATCCTTTCTATCCTTTTTTATCTTGAGTATCTTCACCCATTCAAGGACACCCTGTCAACTAAACTATTTCTCACCACACTTTATCCCTATCAGGTAGATGTTTCATTTTCATACAAGGAGGTGTTACCGGCAGAGGAGTATAAAGAACCTTATAGTTTCTTGCTCTGTGTCTCAGGCTCAGCTCTCAGATCAAAAAACTCAGAAGTTTTAACCTCCTTATCTACTCAAAAAACATGCTTAACGGAGAAAATCTGTATTTAATCCATATTCAAGTGGTAACTTTGGAGGTTTTTTTTCTTAAATACATTGCAATGCTGGAGGATGAAACAGGATAAAGCCTTATCAACAGTCTTGCAATGGTGGCTGCAGTTTGCCTGTCCCAGATGTGCTGGCAGCCTCTAAGCCAAAAAATGAGGGCCTCTTTATAAAATCAGTCCATGAGGCAGGAAAAGCTGTGCAAAACTGCCTACTGGTGTTTCCTGGGGGAGCAGTGCCTTGCCTGGTGTGAAGGCACATGGCAAAGGAGTTGAGTATTTTAAGAAGGAATACAAAAAATCCACAGTTCCTGGATGGACACAGTTACATAGCACACTGCTCTCTTGGGAGCCTCATCCCACTGGTGACTCTGGATGCACTTTGCACCTATCCCTGAGATGAAAAAGAGAGTTCTCTTACAAAGGCTCAGGCCTTATATCTCACCTTTAGCATATTCCATTCCTATAAATGCTTGTTTATCTGTGAAATGCCATATGTCAACTTTCTGGCAAGAATTTGATGTGATTTTCCTACCCACATATGTGATAGTAAATATTCTTTCAGTGCAAGTCTCTTCAGGACATTGCTGATCTTATAACCCAGCCAAGGTTAATTATTCTGTGACTTCAGTTAGAGACTTGAACAGAAGGATGCTGATATCAGCTAGGGATTATTAAACTATTTGCCATTGCTGTTGCTACTTCCCTGGCTAAGTTGGTCCCTGCAGCAGTCCTGCTGCCACCGGGGCTGATCTCTTGCTCATTTATCTTTTCATGGAGCAAAAGAATTTTCCTCTACTCCCCTTTATCAGCCAATGTCTACTGTGTCTGAGGTATTTCCAGCAAGACTCTGACCTTCCCAATATCGTTATGGCTCTCCAAAGTGGATGTGGAGATGGTTATTCTTTCTTGCTTGTAGCTCTTTGGGTGAGCCTATCTGGTTGCAGACCAGCAGATGAGCCAGCTGCTACCCTTCTTTATCCTCTGTAAATGCTAATCTGCCCTTGAATGGAGGTCCCAGAGTACACAGTATAGACATATATAGCATTAGAGCAGCTGTCTCTGTCCTCCTGACAGAGTTTTGGTGGTGGCTTTCAGCCAGACATGAAGGAAACAGCTCTACCTCAGTGGTGCAATGCACCTCCACCGCTGCAGCAACATCCTCCTCAGCCAAGTAACCCATGGCCTCATTACAGCCCAACTCAGATGTATCTATCACAAACAAATGCTTTGTAGTGAGAGAAAATATTTAAACCATAAGTAAATAAAATTAAAAAGTAATTTTAGTGGCTTCTTCTGTCATTTTATCGGTGGGGGCAGGCCCTGGGCACCTTCCCAAGTCTGGCCTTCTCTGTGTTTACTCCCACCTGGGTTCTGTAACACTTGGGTGCTGTGGTCCCAAACCAGACCATGCAATGGAGCCACAAGGGACAAATTAAATTTCTAAAGGCATTGATTAAATCTATCAGTTTTCCTTTCTCTCACCCTCCAGAATGATTTTGTGTTGCAGGGTCCTCAGTGCCTGGAAAGGATCTCACACAATTGGGCTGTGCTATGAGCACAGCAACAGCACATCTGCTGCAAGATATCCCAGACAAATTAATTTTTGGGGCAATTCCATAGACTTTGATGGACTTATCCTGTGAATTCAACCATAACAATGAAAAGCCAGCGCGAAAAGGGCATGATTTCTGCCATTTCCACACTGATTTATTGAGAAGAGTTTTGGGAAGGTGGAAGATTGATGAAGGGTGAAGTAGAGGAGCCCATTTTCTGGCACACCACATAAATATTTTGCCTGACTACAAAACCAGAAATATTTTTTTTCCCGAACACTAAAACAAGATAACATTTTTATCAAGTATTTTGAAGTATCTTGCACAAGGAACTCTCCTGTTTCATGATGCTCCCATTTCTCTTACCAGAACCAAACTAGCAAGCCCTTCCTGACAGAGGCATTGTGGGCTTTTCAGAGCTAAGTCCAGCCAATGGAGGACCTTCCTGTAGCCATTTTTTACTGTGATCAGTTGAGATTGGGGTCTGAGAGGTAAAACCTATGAGCTGCACTCTGCCTGAAGAAGCCGGAACAGACTCCACTTGGGCAATCAGGAACACAACTACTGCAGACCATGGCAGGTTTTCAGCCCTCAAAATCCAAAAAGTAAAGTGCAGATAAACAGCATAACCAGGCTCATTTTACCAATTACATTATCTGAAGAGCAATGAGGAAATTTCAAAGTATGTAGGAAAAGGGGTAAGGATGCTGGGAGCCAAGTGCCTTCTAGCCAGGTCCTTTTGTGCTCCTCACAATGGTTCTACTCCCACTCCTCACACCAAACTGAGTTTTCCCAGGTCCTCGGGGCTGGCGTGGGCAGACACCTGTCCTAGGGTGACCAGGACAACACCACAAACCAGTCCTGGCTGAGCAGGCAGCCCAAATCCCAGGATTGCTGGGATGGGGATGGAAGCAAATTCCCCTTCTAGCCTTACTGAGTGCTGGGATCCTCTGCTGCTCCACGCAGATAAGCTGAGGCCTTAGTTGTCACTTGGAAGATTATTGTGTTTGACAATTAAAAAAGCAGTGTTAGCAAACAGGAAGAGGTAACAAGGAGACTATGGATTATGGTTTGACAATGTCACCTCATGTGGGGATTATTGGTGCAGGAGCACACATCTGGAACAGAGGGATTTACAAGGATGCTGCCTGAAAGAAGAAGTGGGGTAACACTGTTATCCTGAATTCCTTGGGAACCAAAGAAGAGATCTGCAAAGCAGTTCAAGGAGGCTCATGGTCACATGTCATAAACTTGATAAAAATAGGAATCAAATGCTGTAACTGAAGACAGAAAAAATAAAGACCACAGTTTCATTCTGTAAAGACAAGGGCATATAAGGTTGTGGGAAGAAAGAATAAAGGAAGGATATTTGATGAACTACATTGACCAGGGGAAGCCTGGAGCACAGAAGGAAAAAAAAGAAAAGGTGTGGAAAAAAAGGTATGACTAGAGGAATCTGTGGAAGGAGGGAAATAATATGACCATATCTCTAAGCAGCAAGTAAAATTGCCATAACAGGGATAAAAAGGAAGAAAAGCAATATAACTGCTTTATTTCCATTTCCCTTTAAAATTGCTCCCTACTGCTAGTAGTTCTAAAGATAGACTGCACTGAGAAGCAGTTTCTGATTTCCAGAAAGTACTAGGTTCCCAAATGGTTTGGATATTGACCTAATCTGTTATATTGGAAATCCAGTACCCAGCATTGATCTGAGGAATGCAAGCTACCAAAAGAAAGCCATAAACGGAGAGGAGTGATCAGAGAAAACTTTCAGTAGCCTATGTTAGAATCCTTCCCATATTAGAATCTGAGTCTGTATATGGGCTCCAGTCTGTTGTGAAATCCAGGTTGTGATTATCACAGAACCAGCAAGTGTGTTAAGCACCAAGTGCTACAATTCGGATGAAGAAGAGTTTGAATTTGAACTCTTACTGAGACTTATTCCTTGTGTTTCATCAATCCTAAATACTCTGCCTTCTCACGTAACATTCCAGTGTGAAGCTGGGATCAGCTTCACTGAATCACTGCCAGTTTGTACTGGAAAGACATTAAAAAGGGTGTCAAAGAACTGAGGATGTGAAGAACTGATCAAGCTGCTGACCCTAGGAGGTAGAGTGCAGCACTACTAACCACAAAAACCAGCTTTCATGTCTAGGACAAAGCAAATATCAGTAATAAAGCTCAGTGCCATTAACAAGGAACCAGTTAAGGGAAGTAGGTGAAATTATTCTCTGTGCAGAGAGGCAACACATGGTTTATTAGACATGTGAGCATTCACCAGTGCTATTTTGGGACAGCCACAAAGTAGAAATACTGGAAGGGTTTATGGAAGAGCAAAGTTTTTAAGACCAATGTGCAGCAGGAAGTGATGTGAAAACAGAAACCAGTAGAAGAGATGCAGTATGCCTTCATTAGAAAAAATCCTTGTGATGCAGCCTCTCATGGAGTTCTACTGTTGTATGAGTTCAGGCAAAATGTGATCAAAAGCCAGTGAGCCATACGAACAATAACAGCTTTCCAGTATTTTCTGCATGTGTTGAATTCATTTGAGCAAAAAACATATAGGCCTGGAAGAGTTTGTTGTGTGAGTCAGAGCTGCTCTGAAGAGCCCAGAAGTTAGAAATTTTTAGAACAATTGAAGCAAAAGCTAAAGCATTTGTGTACACCAAGTGGTCAGTGGACCTTATGCACTTATCAAAATTTTCTGAGCAGAAAGGTTTTGGAAGTTAATTTGGATTTCCGTTGTAATGTGACAGTGTTATAAAATGTCTTTAAACAGCAGAGTGGTTTTTATTATCAGCCTTGCAAAACAAAGGATATGTAACAGAGATATGAGCATAAGATTATTCTGAAAAAATATTTGTAGTAGTCTGTTGAGTAAAGACAATTATCCAAAGTTCCCTAAAGGCGAGCATAAAATGGGAATAGTATGATAAAGTTGAGAACCTGAAAATTTAGATTGAGCATAGGCAAATCTGATTCGTTACACAGATAGAAGACAAAATTTATGTTCTTCCGTAAGTGAAACTTCATGGGATTTGAGACTAGGGGAAACTATTTCCATCATGTGCTAAATCACTGCAACCATTCATTTCTGCATCAAAATCACAGTTCTGAGATCTGACCTGTACACTACAAAATGTAGTGTTAGTCTTAATTTTTTTAATCTTACAGAGTCCATCAAGCTCTGAAGAACTGGCCGAATGATGAATCGCTTTCTGTGTGAAAGAATTGTGCCTTCATTCTTGTGTCAAGTGGTTTTCCTGCAGATTCCAGATATGGGGCTCCAGTTTTCATCTCTGTTTTGTGCTCTAGGAATGGCTCAGCAGTGCCACAGAGATGCTGCATACGTGATAGACATCTGCATTTTATCAGATGCCAACATCTCAACATGCCAACCAACATCTTTCTAAAGTCATCTCCTAACTGATGCCACCTTCCCATTCTTTCCCTAACAGACTTTTCCCATTTCTCCCTCCCACATTAACAGCAGCAGCACACTGGGAATTCATATTCATTGCATTATCCGCTGTGATCTCATTGTTTTTTATTCCGGGGATGCAATTGCTCATCTTGCAAATGTGAATACATTCTTTGTTTCTAGATGCATAATCCAGCACTTAACTGTGATGGAGCACATGTTGACAAAATGAGCTGCTTAACGATGTGCTTGGGCTGCGTTTTCATTATTTTTTATCTGCCAAACCTTGCATTATCCAAGAAGTTTACTACTATTGATTTCTTTTTCATTCCAGAACAGGGGGAAAGATGTTGAATACCATAGAAGATTTTTTTCCCCAGTTATTTATGTCTTTCCAGTGGGAAGAGCGTGCATTTACGATTTAATATTTCATTATTATATTTAATATAAGCTACAGTGATTTAATGTAGTACAAATACGTGAATGTATCAAAATGTTGTGCAGGAGTAAATCAAATTACCATTATTTAAATAGGCTATGCCAGCATGATTTCTTTTCTCCTGTAAGCTTGGAGATTAAATTTTAAAAATAAGGTTTATCTAATAAGACATATTTTCCATAATGTCATGCACATTGAAAAATCTTTTTATGGCATAAAGTGTACTGGATTTTTTAGATAAATACTTGATTTATGGTGTTAAAACATTTGTTACAATCATATTTTACATTAAGTTTTTTAAAAATAAAGTTTTCAAACTTTGTGCTCAAATATTTTATCTAACACAATGTACTATTTTTTTCTTTTATGTTTTCAGTGTAAAAAGTGAAAGGAACTACTGGATGTTTCCTTTTATTAATTTCCTCACACCCTGACTTTTTTCCTGCCCTTTCTTATCAGTTTCTTTTTTTTCCCCAGAGGAAATGTAAAATGAGGTTTTAGATTGGAAAGTTAAGAATTTAAATATTATGAAAACTACAAAGTTATCACTTCTTTTCCCCAGGAAATAAAAAGTTTTCTACTCTTGAACAAATGACATAATTCTTGACCATTTATTTTCAACTGAATTTATGAGAAATAATGGTCTAATTTGGCTGAATTTGGTGATATTTGGATCGAAAACTTTAAGATACTTGAATTAATTCAGAGAAAATGGTGGAGAAAAGCTGGAAGGGCTAGAAGGCACCACTTTGGAGGAGCACCTGAGGACTGAGGGATTTCCAATGTAATCTGTGTACTCCATTTGCCTATTTAATCTGATAGGCGATCAGTTCACGGTTCCACACACTGTTGAGGGAAAAGTGAAAGAACTCGATCTGCAGGTTAAAAAAAGTCTCTGTTTTTCAACAATTTCCATGATGTTTTCACTTTTCCTTACTAATGAGGTAAAACAATCCCCTCTGGGAATTAAGAACCTTGCAATGTGCTACAGGAAATGACACTGAAAGTGACATTATGTGGCACTGATTGAGGATGTTAAAAGTATGTTCGTCTTTTCAAATAAACTTTGAGTGAAGTCCAAGGAGAACTTATCAATAGCTAAAATATAAGTTTTCCTAGGGAATGCATTCTTTGCTGTGCTTTTGGCAAGACAGTGGCCTGTCCTAAGGAAGGGGAATGCAGGCGTGACAGGGTCGGGTAAAGGAGGTCACAAAAGACAAGGAAAGGTCTCCTGGAGCAATGACAATGTTCAAGAAATTTAAAAGCTGATAAGTGTCTTTTTCAACTTGTGAACAAAATTCCCAAGTGGTTAAGATTTATCAGTTTCATTTCTATAAAACTGAACCACATATACAGCTTTTGACTTTTTTTAATATTAAATAAATAAATTGACATTTTTGTCTTGTTTTGCCCAGTTTTCTATATTTATGCATTTAGTCTTGTTTGTCTGTCCTTGACCACCAATTACTTTAACACCTCCTGACCAATTTTAAAATCATCATAAATTTCTACACTTTTTTTTTTTTTAAATAGTCCATGAAGGGATTCTATTACTTTCCCTTCAGGGAAAGAATCAGTATATTAGAGGTCAAAATCCACGTAAGAGAAATCTTTCGAGACTTGCTTCATTAACTGCATTGTCTGACTCCAAATAACCTAAGAAAGTGCTAGAACATCTCCAGCTATGATTAGTAAAGCCTTCCCTGCTTCAATATCTTACCAAGGTTATTCATTTAAAAGCAGGGTAACTGCACAATAAAGTTCTTACTCTTTCTCAGCTGCTATAGGAGAGACACTGAAAGTCCATACAAAACACAAAAGGCACTGAGCTGCTTGGAGAAGGACTTTGACAAGGGCATGCAGTGACAGGACAGGGGGGAATGGCTTTAGCTGAAAAAGGGTGGAGTTGGATTAGATGGTAGAAAGAAATTCTTCCCTGTGAGGGTGATGAGGCGCTGGCACAGCTGCCCAGAGAAGGCGTGGCAGTGCCATCTCTGGAAGTGTTAAGGCTGGCTTGGACAGAGCTTGGAGCAGTCTGGTCTAATGGAATGTGTCCCTGCCCATGGCAGAGGAATGGGAACTAGACAATCCTTAGGGTTCCTTCCAATCCAAACCATTCTGTGATTGTCTAATTCTACTTTTGCAGTAGAAGATGAGGTGAGCCCAGCAGCTCCCACTCTAAAAAAATGGTGTCTTGAAGTTGACTGGGAGTGTGATGGGAGGGATCATTGCACTGGTGGGTTGTTTTCCAAAATACTCAGCTTTTTTTATGGCTCCAGCATGTCACTTTCTCGTAATGCTTTCAGGAGAGCAGCCAGCTTCTCTCCTTGGTAGCCTTCTCTTTCAGCCGCTCCCACAAGAAGATTGCACTTTAGATAGATTTGGGTTTTGCTCTTTGCACAGTTTCTTTTTCCAGTGATATCTACTATAAGCAGCCTAGTTTTAGAAAGTTTAAATTGCATTAACAGAGAACTTTTTGTTAAACAGTTTCCAGTTACGGTAGAAGGACAGGTGGTTTCATTGCTCTGCACTCGGTATGCAGAGGTCCTCTCACCTTCAGCTTCTTGCAACTCTATGTCTTCCCTGAAGGATAATAATTTCTCAACAGTAACAGCAAAAATATCAGCTAGGAACTTAAAGACACGCAGAATTTTTCACCCTCTAGGGCATCACCAGGTGCACTAATCTGTAGTTAGGTCCAACATTATAAAACTATGCAAGTGCTCCTTCTTGTAGGTTATGCCTGCAGTTTCTGAGTTTGTGCAAAGTTTGCAAAACCCTAGAGTACTGAATGGTTTCATGGCAATACCACAATAATTTTCTTTAAAAGCAGGATTTCAACAGCAATGGAGTTCATAACACTGGGAAAAGCAATGGTATTTAACATTTCCAGGGCAAATTTGCATTCAAATATGGATTGGCATATGTGGGTGGGGCAGGTCTAAGTGGCATATCAGGCTGTAAAGGAATGCTTTTCCTCCTTGGGTTTTAGGAATACAGAGAATGAGCAAAAGCTTTCCTAGTGCTGAAATGCCAGGGATGACTGCAGGAAAATGCAAAGACAGCATGCCAAGGTACAGCTACGTGTTCTCAGGGCACTCAGAATGATTTTAGAGACTGCTGAGCCACATAATGTGGCCATTCCATTCACCAGTGAAATACAGCCCTGTCTGGTAAAAACCAGCATCTGCTACCAGAGCAGCACCTGCCCAGTGCTCGGAGCCAGGCAGGGCTCACCAGCTCTGCACCTGACCTGCACAGCAGGAGGAATGGGAGGAAAAGACAAATGCAATTATCCTCACTGAAAACCAGCCAAGACAGTGAGGACAGTGTGCTCACTCTTGCAGAACAAAAACTAAAGAGAATTTTTAGTTATCCCCAGCTGCAAAAGCCTGAGGCTTTCACCCCATTCAGCCCTGTGCCTGCATTTTCAGCTGCTGCAGCTCTCTGCCACTTCGGACACCCAAAATAGCTTCTCCTACCTCATCTCACCATCAGATGAGTGTGGATGAAATGTGACTTGTTTCTCCACACCCAGCAGAACTAACACATGGAAAGTCAGCTTTCATACCAGGGAATACCTTTCCCTCGAGGCCAGCAACACAGGCACATGATGGTGGAGTGAAAAGCACGGGCTTCTGCTGTCATTTGTTGCTGCTCATCGAGCAGTGAGCCCTGAGTGTGGGTCCTGAGTGCTGGATGTGACTGCAGGCAGTTGTCCCACCAGAGAGGAGAAGTCTCTTCTTGGGAAAGAAATGGAGTGAAAAAGAATCAGGAATGAAAAGATAAAACTAAATTATTAAAAGCTCAACTGGCTAGTGGCTGCGCAAAGGACATATAAATGATACAATACTGAGTAAAGTCTCTTTTGCTCGTTTGGTATTTGCAATAGACTCCTTAAGCCTTTGATTCTATGCAAAATTTTTAACATTGCAGATGAATGTAGCAGATAAATATTGATTGAGAACATTTGGCAAATGGTCTATTGAGTTCTATATCCTTTTCAAACTCTTCAGGGGAAACTTATCAGACTAAAAGAAGGCAGCTATGGGAAAATTTCTTCACAAATGAAAGTTTTTGTACCAGTTTTTGAACTAGGTTTTTAGCATGGTCATTAATTTTTATGCTTCTTTCTTATGGTTATGGTTTAGTGTTGCAATATTATTCAAAATAATGAAGATGTTTTATCTGGCTGTGTAAAAACCCAACCTTTTCTTCATCATGTTGAATTTTGAACCACAACCATATCTCACAACTATGAATTCCAGGGATGATTTACACAAAAAATGTATTCCAGGAGAAAAAAAAATACATTTGCTGACTTTAGTTTTTGCCCAAAACCCAGAGGGACAATTTTGATTTTTCCTACAGAGGGTCACGGTATCTAAGGCAAGCCTGCTTGATGGAGCACAGAGCATCCACCTTGTGCTTCCCTGAGTAACAGAGCCCACCTCTCCTTCCCAGCTCACAAGAAACAGCAGTGCAGGGCTGAATATTTTCACAAAACACCAAAGAACACAAGACACATCCTCAGCCTACCTCACATCTGCTCTTTCCTGCAGATCCACCGTGCTCCTGCAGAGACCAGGAGCCACCATCAATCTTCCTGTGTGTATGGAGCTCAAGGAAAGTGTTAACTAATAGTAAAATATCTGGGAGAAAAAGATCTGGCAGGAAATTATATCCAAACTGAAATAAGCACAGCCCTACATATAAAATATCCTAAAACTATTTGCATATACATAGATACTGTGAAAAATTATACTCCACAGTTGAGCCAGACAGAGTCCAGAGTTTATAGGTGCAAACTGCAGCAGTGGAAATGTTAAGAAATATCTTCATAAATGTATGGCTTTGTAAGCCCTGGAACAAGCTGTTGAGGCAGGTTGTGGAATTACTGTTGGTGCTATTTATGGCTGGATTTGTCAGTGCCTTATTAATGATGATACACATGGAGCTAAATAATTTTTGCCATGAGGCAGCTCCTTTCCAGACCAAATCAGCCAAAGGTAAATGTGATGTGCATCAATACTTACTAAGCACAAGGAATGAAATTCCTGTTTTAATGAGATCAACACGAAGAAAATGTGCATCCAATAAAAATTGCTAAATAACCCAGTAGCAGGAATGAGCATTGCCATGAAAAGGTAGAAAAATGAAAGCAAGAGGTGTTCAGACAAATGCATGAAGCATCTGAAGAGAAAATATCCTTTTCTATCAGAACTGAATTGGTGTATTGATTGAGTAGTAATCACACATTTGATGTGCAAAAGCAAACAATTCTTTTCAGCCTTTGACTTTCTAGCTTAGATCATGCTCTTTTCTCTTACTAATTCAATTTTTCCAAAGGATTTTAGAAGTGCCAGCAGAAAATTAGAAGCAGCACAAATGACAGCTACCAACCTATTAGCTGCAGGTGGAGAGGAAGATGTTTTAATAATACTAACAATAATAACAGACAACAGTATCTGGAGATTTCTCTTGGGACAAATAGGTTGAGTTCCAAATAGAGTCAGAAGAAGCCAGACTCTACCTGACTTTTCCCAAGCAACAGAGGGAATGTACTTTGTGTTTGCTCTGCCATTACAGATCTGGCAGTGATGGTCTGTGTTAGGGCAGTGGCCCATGGGTGAAAGCTCCTACCTGTACTGAGCCTCAGGGCCACTGACCTGCAGGCCCACCATCCCTGGAGGATGACATTTGGGTTGATAAGAGACCTTCTGAAGAGTCTCTACAGCAAAAGAAGGGCTAGAATTCCATCTCTAAGGGATTCAAGGCAGTCTATGCATATCTGCTGTATATGCATCCAAGTGTCTCTGTCTCAGAACTTATGTAAATAAAAGAATCACAGAATCACAGAGACAATTAGGTTGAAAAAGACCTTCTAGATTATCAAGTCCAGCCTGTGACTCAACACCACCATGCCAAGTAGACCTGAGTGTCTCATCCAGTCATTCCTTAAACACTTCCAGGATGGTGACTCCACCACCTCCTTGAGCAGCCTACTCCAATGTTTAATCACCCTTTCTGTGAAGAAATTCTGTCTCGTGGCCAACCTAAATGAGGTCAACATGCAGAAAAAGTGCAATAAAGAATCTTAAATAACCCAGTCTAAAAATAAGCCTACCTTACCACCTCAAAACCACAGAACCTCAGGTGTTAAAGTTTAAGAAGTCAACCTTTTTCAGAGATGGGAAGAACTGTCCAGTGATTAAGGTAGCTCATCCTAAACATCTACTAAGCAATTTTCCAAATAGCTCTGGACTGTCTTATTTCTCTCTATTGCCAGCAAAGAAAATTGAGATTGTGTCACTCAGTTAAGGGGGTAACATTTGGGACACCTGGTATGGGTGCTACAAACCCTGCTCATGGGACTGAGGCTGGCTTGGCTGCATTGTGCATCCCTTTGTGCTGCGTGTGAGAAAGCCCAAAGGACTTGGTCAGAGATAACCTCCCCTCAGCTGTGTTTGAGGACCGAACAGTCCCAGTTCAGTTGCCTCTCCCTAACCATCACCACTCCAGGACATCGTTGCAGGACCAGGCTGCACAGCGCAAGTACAGCAGTTTATCCCAGAAAGGCTTTAGTCTTCTACTCAAATTCCACAAAAAACTTTTGGGTCATTAACCTTTCCTATAGAAATGAAAAAATCCCACCCACTGCAACGGCAAATAGACTTGTCAGGAAATACACTGTGCTATGGGGAAATCAGCTTCATAAATATGGAGAATTTCTAAACCCATTCATATGAATTATTTGTGTTAGATGTCCATCCAAATAAGTAATCTTAAACATTTTTAAATCTTCCAATTTCTTTTCTTAATTAAGGGCAAGGTATTTCCAAGTCCTTAATGATGTGCTGAATGAGTAGGGACATGAACTGCTGTTACATCCAAATCCGTCTAAAGGGTCATTCTCTTGCTCTCCATCCAGAAAAGGGGTGATGGAATAACATGAGGTTCAAAAGGACAACCCCAAAGTCTGAGTTACTTGTGAATTGTTTTTGTCACATTTGTAATCAGAAAGTCCATTGCTCAAAGCAAAGGTTCATGTACAGGTAAACCAGTGACAGCCTGTACTTTGGCTCTCACATTTGTCTTCTGTTTGAAAAAGATAATTTCTCATCAATTTTTTTCAGTAATTTTCCATGAGTCTGCCACTAATCTAATACTGTGAGATCTCAAATTTACTGAAAGGTGATCACCAGTCATTATTCCAACAACTGCCATCTGAAAGAGGTTAGATGGCTTCTATCTGAAATGCTAATAACTGCCTGGAGTCTTGTCTGCTATTGCCTTGATTCCTCCTTCCATTTGAACAATTCTGCGTAAGGAATAATTGTAAATTTTAACAGAAAAGTCTGCACTGAAAATACAGTCTCTGCAATACTGAGTTCTTACATCAGGCATGGGGCTACTCCTGGATACAGGCAGCCTACTGGGTCTTAAAGTTTTAGGCAGGAGTGGCAGCAGCACTGCAATGTGTGGTAGGGCACTCTGGGAGATGCATGTTCTCTAAAGATTCAATCAAAAACAGCTGTTCCCACAAAATTCTTACGAACTTCATGTCGGGCCTTACAAATGACAGGAAATATTTCTCACATCCACTGTGAATCCAGCCTTCTAAGAAACACATACCCTTTATAATACAAAATGCATAATTATACTGTAATTATATTGTAGGTGGGTCTTTATCATAAGATTTCCACTAATCTATATAATGATACTTCATGGATTGGCCAAAAATAATTACAATGTGAAATGATGTAACTGGTAAACCTGCATTTAAAAATACACAGTGGGGACCTCAGCTGAGTTAAATCATTATCTCCCTGATGATATCAGTCAGGTTCCTGTGCATTAAAAAGCAGATCATGGGAGCAATAATATCTCAATTATGTAGTTAACCTTCTGGTTATATTAATTAGTGATGATTAGGCATGGGAAACCATAATTATGTCACGTACATAGCACCCCTTTGAAATTGCATATGAATCCAAACACAAAAGGCAGATGTGAACATCTAACTAGGGCTAGAACAAATCTGAAACTTAATTATATGACCCTCTATCCCCTGTCTGAAACACAGCCAGTCATGACTGCTCTGCTGATGTCAAATTTGCAGAAGAAACCGCAAATTTGTCATCAAAACAAAATTATTTGTCCCAGAAGAGAAATGCAAGGTAGAACAGTCCCATATTCTGATTTCACATACAGGTTATTAAATTCTGACAAAAAAAAAAAAAAAAGACAAAATATTTAGGCCAGATTCAGTTAATAAACAAGGAAGCTCTGAAACTAAAGAAGCATCTTTTCATTAACTCACAACATTTATCCATTTGACTGGGGTATGAACAGCTAAAAATCAGCCTCCCTTTCTCCTGCTTGCAGGAGATCCTGGCAGCCAGGGAGTTATTTGCAGGGGACCTTCCCGAAGAGTTTCTCGTGAATGACTGCAAAAATGCAGTGGTAGACACTGTACTGAGGCTGTTGTCTGAGGAAACTGGCATTGGGAAGAGGGAGTCAGGACAAGCAGGATTTCCACCACTGTCCTCATGCCTAAGTTAAGACTGAAATTTTTCACCTGCAAGGATAAAGAAAAGCCAATATGAGCTAACACTGTTCCCCCAGTACAGCAGAGATGTGCTTTATCCCAGCAGACCATTCCCTCACAGCAGGACAACAGCAAATAATTATGGTGGAGGTCACTCAGTCTAAATTTGGAAAAATATTAAACATTCCACTTTTCTATAGGCTTCTGTCATCTACTGAAACCTACTGAGGCTCTGCACTGTAAGAGGAATTGTGGATCCAAACATCCAGGGTTATTCCTGTCATTCAGATGGCAGCATCCTGCCACCCTTGCAGGGAAAAGGACAAGCCCAGAATATCACAAAATTTCCATTAAAATTATTCCTTTGAAAAGCGAATGCTAGAAGAAACTGCTTATTTTTTACCAAACAAATGTACTTTAAATGGATGTTTTGCAAATGTCAGGTTGAAATGTTCCAAAGTTGGGAGCTGCCAGAATTAATGCTGCCTGTGTACTCTGCATTGTACTTGCAGGGTCTTTGTCACTGTTACTGCCTGGTTTTGTTGGTTTTTTTTTAAATCTAAGTAACTTGACTTTGAAAGTTTGACTTGAAAATCTGGCATTTGCAGTTCAGGGAAGCCCCACCTCGCACACTTTTCCCTCTATATTCACTCAGTTATTATTTGATGTGCTGCTTGGTTTCTGCCAGCAGCAGAAGGGACACTGGTACAACAGGGCCAGGGTTATCTATTGGCCCACAGAATCAGCAGTCTTGGGGTCCTCACTGTTTCTCCTCTGGGGTGTCAGATCAGTCCATGACATCCAGGTCCAGCAGAAAACTCTGCCCAGTGAGGGCCAGGTCAGTGAAGCCCTGGGTGTGTTCTGGGCACAGCAAGGTCTCATTAGGTGTCAGTGTCCCTTAAGGGGCTAAAAGGACTTTGCAGAATGTAGCCCAGTTAGGCTTTGGTAAGACATTCTTCCTGTGTTTTCTTTCACTAAACTGTAAAATGCTGCCTAATATTTACAAGCAGCAGCACCCAAGCATTGCAAGCTGTTCTCTAATGATATTTTCAACTCAGTGTGAGACTCCTGAATGAAATTTCTGAAGAAGAGTTACATAAATGATTTCTTTCTCAACCTGAATTGCATTCAATATAATATTATAGAAACAATCCTTGCAAACATCTCACTTCAAGAGAGGTTGTTTTTTCCTTTCCTTTTGCTCTTGGCAGTGGCTGTGACAGGAATGACAGCGCAAAACACAGCAGAAAGTTATAAATGTTACTTTTCCTAAGAGAGCAAACAATGTCATGACTACAGCGGTGGGAAACTGAGGCACACTGCTTCCAGAAACTCCCACCTGTGTCTCACCCTGGGGCTGCAGGGAAGGTAAAAATTGAGGAGCTCCTTGGGAGTGACAAAGTTTGGGACCTGTCAAGAAAAGAGAGTGTGCCACCCATGCCTCCAGCCAAGGAACACCAGCAGATGAATACACAATTTAGGGAAGCTACTTTTAATCACTTCAGTGGGTGTTTTGCCTTTACTTCAACTTACAGCACCAGCAAGGCAGTGCCTTTTGGTTTCTCCTTTGATATGAACCTCCTGACACTTAAGGAAAAGGCTGCCAAAATCTGACAACAAGCATGACCCCCTCTTCATCCCTTTTTCTATTCTTTGTTTCCTAAACCTACCCCTGTCACACAGGTCAGGATCCATCCCTGGCACAACCTGGCATGTTCCCTGCTGGCTTTCTTCCCTTTCCCCATCTCCTCACTTCTATCCATCAACTCCTCTGACACCACAGAGCCATGCACAGCATCTAAAGAGCTGGCATAGGCAGTCCATGCCAGGGGCCATTGTCACAATTTAACAGTGCAGAGGACTGAATTTGGAGGCTTTGGCAAAGCCTTGTTTATCACTATTATTGAGGCTGAACCAAACATGCAATTCCTTGGGGTCTTTTGCCTCACTCCTCCCTTTCCCTTCTGGAATCTTGACCAGTCCCTCCGTTCTGTTCCTTCCCACCTCAAGTAGCTCTCCAGAGACTCTGAGAGCAGGACTGATGATGCCATAGCTCAATCACTTTGTTTAGTGACACAGGTGCATTATTAGGGGATAGATTAAATAGGAGGTTGGGACTGGGGATGCATTCACCCACAGGAGTTTCCTTGGGGGAAGATAAGAAAATCTGGTCTTTTGGGAGGCTGAGGTTTTACGAAAAGTATAAGGTCCTTCTCCAAACCTTGACTCTGGCTTGTGGTTTTGCATATTTAGTTGTCTCTTACCATAACACAGTACTTGGTCTTGAGGACTAGAAGCATGAATGGAACTTAAGAAATTCACTGTAAAAATGCAGAGCTCTGGCCAGAGGTAAGATTCCCTGCCATCAAAAATCCAGCATGAAAATGTTTAGTTCTGGGCTTCCACCACAGAGATTCTGCACAGAGTTGTCACTGGGGTTCAGACTCATGGTATGGCAAAGCTCTGACAAGCCTGGATGTGAGAGCACTAAACAACGCTGCCTCCACAGCTGAGCTGGGCACCTTTCCCTCTGCCTTTCCAATTACACTCCCCAGCAAACTCACCAACCACTGGGATGCACTGGAAGCTCTTGGAACCAAATAGTAACAGAAAGGATGGAAGCAATTCTTCTGCCTAAAGAGTCGGGTTTTACATTTGTTCTTCTTCCACACCTTCCCCTGTCTGGATGCAACAAAAAGGAAATCTGTGCAGCTGATCTGGGATTTCACAAACCAAGGGATTATGGACTACAGATCCTGACAGGCCCCTGTGCTCACAGCCTGGCAAACACTACAGCTGTAATTTCCTCTCTGAGATAAAGTCCATCAATCTTATTCTTACACCAACCTGCCCCACTCTGCCCTTCAGGCAGAGCTTGAAGAAAAGCCCTCCTTGGGAAGGATGTTAAAATCTGCCCTTCCTTGGTACCCTCCTGTTTAACTTACTCTTTTGGCTGGCCTCCCATCAAAGTCGGGTCAACACATATCCATTTTGTCTGCTGAGCTGACTAGTTTTCAATAACAATTTCTCCTTCATTCTGTAACAGAGATCAATAAAACTGCCCCTCTCTCATGTTGGCTGAGATTCCAGGATGTCATTTGCTTTTTATTGTTGCTACTGCTTTGTTTTGTTTCCATTTTTCTTTCCTTTCCTTTTCTTTTCTCTTTCTTTTTTTTTCTCTCTCTTTTTTTTCCCTTTTTTAATATTTTTTTTTTGGCAAGGCACAGATCAATTTAGAAAGATGAAAATGACTTAGACTTTCACTCAAAGTAAAATCTGCACTTTATAACCCAGAATGCAATTTACAATCCTGTCATTAAACTCTGTTAATCCTATTATTATGAAGATAAATAATTACCCATAGCGAAGAAAGGGATTCCCAACAGAGTAGAATTATATTTTCCATCAGTAATGAAAAATATCCCTGCCGCAGTGACACTGGAAATACAGATAGTGAGTACTCCCAGGAGTCCCAGGAAAGGTTTGCTACGCAGGCAGTCCTTCATGGAGCTCGAGAGGGTAGCAGTCAGGAGAATCAGCATCAGGCTCACCAAAATCTTGCCCCTGGCCAAGAGACTGGTCTGGTGGAAGTCCTTCCAGAGACTAAAGGACGCTAGTGAGTAGAGCTGCAGGTCCTGGTGGTCCAGCTGCATCTTGTGCATCAGTTTACAGAATTCGCTCTCCCACTTCTCCCCAATGAGGTCCTGGGTGACAGAGCCATATGTTTGGAGGTAGTAAGTGATTTGGATGGCTCTGGCTGATTTGACTCTCTGGTCCTTGCTGTTTGGCACTTCCATGACCCCTCCGAGCTGGTGGCCGATGAAACTGCTCCTTCCATCCTGGGAGACAAAGCAGAAAAGATGAGCATGTGGTTATCATGCACGGGACATGATGCAGTGACAGACTCTGTCCCCTCTCACAGACATGCCAAGAGCTCTGCCTCTGCACTCAACAGGAGCCTTGCCATTCACCTCACTGGGCTTTGGGATCTGTCCCTGCTCTCTGCCACAACTCTCTCTTACTCATTACAGGCTCATTTGCATTTCCGTGCTGCAGTTCAGGGACTGCTCAGATACTCATGGCAGTCCCAGGGATTCCCAGATATCCAGGACTGAAATGTTACATGCAAGCTCCTCACCCAGTGGGAGAGGATCATCTTCCACATTTGACTGATGGACGATGATAAATCTCCAATTATTACAAAACATTTGAGATGAAGATTAATTTCTGGAAGATTTATGATTTCTTAACACTTTGGAAATGATTTTTAGAAGTTGAACATGTACAGAAAATGAAGCCTGTTTCCTCAGTATACAGACAGATCCATAAAGTTTAATAGCTACTCTGCCTCCAGAAAAAATATAATTAAAATCAGACTTTTTGAATTATTTATTTGAGGTTTCATGGATTTATATCAGTGGCAGAGATCATCTTACATCAGAGAAAACAATCTACCTTACACCTCAGTTTAACCAGGATTTATTTTTTATACATTTCAAGAGTATAAACTTTAGTCTTGTCTCACTTATTTCAGTAAATAGGACATATAAAACCTCATGACAATCAGTAAAGGACACATCAGGTCCACTCAACCTTCATCTGTTAACAAGACCAGGCCATTTTTTTCTGTTAGCTGGCCCCATTTAAATATTTGGTTTGGGCTTGTTTTTTTTTTAATTTTATTGTAAGAAGGATTTAATAAGAAAGGTCCTGTAAGAAAGGTCCTTGCTCTTAAGCAACAGGTTGTAAGATAATTGTATGTGCCCTTTCCAAGACAGGGCAAGCCTGTGTGAGTTTAGAAGATCAAATCCAGTTGCAAACTGAGGAAGAACATTCAGTGATAGAATTGCCCCAGCACAAGTAATCTCTTTGATCAAAAAAGTCTAAATCCTTGGATTAAGTTTCTGTTGCACACCAAATAATATTTTGCTTTCTCCCCCACATAAATTGGATTATAAGTTTCCAGATTTATTCTCTCTTGTATTTAATAAAAACAGAAAATTATCAAGGCAGTTGGTGTCTAAACTACCTTGCAGCAGTGAGTTCAAATGACATAACATTCTTTGCCTAGGCACACTACTGGAATGAGCTGACAGCTTGAATTTGGGAGAGGATCTGCCCTCCACACACACACACATGGAAGCAGTCATCTGCAAAAGGCCAGAATCATTTGGGAGAGACACTTTAGCATCTATTGCATCCAGCATTACCCATTTCTAGAAGCACCTGTGCTGCATGCAGGTCATTATCTGAAATTGCCAGACCTGCTCATAGCAATGATTCCCATCCTAAGGAAAAATCACTGAAATGAGTCTTTATGAAACATAGATGTCTTCCAGCATGTTGACTCATAGAGCAAATAAATATCAGAAATTGGGAGACAGTGTTGAGAACGTTTTATGTACTCACCTTGCCTTCAATCAGGTATGTAAAGGAGTAATCCTCCCACTGAGAAATTTCTGCCTATGCCTACTTTCATGGCAGAAGCTCACACTGTTCCCAGCATTTGCCTGCCACAGCCCAGGGAACATGACAAAGTGCTTTTCAGAATTTCATTTTTTCCCCTATTCCCAGTTGTTATTCCCCACCAAAATAGAGGCTTCTGGCAAGGGTATCCTGGCATGAGTTGACACAAAAGGTGAACTGCAGTCTAGTGCCAGCTTCCCAAATCACCTGGAGCCTCATTGCAAATGTCACATAAGCAGAGACAGCTATCACAGAGGGGCAGCTGATGCTGTTCAGACTCCAAAAAACCCTCATCCCCAGCATTTCATGCTCGAATCCTGTTTCGGTTTTTTATTTCTACTTTTTCTAAGGAGAGGTCACACCTAACACTCAAACACTCACAAAAAGTGCATTTCCAGGCTGGTAATTAAGGCTTGAGCAATGCAGTCCTGGCTCACATTGGATGCAACTTTGCAGCTAAAAATCCCCACTTGGCACTGCTTTGAAATTTCTGAGAGAAATTTCACATTTCCTCAGTGTCTGGGCAGTGCTGACATTCAGAGGCACTGCAGGATTCTATAGCAGCTCAGTTCCCAGCCCAGGCAGAGCTCTGTAATTCAGGTTTCATTGATTCACTCTGCAGCAGGCACAGCAAGGTTATGGGAAACTTTGTGATGACCATCTGCCTTCCCCTGCGCAAGGTGCAGCGAGCGACGGCAACATTTCAAAGGAGGCAGCAGAGCAGGCACAAATAAATCATGTTCTGCCGTATCTCCCATGAAACAGCAGATAAAGGCTATTTTTTACACTGATGTACAAGAGGGCACCCAGCTTATATGTCAGCAAAACTGAGAGTAAGCTTTCAGATGGAATCGAGGAAATCACAAGTGCCAGATTGCTCTGAGGACATTTTGTCCATTCCCTTCCTTCTGGAGGCAAACTGTTCCCTATCTAAGCAAGGGTTTTGCCTTTGCTGCTGTGGCAGTGTGCAAACAAGAACCTGGCACCACAGCACTTGGGAAAATGGGGCCTTTCTCTTGGAGAGGCACAGAATCACAGAATGGCTTAGATTGGAAGGGACCTGAAAATAATCTCATTCCAAGCCCCTTGCGATGGGCAGGAAGAGCTTCCATCAGTCCAGATTGCTACAGACCCTGTCCAACCTGTCCTTGAACATGTCCAGAGCTGGGGGAGCCACAGCTTCTCTGCAGTGGTTACAAGCTTAGCAAGAAAAACAGATTAAATACAGGGAAAAACAATCTTTCATTTGTCCCATTTTATGGATGACAACTGATATGGGGGAAAATGGAGACCTAATGCTGCCAACATGACTTTCAGCACCTCCAGAGTCCAAGCCAGGGACCTGCCTACTTCTTGGAGTCTCATGGGAGCTTCAGGGGAGTTATTCACTGGCCCAAGTTCTCTGTTTCCTCCAGCACCACCTCCGTGAAAGAAAGAGGCATGAATGGCTGAACTCCTGAACTAAGCCTAAGGTCTAGGAAACAAAATGTGGCCTCAGTGACTTGTGAGTGATGCCTAAGTGATGACTGAAGAGCCAGTCAGGGAACGAGATTCCACATAGTTCTTTTGGAACTATATTCAGAAAAAGTTGCTTTCTGCTGATAATTAGCATGTCCTTCCTGGTATATACCTACATGCTGCTATTTTTAATTTCATAACAATACTTGGATGCTTCCAACTACAGACCCCTTAAACTTTTTACCTACATCTGCTCCTACTCTCTGATCCTTTATGCAGAAAAACAAACCCTCCAAAATAATTAATAATTACAGTTATTGTCTGTACTTGATTTTATACCCACATATCTCCAGAGGATCTACAACAGGAGATGTTAACTCTCTTTAGCAAAGTCATTTGCCTGGCTGAAATCTTGTTTCAGATTCCCAGGCTGTGTGTATGTGTATTTCCTTTTCTAATTTTTTTTAAATGTCTAGTGAAAATTTAACACTGTCTGTTCTCCCAGATTCTGATGGCAAGTAATACTCTCCAGATCTAATAATTTTTACAGATGCAATGAAATATAGATCACCTGCTGGGGCATGTGGTATTTCATCTAAAAGAGGGGCTAAGCAAAATTCTTTGCTTCAGTGGACCCTATTAAATTGTTTTTTGTGTTCTCTCTTCTCTTTTCCTAGATGCCCCAAAGCCATTTTATATATTTAGACTCCAAAAGGGAGGAGAATGAGCACTAAGGTGACAGCCATGAACAGCTTCACCTTCCTTTTCCCCCAGCATGATGCACTTTGCCACCTGTGTCTGTGCAGGAGTGACCTTGTTTGTGGTTGAAAATCCAAACTCTTTGTTTGTTTAGCAGTAAAATTCACTAATTGGGAATGGATGGGTATGGAATAAACCCCTACCATGTTGCAGGCTGGAAACTTATCTGTAAAGAATTCTTGGACCCTTAATTCCCTAAGAAGATTCGGAAGTGGCATGGGAAGTTTGACTTGCTCCAGAGCTGAAGGCCTCTCAGGTTAGAGAAAACCAGCTGCTCCTACTGAGCTAAATACCTTCTGCTTCTGATAATAGTAGTAGGCACAGATCCTCTCAGCATGCAGCCCAGAGGGACACTAGAAATACTCCCTCACTACTAAAATTACCTGTGACCTTTTTTTTGTTTCCTTAATATTTTCAGTGCAGCTGCTGCAGGCCCAGCTCCCACGGGGGTTTCTGTGTGGTCACTACAGCAGCAGCCCTGGGCAGGGCCTTTCCCTCTGCTGGGGTATTTTCTTTACCCAAAATCACATTAAGTTACAGAGAAAGTGGGACTGTAGTAACTGCAGCAAATGGCAGCTGTAGGGATTGGACTGAGGGTCGTGGTTTAGTGGTGGGCCTGGCAGTGTTTGGATTCAGTGATCTTAGAGGTCTTTTCCAACATGAATTAGTCTATCATTCATCTCTGCTCTGAATGGAATCAGCTGCCACTGGCTTTCCTCTCACGGGAAAAAGGCAGATTTGGGGTATTTTTGAGAGGGCATGGCTCTAGCCTTCTTAGTGCCCCGTTCAGCAGAGATTGGGCTGGCAAGGGTTTTAAAACTCGTTCCAGATCTCTGGCAATGAGGAAAGGAGCCTTTGTTCTCTATTGCTTGATAACTCTCATTCAAGTACACCTACAGGACCTTAGCCAGCAAATTTATCTCTATTTTTATTTTTCTTTAACTGCTTCCTCTCATCAGCTGGAGTGATAGATCATTACCAAGCTGCATTATAGAAATGTTAGGATAAAGCAAGCCACCCTGGTTTCCATGCTCTTTTATCTTAAAAGCTTAAACTGTTCAACAGAGGGCAACCAGAAATGTCTGCTGAAATACATTCTGTGATAAACATCCTAATGAAATCAATGCAGTTGTTTCTCTCTCTGATAAGGACATTCCTACTCCTCTGCAGGTCACTGAAATTATTATGCTAAAAACTACAGAGGTCAGGATGAAGCAAGTTGCTTTTCAGCCAGCTGCCACCTTTGGTAAAAAAAACCCCCAAAAAACAAACATTTAAATCCTCTTTAATTTAAGGTTTAAGATATTGGGCTACTCCTGTTCTCTTCAACCTCACTGTAAAACTTTAGAGGAAATTTTCTCCTGAACCAAACTGATTTTTCTGTCACTGTCCCCAGTACAGATATGCGTGAAGACCTTGTATTAGTCGATCCCTGTTACACAGCCACCAATTTCCAAAATTCTTGCAGCATTCCTTTCCAGCACAAAGCACATAATGCTGATTCATGTCAGCATTTTCCCACACATTTTTATGTAGCAGTTTTCCTGCCCTTGCAGCTGTGTAGGTGCTCCTGCACAGTTTGCTGTGCAGGTGTTCTGTACAAACGAAGGATAGAGGGAGCACCCAGAGCAGGTGAACACTCAGGGCAGCACATTTGAGGCAGAGCTGCACCTTGGCTGGCTGGGAACACAGACAGATAGATAGCCAAAGGGTCTGTTCACACAGCAAAAATGAATTGTATGAAAGTGGCCATGAGAAGTTATCCAGGAAATAATTGTCTAACTCTCTGCTGCAATGAAGAATTATTCAGTTATTTCCAGCTACCCAGCAATGACAGCTCAACTCACCAGCTGGCCAAGCAAATTTGGTTTACAGTCATTGCAAAGAGTCAGGCACATCCAAAGGGTGATCTGCTCCATCCTGAGGTACAGGTCAAAGGCAGATTTGTTCTCTGCAGTTGCCTGTCTCTCTCCATTTAAAGAAGAGGCATGAGAATACCTAAGACTCGACCTCAGATTTTATTATGCTGAAAACTGCCTGACCTGCCTTGTCATTCCGGGCTCACACTGGCCCCTTCACAGACGTGTCCTGCTGTTAACAAACCCACAGACCTTCAGCCCCTTCCCAGGAAAATCATGGACTGCTAGGGTGATTTTTAAGTGACAGAAAGAAGCACACAGAGCACCCAAAAGAGAATCAGCACCTTCTCACACCTTTTTCTGATGACTCTGGGCCTGTCCTTCTATCCTTAACAGCTTTGAGTTTCTAGTTTTTGATAAAAGAGACAAGAACAGATGAAAAGCGTTTCAAGAGACTTATATACTGTAGTATTAATAACAGAGAATAAGAGAAATGTTCATAGAACTAAATCAAATTATGGAAGAATTCATAAGGGTGCAATTGCAAAGTGTGACTGCCGTTAGAGTTCTTCTTTTTGCAGAGAATTCTGGTGCTGGACAGGCTGTTTCTGAGAGGTTCTCCTCACTTTGATCCTTCAGTGTCACCCTGTCAGGTTTTCCAAGAATCACAGTGGTCAGGGTTGGAAGGGACCTTTGAAGGTCACCTGCTCTACTCCCCTGCAATGAGCAGTAACAGCTTCAACTGGATCAGGTTGCTCAGCCACATTCAACCTGGACATTAATGTTTCCAGGGATGGGGCATCCACCATCTCTTTGGACATCCCCGTGTCCCACCACCCTCAATGGACATCTCTGTCAAGGCAAGGGAAAGACAAAGGGGAAGGAAAAAAGTCTCTAATTTCACCTTCTATTTCCCCTACATATCCCTCTGGGATGAAAATACATGATAAGCCCTCTCCCTCCACTCCACTTCCCTCCTAGAATATATTTCACCTTTGCATCCTTTTTTACCCTCCTTCATTCATAGTCCTATCTTCAAGCTCTTCGTTGCTCAACTGATCCCTTCACTCACAAGGTCAGATTCTCATTCAGTCCATCTCAGCTCCCGTTTCAGTTCCTTTTCAAAAAGAGGAATAGATTAACTGCTCAGCAGAGCTTTGTCCCCAGCTGTCCTGAACAGCTCTCATGCACCCAAGGACACAGTGGTGTCCTTGAAGCTGATGAGCAGTGCCCACGTGGGCTGTGATCACTCACCTCCCTAGGCAGGAAGGGTGCTGGAAGATGGGGAGGTCACAACAGCACAAAGAGAACTGCAAGAACTGGGAGATAATTTTGGGGTACAGCTGGTCTCTCTGCCTTTTTATGCTCTCCCCTCCATGTGGAGCAGGACACAGGCACAGCCATGAAGCAGCTTTGGCAGGGGCAGTTCAGGCAGTGTCTGCTCCCCAGCTCCCGGAGATGGGTGCAGGGATGAAGGGCACAAATGATTTGGATGCCCAGCAGGTTGGGGGTGCTGGGATGGCTCAATCAGGAGGAAGGTGGGTGCTCAGCACAGCTTGTTGTAGGTCACACAAGTTCACCTTCCACAGGAGATGTGTGTCCTAGGTTTCCCTTGGTGTGTAAATCTACCAGGTCAGGTATTAAAACATGACTGTCCACTTGTTTTCAGCAGGCACAGAGCCCCTGCTCCCTCCTCACCGCTCATTGTCCTTGAGTTTGTGCTCTGCCCTGCCCAGGGTCACAAGCCCTCGAGGCACCACCTTGGGACCAGCCTCTGCTTTTCACAACCTCTCCCTGCCAGTGGAGGAACCATGGAGCAAAAGGTAAGGCTGCATCTGGCCCCTAAATCCCCCAGGATGAAGGATGATGGTAAAAGCACTCAGTGCAGACAAGAGCTTTTGCAAGGAGATGTCAGATGGGGAGAAATCCAAACTCCTGCATTGCATGAGGAGAGCTGTGGTTCCCCGCCTGTGCAAATTGGGACAACAGTTAAGCCTCTGCAAGTTGCTAAGATATGAAAACTGCCCAGGTACAATTAAAAAAAAAAAAAGAAAACAGTGTTTGTCTCTGTGGTCTTACCCACAGATACTCTTCATCCCAAAGGATTTTGTTTGTGCCAAGGAGAAACACAGGAGTGAATCACTGACAGCGATGCCTCGAGGGAATTGCACAAAACACCAATATTTGGATATTTACAGTAAAACACTCTCACTGACATATGCAGGAATGGATTTGAAGAATGCATTTACCATCTCTTATATTTGGCAATCTCTATGAATCTATATCATGAATATTTTTTGTCAATGAATACTCTGTTTTCATTCTGAGTTCCTCCACAGCTCAAGCACAGTACTAAAAATATTCTTAGGAAAGGAAGAAAATTGCAATGAGCATTAAAATTATAAGTGATTTTTCAGTGAAGACCAGTGGTCCATCTAACCCAATTTTCAGTCTCTGTCCATTTCTAAATCATGATGCACCAAGACAGAGTCTTCCATGACTCAGATGGAAGACGCCTTTGGGAGCCTCAGATATTTCAGCTCTTCAACAAAAAAAGAAATGAAATGAGCTGCTTGGAAGGAGGAGGAAAATTAAACTGTTCAATTTTTTAAATAGATAAATCCTTCTCTAAAATGCAGTGATATTAATTATATTAACAACAAAAAGTAAGCAAATTAATGAATTAATGCTTTCTTGTGCCCCA
Organism: Petroica traversi; assembly: GCA_025920805.1. NCBI lineage: Eukaryota > Metazoa > Chordata > Aves > Passeriformes > Petroicidae > Petroica > Petroica traversi. Next base: position 12,345,573 of record JAHLSL010000038.1, on the reverse strand, counting down.
GTGAAATTCAAGACAGTTTTGTTACATTAAGAGGGTAATGGATTTCTCCAAACAGAGTAAACAGGAAAAAATTCTTTCTCTCTTAAGAATACTTAATCTTAAGATTTCTTGAGGTCCATGGAGATACAGGCTAAACAAGATCCTAATTACTAAATTAAAAGACGGCAGAATCCACCAAAAATATGGAAACCCTTCTTTCTTGTCTTCTTTCCATACCAGCAAAAGCAAAAGGCATAAAACTTCTTGAAGCACTCTATTCCATTCTCCATAAACCCAAGCTGAAGAAGCTTAGGTGGATGAGAATGGGATCCAGAGACTGTCTTTAACAGGAGTTTCTAAAGAGAGGACACAGGTTTTCACTGACTTATTTGTGGCCCCTCTTGCTTTGTGAGCATCCCACTGTGTGCCTCTTCTAATTTTCCAATTCACAGAAGAAATAGGAAGGAAACCTGGCAGAAAGTGAAAGGGATTGAATTTGCCTGGTTGTATTACTTAATTTAAAGGAAATGTTAAAAAACAAACAGCAGAGAATAAAAAGTGAGCAGTAAATCAGGTCCACAGGAAATATTTAAGCTCTTACAATCTGAAGTTTCAATAATGACACCAAAAAAGGGTGCTTTTTTCTTTTTAAATTATGTTTTATGTTGGCAAACAACTCTTTAATTTTATTTGTCTCTGCTCATCCTGTTTTCTGTGGGGACCAGCAGCCAAAGAACTGAAACACTGCAAAAGTGTTCTATCAAAGGCAGGAAGAAGTAACTGAGAATCAGACAGAACCAAGTGTGATGTGGCACAATTTAGAGGCTAGAATGGTTTAGAGGTTAATTTACAGCTAAACTGGATTAGGTAAGCCCAGACTTTGAACACAAGATGCTGCTGTGCTTTTATCCAAGTCCTAGCAGGGACTTCTACTCTCACAATGCTCAGTAAGATGTAACAAGGCACTGCGTAAAGCAGATACATTTGAGGACACTTAACGCTTCTAGTTGAAAATTCCTCTTTTCTAAGAGATAATTAATCAGTTTAGCCTCTTTTCTATTATTCTCAAATTTGGCATGGTGCAGCAATTTTGTGAAGCATCCCTTCCTTCTCTCCAGCACACACTGGTTTTTAATGAGTTTGGCCATTTGTTAGCTGGAGAGAGCCAAAAAAATGTCTTGTTTCAGACGTTTTCCCTTTTTATTATTTTTTCGTTTTTTTCATGGTGCTGGACAAGAATCTGGTAAGGGGAAGTGGGAATGAGGCATTTAATAGGCCTGTGTTTATGCGTTAAAATCTGTCTAAAGCTGGGGTTCTGCTGACTCCCACCCAGGAGTACATTCAAAGTAATTTTTGACACCCATGTATGAACATCAGCAGGTAGCTTTCATATTTGTAAATTCCGTCTCACGATCACCTTGTAATGTGTTCCCTTCATGGAAAAATCTTGTGTTCTTAGTAGCCCTTAGAGATGAAGGTATTGCCATGTGCGATCCTCTAGTAGGTCTTCTTTAATTCTTATTCCAGTTAAAAAGGTAAAGCCCATGGCATCATCTGGAATTGTTCAAAAACATGTAGGAGTGGTGTCTGGGGACATGGTTTAGTGTGGACTTGCCAGCATTGGGTTAATTGTTGGACTTGATGATGTTTCCAACCTAAATGGTTCTGTGATTCTCCACTCTGGGCTTTCCACTGCCTCTCATCACTGCAGAGCTCTCACATGGGAAGTTCACTGACACTACGAGGCTTGGGTTTCTGTATTTTCTCAGTCACACTCTGTGGGAGGGGGTGTCTTGCACTGCCTCCGCACAGGGCAATGATATACAAGTGTTACACAACAGCGTGAGACAACCAGGAAATTCTACATCATCCAAACCCTTCAACTACAGATTGCAGGGGCTGCCACCGAGCAAGGTCTGCGTGCCTGGAAAATCATCTCAATGCAGCCTCTGTGCTATGGAGGACTGGGAGAGCACAAACAAAGCCCAGCAGATGCTGATGTCTCAGTTCAGACCATAATCACAGGTCACCAGTGAGGTTCTGGCAGGGCCCAGGACCTGCTGTGCAAGATGCTGTGCAAACACACAGCTGTAGAAGCTGCCCATGCTCCACAAATCTTCCCGTTCTGGTGCTGGGCTTTCTTTAGTCACTGCATTTCTCAGTGTGAACTGGTGATGCTGCCAAAGAAGAGTTCCCTTTCCTATCTGTCCTAAGCTTTCATCTCCTCCTTGCCAAGCTTGGGAGCAGCTGCTCATGTGGTGTGTGATGAAATGGATTGGAGAAATAATCCAGGTTTATGCAAACTGAACAGGAGGGGAAAAAAAAGAAAAAAAAAAAGGCAAAAAACCCCAAAACAAAAGAAAGCAAAAAGTCCCAAAATAAACAAACCAAAATAAACCTACAAAGTTTTAATCCCCTCATCCCCTCCTTGCTGCCATCTGGCAGCAGGTTTCCTTAATTTTCTCTGCTCAGACCTCCCAGTCTGGTGATGATATCAGCTGTGCAACACCTGAATGGCTCCATCCTCAAAGTGGCTGTATTTCACAGCTGAGTTTCTTCCTACTCTGGCTGCACAATCCCTATTGTCTTCAAGGAGAGTTTCTGATTAGGATGTGCCTCTTCAGCCAGAACAAAACTCAAAGCATGAGAAGCCAGATTTGAGGCTCTGAGGTCCTGAGTCAGGCTGCCCAAACAAGGAATCAGGTTGGAAATGTCAGGACTACTGTGATAATATCAGGACTACTGCACTGCCTGCTCCAGGAAAAGAGGAAAATAGGACACCTCTGGAGAGCAGTTTTGATCTCAAATGGACTGAATCTCATTCTTAGGGATTATAGTCCTCCTAAAGTCAATAGTGCCCCAAAGTCTAGTTTAGGTACCTTCATAAAAAGCTGGAAGTTGGGTTACATTTGTTTTTAGATGTAAATGTTAATGTAGTGCTGCTGTTAAGAATGAGTTCAAGATTCAAAATAAGATGAATATTTAATTACTGTGTATAAGCACTTCTGGAGAAATGCAGAAATTCTCTGTAAATAATATTAGTATTAACCACCATCTTTTCAACTTATTTCAGATGTTTCCTTGCAATACATCAAACCTTTTCTCCTTAAATATACATTTTACTATTACTGCAATGCAATAGATGTTAAAAAACAAAGAAGGTTTTTCAAAATCACCTGCTGTGAAAAGTGATTTTTCAATTTTCTATTAATATAGTCTATTTGGAAAGGTTCTGGTTCTGGCAGAACAGGAAGGATTGGATGTTTAATTTTAAAACAAAAATGCTGCAGATGGTGGGACCTTGTGGTATTTTGCCACCATTGGATTTCAAGCAAATATTTAGGGAAAAATTCTGATAGGGTAAGCCAAAGAGTAATCAGATGGTAAAGCACTTCCAGATGATGGAATTTCAGCATTTGTCTTCTGAGCACTCTGAAAAATCTCTGTCTCCCTGCTGAAATAAACTGCCAATATCTGGCAATCTATTTTGGACGAGGATGGCATTTAATTCCAGTTCCTTCAGTGGGAGCTAATTCCTTATTCAGATTAATGTATTTTAGTTCTTTTGCAACTGTCTAATAATAATTTCCAAAAAAAGTTTTTCAAAGCCATGACAGAGATTTGGAGTGAGAAAAAGTTGCAATGGACTTGAGAAAGAGTCTAGATTTTCCCCATGAAATTATTCTGGGAGGTTTTTTCTCATGTCAGTGCAAACACAGATTATTCCCTAGGATTTTTGGAAAAGCTTCACCTGACATGAGCCTTTTCTGTAAAGATTCCTAGATTTGGCATATCCTTGTGCTTACAGATATTTCATGGATTTTTTTTTTTTTTTTGGCTGATCTGAAATAAAAGTATTGTGGCATTCAGCTCAGCTAATTTTAACTATCTGAAAGGTTAACACAATATGAACGTTATTTCTCTGGTCCATGATGTCTCTGAAGGGTGAGTTTCTCCAGTCTTAATATGGATATTCAGATAAACTGAAATTAATTACTCCTGGGGGTTCACCCTTCTATCCTCTAGTTGCACTTTAGATTAGATGCTGAATAGAAAAGAGCTCAAATTAGAGGAAACAGAAGTGTTGCTACTGTGACTCTGCATGAGCACCCACAAATTGTTCTATCACAAACCCTCAGTGCAAGGGTGACAGCCTGACTCTGCAGACCAGACCAGGTCCCATCCACTGCAACAAAGGCCCTGATGTTGTAGCCAAAAAGAGGAGAAGAAATGATCTGACTCCACAATTCTTTTCACAAACATCATCAGCTATTTCCTAGACACTTGGTCTGCAATCATGCTCCTGTTGGACAAGAAATGATAGGAATGATCCAGCTGAATATTTCATAGCTATCCTGTTCAACCAAGTTTTATGACTGTCTGCTACCATAATTTTTCCCTGGCACAACCAGAACACAATTAATAAATGACAAAACTCAACAAGGACAAAACGGAACCAATTTGTGACATTTAGGGGTATGAGGATTTTTGAATTTGAAGTGCTGTGGAACAATCAAACAATGCACAGCATGGCAAAAGGACTTTTAAAAATCATCCAAATCTAAATCAAATCACCCATCAAAAATCCACAGTCAGCACAAAACTCCAGAAAAGGACTTGTTTCATTCTAGAAAGATAACAAAAGGAACAAAGAAAAGCAATATTCCATCAAGGTTTCCCTGATAATTTAACACATTTACTGTAGTCTCCAAAGCACTGTTCAAACTCTACACAGGGAACTCTGAGTGTCCTGCTGAGCTTGATCTGCAAGAAGGTGAAGGAGGAAGGAGAACATCGAGTACTGAAATGTCCATACTTGCAAAGCAGTGTCAGAGTCAGAAGTAAAATAAGTGCCCTTTCTCTGGGGGCTAAAAATTTCCAATTTCAGCATCAACTTTGTCTTCCCAGAAGTAAATAAAGCTCTTCAGAAAATGGTATTATTTTCTGCTCAGCTCTCTAACTGCTCTGGATCTGTCTGTGTAAATTCTGTGATTCAGCTGCTGCTGACATGTCCTGCTTGCTCAATATTATCTGTGAACTTCACTCCTGTGCAATTCAATTCCATTTCCCGATAATTAATAGAGATGTTAGATGAGAGCAGGCCTAACACAAATTCTCCAGATACCCTGCAAGATACCTTCCATAAACTTGTTACATTATCATTTATCATGATTCCTCGTTTACAATCTTTCAGCCAGTTTCCAACCCACATGACTGATTTCCCATCTAAGCCAATCTGAATTAATTTCTCTATTAGGGTTTCCTCATAATCCTGCACAGGCAAGGAATGGGTTAGACTGACCTTATAAACCTTTTATGTCTTTGACCTCTTGATGTTACATGGAAGAGGCTCATAAAACTCCAACAGATCTTTGAATTTCTCCAGCAGCACCACAGACCTCCTTTATTATGGGAAAAATCAACGTAAAGGAGAAGTCACAGCAGAATATGAATTCTTGAATACATAGCCCTGCACATAATCAACCATCCCACACCCCAAACTGCTGCTTTACCAAACAACATCTGAAATGTTGTCTTTTGTGTCCACTGTATCCTCATTGAAGAGGCTGTGGAAAAACCTGATTCAAATGGTTTAGGTGTGAACTTGAGCTTTTGAGCTTCATTTTGGGATATTCCCTATCCTGGTTACCTTTTTTTTAGCTGCTCTAAAGGAAATGAAAACACATTCCATTCTGCCTTACTTTTCTTTGTTATTTTTGCTACTTCAAAATGTCATTGGGTTTTCCATAACAAAAGTATCAGAATAGTTCCTAAAGGAGCTTTGTTCATATCTGTTAGGTAGTGACATATGACCTGTTTTAACTTGCCTTTTGAGGAGAATATTGTGTTGAAAACACCATGGATCATATGCAGTTACAGCATTTGGCATTTATATAAGACAAATCTCCCTTCAAGGATGTGCTCTTTCTCCCACTTCCAAAATCTGATACTGGAGGCAGGGAGATGGTAAAAGTTGTAAGGGTACAACTTTTTGTAAGGATACAAAAAAACCAAAACAAAACAAAAAGCAAAAAAAAACCAACCAACCAAACAAAAGCCACAATTTTCCTTTAAAATTGAATTCCCAAAACCAAAAATGAAATGCCTTATGAGAGCAGGGGAGCTCTTAAGCTTGTCAAGCTTGTGAAATTTATTTTAGGGTATATACCTAAAGCCTAATTCTTGTGCTCTTCTTGAAGCCTGGGGAGAGAAAGGAGTGGAGAGACGTTTGTAAATCTTCAGAAATGTTCACATTTCTCTGCTGGTGTCCCAAATTTCTATGCCATTTACAATGACAAATCTGTTGTTCACCAACTGGGTGACCAGTGTTTTCTACATGCGGTTGGGAAATCACTTATGGACAGGAAAATTAAGGTTGGTTAACAAAGAAACACCACTGTTAGAATATTTATTGCCACATATTCCAGCCACTCCAGAAGAGAAGGGGGTTTGTCATCTGGATGCAAAAGTCTACATATTGAAATCTTTTTTGGGGGATGTTTTATGTTGTCTGTGAATAAAAGCTCACTCAACGAGTCAAGAACATGAACAAGCTGAACTGTGAATTGTAGGGGAAAAATGCATATGAATGTTTCCATGTTGCATCTACTCGGCACTGAATTTGTTAATGTATTTGGTTAATGTATTAAAATCTGCACGATGAAATCATCCTGGAAAATGGTTAGGAAAAAGGTGATTTATATTTAAGTCACCGATTCTGTCAAGGAGATGGAATTGCATAATGAAATACTGCTAACAACATCTCTCTTCTTAATGAACCGCACAATTTTTTACAAACTAAACTGGCTTGGAAAACTGGAAGCCAGGATCATTTGTCCCATCAGTACAGTGCCTTGGTCTTCAGTGTAAAACTGAATTACCAAGAGGCAGAACACTGTCCTGGGGGGTAAATTCGTGTGCAGGGGGACTGGGCTGTGTCCTCAGCCAGCTGGGTGGGTTTATTTTGCTGCGATTTTCCTTCCCTAAAGTTCGAACATGACAAAACATTTCCTCTTAAAGTGACTTTGGTTTTCTTTTTCCTCTTTTACTTTCTAATCTAAAGTATCAGGTGAGAGAAAAATATTTTTGGAATAATTTTGAAAGAGTACCTAAAAAGAACCATTTTAATACAAAAGAAATGGGAACATTTTGTTAGGAGCATGTCAAAATTAAATGGTGGGAACCTGCCCTTATCATTCCATCCTCTAAAATGAAATTAAGGGCAGGGTGGACATTGTTTCAAAAATGCTTTTGGTTTCAACAGTACTGTAACTTCAGACAGAAAAATATGCAGCCGAAGATTTTTGGGTCAGCCAGGTCATGCATGATTTAGTCCAAGTAATGCAGCATTTGGAACCGAAGCAGCAAAACCGTCCATGGCCACTGTTGAGTCGTAGCACCCTTTTGGAAGTTGTTGACATTTGTGGAAAAATGCACCATGCATGTGGCAAAAATAACACCTGCCCATCACACTGACAACGTTCCATGCTGCACTGGTGGAAATTACACAAAATTTAAGAGAAGGAAGACCCTGTCTTGCATGAGGGCAGCTTTTCTGTCTTGTGGAATTTTTAAAGAAGAATTATTCTGCAAGACACCAAAATGTTTGAAACCATTGTGCCAAATAATTTTTTTTAGCTATGGACATGTTGTGCCAAATAATTTTTTTTAGCTATGGACCATTATCAGACCAAAACTTCCTGCAAATTAGCCAGCTAATGACATGCCAGTCACCCAGCAGTGACTGATCACCCAGCAGTCCCATGGCTGTGATGCAAGACTGGACTGGGGGAGGGTGTGTTTGGTGGCAAAACATGAAACTGGAGAGAAAAGCTGATCTGGCCAACTCACAGCTGTGAACGCTGTCTGGTGTCTTGCAGAGCTCCTGCTGGGCATGCAGAAATGCTGTGGTGTAGGAATTGCCTACCAATGTGTGAGTGGTGCTAAGGAGAAGAAAAGAAGCTTCAGCAAAATTTTGTACCAGAGCCACCACCAAAAAAAAAAAAAAAATGGTTGCCAGTTTGCCCTTGAGCTGATTTCACATTAAATCTGTTCAGCTGGAAATCTTCCCTCTGCTGCCAGCTCATCCTTGCTAGTGTCATCAAAGATCTCCAGCACTTCACCTTAAGCTCCTGCTCCCAAGTGGCCTGACCAGTGTAAAAGTGAGGCCAATTCACACCCAGTGAGGTCAGGGCTGGGACAATGACCTGTGCCACTGCATGTGATCATCTGCAAAGCTCAGGAGCTCGGTCACTGCTCTCTCCCTTTGTAGGATGCTTCACTGCCTCACTTCCAAGAACTTCCTTTACTGCCTATGAGCACCTTGCACCTTGGTAGGTAGGAAAACAGAGAGCAGGACAAGCACAGTGAGAAAAAGAGGTGTAAAAGACTTCATCGCTGGCGCCTCTCATTGTCTTCCCCTCTCCATCACACATAGCATCTGCTATCCTACATTGTTGAAGATTTTCATTAGTATTTAAAGCTGTTTTACAGCTCAAGTCCCAGCCATGTCTCATTGTTTGCAGTGTGAAGGGGCAGTGGATATGGGGTCTGCATAAATTAAAAGCTTTCAATACAAATGCGAGATCACGGTTTCCCCAACTCGAATCACTTCTCTTGGAAAACCAGTCAGCAGATTTTTTTGACTGTAATAACCACTGCACAGAGTGCATAGAGGTCTTTCATCTCAATGACTGAATAGGTTTAATATGGGTTTTGCTCTTGGATTACTATTTTCCAAATGTCTAGCCCAGTGTTACCTACATCAGATATGTCTAGCCCAGTCTTGCTACCTAAGATATGTATGTAATATGCATATCCACATATGCATAAAGGATGCTAAATAATATAAGAACTTCTTTTTGTCTATATTTATCAATCTAATTTTTTCCTTCAAAGTTCCTCTCACTTCCACTGAAGAATATATATAAGGATCTCCTCTCCTCTCCTCTCCTCTCCTCTCCTCTCCTCTCCTCTCCTCTTCTCTCCTGGAATATGTCACATCTTCTAATCAATTTTATTCCCCTGCCTTGCTAGCATGGTGGTATCTGAATTTGTTTTAATTCTTGTTACAGATACCAAGAATACTCATCTGTTTTAAATCTGAAGAGAAAACTTCAAAGCCCTCCAACAGCTCCCACAGCAAGTACAGTAAGGGGCTACCAAGAAATTTTGGGAAAACATAGGTATGAGTGTTATAAGAAGATACCATGTCAGTGTAGAAACATTGGCAAGTATTAGCCAAATAATTATAAAGGAAATAAATGGGTTTTGATGTCCACAGAGGACTGTCTTTTTTAGGAAGATGGTAAAATTCTACTGGGCTTTCTCCCTTGGCCAGCAGATTCATCCCAGTTCCACAAGGATGAGCCATTGTTACTAGCAGAAGGAGTTTGTAACTGCATCTTACCTTCTCTCCTCCTAAACAGCCTTCCAATTGTTTCTTTATCATTATTCACTTCAAGCCTGGCACTGTACAAAAGGCCATGCCCCCCTGCAAGTGCTGACAAAACTAAAAAGTGGAATAGGTGGGAGGGAAAGGCACAAAGCAGATGACCAAGGTCATCCAAAAGGTCAATGGAGAATATTTTCTTTGCAGTCGTCTATATGGCCACTGCCCAACCTCTGCATGGGAAGAAATGAACCCCACACCCAAGGAACTTGATCTCTACATCCCTGGTCAGCTGAAAGTGGAATTTCCCTCAGAGGATGAAAGGGAGACTTAAGTCCCGAACTGAAGAATAGCAATGAAAAAGATCACACAAACACTCATTCTTGCTTTGATAGGTCTCTGCTGCCTTTCTGCAGTTTGTTTATGTTGGAATGGCTTGTCCTGGTACAGGTTAACCCAGTTTCATGTCCCTGGAGCCGTCAGGGCTCATAGTCTGGCCTTGATTTTACAGAGAGAGTTACCTTAACACTTGATCTATCAGAGCCAAAGAAGAGACCTTTCCTAATGTACTAAGAAAGGAAAGAAATCTCCAAAATATGCAAAGAAGCCCTTAATTTCTTGCCTACACTGAGCAGACAGGCTGCCTGATCACATCCTCAAGAGCTGAGACATCTCCCAGCACAGGCACAGCTCCACCAGCCCATCCAGGTGAGGAGGGTCGGGAGCCTTCCCCAGCCCTGCCGGACACAGCAGCTGTATGGAAACATAGTTGGAAGAGTAAAAGTGTCCTTTTTTCCCAAATTAGTTCCCCAGTCTTTGAGCCAGAAGATGCTCCTAGGCTTCAAACATTTTCCACTTGCTTTCATGCTACTGAGCAGCTATTCTGAGCTCAGCCTGCCCCATCCTGTCTTCATCTGTGAGGCTGAGATGAAAACTATCTGCAGCCTCCAGCCTCTCTCTTCTGATCTCCTCCCTGAATGTTTTATTATTTTGCTTTGACTTGGTAGCTTTTTCCAGCCATAGAGAACTTCACAAGATCCTGAGCCACACTGGGACAGGTGGAACCACAAATGGGTGCATCTGCTCCAAGGATGCATCTGCTCGTTGGAGTTAGGGCAATCTCACACTCTAACTGATTTTACTGAAGGAATAATCAGTTTGTGGATATTATTGGTGCATAGATGCTACGCTGATGTAGGTGGGCTCTGGTTTCATATCTTCTCTGTCCCAAGGAGGTGCCCCATGCCTCAGGGACATCTAAGGGGGGATTAATCTTAGAGCAGTCAGAAAGACTCCACAAATGCACATGGAGCAATACTCATTTAAAAGTACAGCTGTTAATGTGAGAAAAATTGAGAATCTGGCCAGTAGCAAAACTGCAATTAGAGGTTTCAAGATGTTAAGTGAATGCAAGTAGTGTTTCTGCTTAAGCAGGAGCAGATTCAATATCCAGCTGATGTGTTTATCACAAATGTGGTAATAGAGATTTCTGGTTTATTGGCTGCTATTTCGCCTAGTGTTCATAAATGACTGATACTTAATTAATTGAAGGTGGTATTACAGAAACCAATCTGCTGACAAAGGTTCCTTTAAACCTTGTTGTTATACTTATTTTGATCTCAGACAGCCAAGTTCTCAGTTATTAACTTGTTTTAGACAAATTAGCAAATAAACATGAAAAGAAACACAGAAACAGTAAAGATGAAATACCTGAAAAGATGTCTTTATGCTTTTTTCCCCCTTCCATATAGAATGTGTTCAGAAATAATTTCCATTATTTTTGTTAGGTTTTTTTTTGGTTTTTTTTCTGGAATAGGACAGCAAATTTACTGTGGTTATAGGTGAATCAGAGTCAAAAAGCAAACTCTTCCCTCATACTTCATGGTATACAAGAAGTAATCCTCATGAAATCATTAGTTCTGTTGATACCAAAAAATATACTGTGCCCCAGAGCATGTTCTGGCCCTGGATGCAGGGGCATAATGTGCTCACATCTAAGAACTGCACCCCACTAATGGCAGGATGGAGCAGATTTACCCACCTGGAGTGAACTCCTTCCCATCCATGCTGGCTCCCAGATCTTGCCCAGAAACTGTTCTGGAGGTCTCAACTGACAAAAACAGAGCTGGTATTTGCCAAAACTTGAGCTTTAACAGTTTGCTGACTGAAAGTGAGTGCTCAGTGTAGATTTGCCCAGTCTGTGCAAGTTAGGGCACAATCCAGACCCCCAGCCTAGGAACATCTTTTTTTTTGTACTGTAATGAGGAAAGCATGAGCAGTGTTTCTCCAGGAAGTACCTCAAAAGTCTTCATCAAGACTTCACATACCCAGCTTTGTTTTCCTGCTCTGCCACAGCCTGTCTGCATGACCTTGGACAAGTCACTCTCTGGCTGGGCTGCAGACTGCAGTGAACAGGCTATTGTGTCCCTAAAGCAATAAGAGCAGGCAGTTTCCTACACCCTGATTCACCTGCACTTGCCTACAATGACCCCTGAGTTGCCAGAGTGGATTTAAACTCATCTCAGGCATGGGAAACCACTCCGCAGTCTGTGCTCTGAATGTGAGTGCTGTGTCTCTGCTCCTTCTCAGTGACCAAGTTCCTGACCTACAAGGGATAGTGAAAGTAGAAGTATTTAGGGCTCTAAGTTCTTCAAACACTACAGCAAGTAATGGTTAAACATTTATCCTTCACATCCAGATTTCCTCAGGAAAAGCCAAGCAGATTCATCAGATTTTGCAGCCCGATAACAGCTGCTTCAAAACTGGAGCAGTTTGCTGAAACCTGCTTGAGTGGTTCCCACAAAGTTCCCGTGGGAAACCTGCCAAGAAATCACCCCCTGTCAGCCTTCAGCCAGCCTCACCTGAGAGGTTTGAACCAATTTGGCCTCCATCAGGAGATAAGAAGAGAGACAAAGTGAAAGCTATTCATGAGGTTTGAGGGAAATAAAAAAACTACAAGATGTTTTTGCAGCTCCCAGATGGAGCAGGAGTGGAACAGCTCAACATTGTCATCGTGGTTCCCAGACCAGCACATTTTGACACTTGACCCATGATAGCTGCAAACTAAACACGTCTGGGGCATTTTCATGGCTTGGAAACCCCCATATTGTTTTTAGAAGAATATTTTTCAATCTGAGGCCATTATTAAAAGAACAAGACAGAGCAAAACCTACCAGTATTAACCAAGCAACATGACCTTTGGGAAAGCGAGGCAACCTAGAAGATCCTGGTGGGTCCTAATAGTGCAGGAAGTTTTAGCAGAGAAGAATCCTAAGGGCATGGACCAGTAAATGCAATGAACACTGGCCCACACTGAATAAGAGCAGATAGATTGCTTGTTTGCAGTCCCTTGAGGTTTAGCCACTTTTCCTTAATGTCACAACTCAAGTACAAAGAAACATAAAACCTCACAGGTACAGTCACAGGGGTTGTTTCCCTTCACTGAACATCCAGAAACTCATCTACCCAAGCGAGTGCAGCATCCAAGATGTTTCTGGCTAAACACTATGAGACACCTCAAAAAATAGAAATACAGGCCTGAGTTTCTGCATCCTTTTCTCCAAGGTGCAAAGAGAGGGAGGTCAGTACACAGCATGGGAGCTGGATTAAACCATGATTTTGCCCATGGTTGGAAGGAGATCATGAGATGTTGCTCACAACTTCCTAACCCTTGGTAGATTGGACAACAGAGATGTCAGAGATGAAATAGTGAATCAATTTATACAAAACAGTAATTTAATCCCAACAGCTGGAGCCAAAGAGATCAGAGAAGGTAAGTCTCTGTAGACACACCATTCCTGAAGACCAGCTCAGGTTCAGGGCAGACCACAGCTCCAGAATAGAGTCCTTACCATATAAGAAGGAAAATTGTGGCAAAGTGTGTTTGTCTTTCTCAGTAAAAGCAGTAACTCTCCCTATCTACAGAAACGGGTTGTAATTGCTGGCTTTTCTCTGAAGTGCAGCCACAGGCTTTTGCAGCTTTACCTTCTTTGACTGAGAAAGGGGTAGAAAGCTCCCTGCTCTGCCCAGCTTTAAAATGGGATACTTAGGAGTGTTTATTCTTTCACCCAGAAGATGATACCAAACAACTGCTTGGGGGATTGAAGTATTTGGCAGTGTTCAGAGTTCAACTTCTGTGCTTTGGGAAAACCTTTCTCTCTGTGTGAATTAACTGACAGTCCAAAAAGTAACTCATCCAGACCACATTATCTTTTCCTTTTGTTTTTACCTTTTAAAAAAAGGAGGAGCTGTAGTCAATCTTCAAATGAAAAAAAGCACACTGCAAGTGACCGAATCCTAGTTTTGATAAGACCAGTTAGGAGCTCTCTACAGAAGAAAATTAACCTGAATTGAGAGAGTAAGATGACGATTTCTGTATAAAGATGGTTTATAACGTGGTTAGTCTAGATTGTCAGTGTTCTCCAGTGAACTACTTAATTCTAAAAATAAGCAAAATGTAAAGCATATACTTCAGTTCTGCAATAGCGGGATTGTCTTTGCAGCAAACAAGAAGATAAAATTTGTTCAGGGATATTTAATCCAGAATAACTTGTTTTTCTGAGCACTCTTTGCACTCAGGACTTCCCAGCAGTAGCAAGGGCACCTTTTCATTTCCACACACTCAAGTTAGGCAGCCACAACTCTGTACAAAGCAATTACTGTAACATCTACAGCCACAAATCCAAGCTGTTCCACCTGGCACTTTTACTGAAGCAAAAAGACCAATAAAATCAATCTATGTCTCTGCTTCAGATTTCAGAACAGGGACTGACTTTATGGGATCTTTTTCTGGTAAGTGTGCAGCAAGAAACAAATTATAACTTCGGGATCTTAGTGCTGGTACTTGTAAGAGCACCTCCTTTACCCCTGAGGAACTTTTTGGAAAGGGGGAAGAGGTAACCCCAGAGATCTCTGGTTTACAAGGAGCATATCCTCTTCCTCACGACCTGAGCCATGAGTAAATAGTGTCCTAGGGAGTTTGTTACACTCTGTTAAATAAATCCTGCCTCTGGTGAAATGCCCAGGGGAGCATGCAGATATACTGTAATCCACAAAAACTTCTTTCATGAGCCACCTGCAAACTTCGTACCTTATTTACTCACAGCAGGTTAGTCCTGGTGAGTGGAATTGCTCCAGATGGGAGGGAAAGCAGATGGGTGCTTGTGTGCCAGGGAAATAGTCCTGAGATAATTTGTGCCAAATTGTTTATTCTTTTAATTGGGAGGACTGAAACTTCTTTCACCTTTTACCTTGTTTCAACTTTGCTGGAAGCCACTAGCTGGTGGGATCCATCCCAAAACTCCAGCCCATCCATCAGCGACAGAGTTAATAATTTTTTCACTGAGAGAAAAAAAAAAATCCCACTTCCCTTCACCTTCTTTGCATGCAGGTAAAAAAGGCAGGACACCTGAAATTGCTTCTGGGCCAAACCTCCTGCTGCTCCTACAGCACTGGCAGGGGCAGGGAGACACAGGACCTCACTGTGCCTTTGAGGAAAGCTTTTTCTGGCCGCATTAAAGACAAATTTTCCCACCACAGCAGCGAGACTGAAAAAGGTGATAGTGCAAACCAGTTCTCAACCCCCCCCTCCCACCTGTCCCTTTCCCCCCATGAATTGAACCTTCAAGGCATTGCAAGGTCTCCCGGTGCTCAGGCTCTTCTCTGCTCCCTTCTTCTCCTGCTCCGGCAGCGTCCAGTCCCCCGCCCTCCCTCCTCGCCCAGAACAAAAGCAAGGCACCGGATTCAGCTGCTTCACCAGGAAAGCCCAGATCACACACATTTCCATAGAGAGAGATAGATATGATTATATTTCTCTTTGCTGTTTAGGACAAGAAATGAAGTGCTGCCTCTTTAATTGGCAAAAGCATGCAGTAAGAGCATACCTTTAATTTAGTGTTGGGATAGCTCACTTGCACCCTGGCTGTTGTCTTATTGGAGAGGGCAGCCTGCCTCAGATCCTCTAGCACTGAAATAATATCATCCAGCACGCATTTCTTATCCTGATTTCTCAACACACACAGATGGGAAAAAGTATAATTATAGCCTTTGTAGTTCACCTTCATTTCCAGCACGGCTCGGTGGATCTGCAGGATCACATCAGCCTGATGCAAAATATTGCCTCCGGGTTTGGAGAGGAGAATCACCCTGCCATACCTCCCCGGGGTGTGCAAGTCCGAATACAGCTGGCTTTTGGATTGATCGAGGGAGAAAAGGCTGCTGGCTAAGCTCCTCTCGATCTTGGCCAGGCTGTGGCTGGGGGCTACCAGGCTCTCCAGGTCAGTGTCAGGCTGGAAGCGGTTGAGCAGGCTGAAGCCGAAGATGATGGTCAGGACTGCGGGCACAGTGAGGAAAAACACCGGATGCCTGCTCACGAATAAGCCCAGCTTGTAGAAAAACGACTGGAGCCCTCTGTGTATCACCTGCCGCAGCATCCTCCACCAGATCCAGCCTGCAGATGCTCCTGGCCGTCTTAGAAAGCACATGTGACATGTGTAGCTCCTTACCCCTTCCTGCCAGTTTCCCTTTCTCTCTCCCTCTCTCTCTACTACTCCTTTAAAAGACTGCAGCAAGTTGCAGCAAGACAGCCAAATATTGATCAATGGGGTGTGTGTGTGCGTGCGGGTGTGTGTGTGTGTGCCGGAGATGGAAGGGACCGGGCAGGGGAGGGAGGAGGGGGGGTCCTTGCCTTTTTTTCCCTCTTTCTCTCTTTTTTTTTTTTTTCCCCCGCTCTCCTCCCTCCCCCCAAGCCAGGCAGCATCGCCGCCCCCCTTCCCCTCCCTCCCCTCCCGCCCGGTGCCCCCCTTTCTCCGGCGAGGCTCGGGCGTTGCACCGGGAGCGCTGCCGGCTCCGCAGTGCCCG